>JAJTUV010001444.1:0-509853 GCA_021653895.1 Mastomys natalensis
TCATTATTATTCTTTTTAAGTTCCCCAGTTTAACCTTATCCTTTGTTGGGCGTCCCTCATTCAATGCCACCAGATCTGTTTCTGTGGCTATTGTAGGTAGTGTAATGGCCTTAACAGTGGCCCACTGAATGAAATGAGAACACACACACACACACAACACACACATGCACACACTCACACAGACACTTACACACTAACACACATGCACATGCAGAACGCGTATACACACATACACACTTATACACAAATATACACACTCACACACACATACTCACACATATGGACACATGTGCATGCACACTCACATACATACACACATACACACAAATATACACATGCTCATACATAGTCACACACACAATCACACGACACACACACACATACTCACACACACGTGTGTGTGCATGCTCTCTTGCACACTCACACACAAATACAGACACACTCACACACATACACACACTCACACACAAATATAGACATACACACACACCACACACACACACACACACACACATGAGAGAGTGTGCACAGAAAATAATTTCAGCAGAATTTCAGGATGAAGGGATGCAGAGTGGTGGGATGTGTTTCTCTATATTACAGTGTGTTGCCTGGCACTTTACACAGAGAGATGTGCCCTGCCTGGTACATAGAGCTGCCATGCTAGCTTGCTATAGCTTGGGTTCTCTTGACCTTGTGTGCTATTTGACCATGTGTGACAGGCTATTAATCACACTTGGCCAAAATAGCACACAAAGAAAAGAGTCCTTTTGTTTCTTTTTCTCAGGGCAGGTGTTTTGACAAAACTCCTAGTCTCTGCACATTTTCTAATTTCTTTTCTTTGTGTCCCCTTTCTTTGAGGACCTGTCTTTCAGCACAATGAGTAGATGAGGTGTCTCTGGTGGCTGAGATGGTGGGATGATAGGGATTAGACAGGAAAAGCATGCTTCCCTCTCCCACATCAGGACCACTCAGCTTAAGTCTCATTTTCCGGAAGAACGTGATGTCACAATTGTTGCTTTGTTTTCCCAATAGGATGCAGTGATATTTCAGGCTTAGAAAATGTACTTAAGAGTATTGGAAATACCAATCTCAGCATGAATTTCATGTATGCACAGATGCCATGTTTGTGATGATTTCTTACACTCTGTTCCAGAATGAAGTAATTACATGTCTTCTAGGAGAAGGTTTGATTGCAAGACAGTGAGACATCAGAATTTGCTCCCTCCTACATGTGTTGTTTTGGCCAGTAATGGTCTGGACACTACATATTCCCACTGGTCCCACTCTCGTGCTAATGGGCCAACAATGCACTGACTTTGTGCTCCTTTTAGTCCAAGGCCATAAGATTGTTTTGACTTTATTAGCATGGTGATGGATTGGTTTCAAACTGGACATGGAATTACCCAAGAGTCTCAATGAGGGATGGAATATATTGGATTGGTCTGTGAGTATCTCTCTGGGAAATTGTCTTAAGAAAGTTACTTGATGTGGGAAGACTCAGCCAACTGTGGGCAGCACCATCCCTTAGGCAGAGCTCCTGAACTGCCTAAGAGTATATCGTGGTGTGTCTGACTTAACCCTCAATTCTGTTGCTATGGCAGCAGTTACAGGCAGTCTGGAAAGGAATGGATGTGGCTACGTTCTAACAAAACTTTATAAGGCAGACAGCGAATTAGATTTGACCTTCATGCTGTAGTGTGGTGAATCTGGAACCAAGTTCAAACTAATGAGTCAGGCACAAGGCTGAATAATAAGGGCCATCAAGGTTTCGACAAGATGAACCCAATATCAGTGAAACACGACCATTAAGTCACAGCCAACACCATGCTTGTTCCTCTTCTAAGTTTTCCATGCATCATACATCCCATCTTTGTAATAAAAACAATGGCACACATAATATTTTATTGGTGTCACTGAGGTTCTATAATATTCCCAAAGTCATAAAGCTAGTGAGTGGCAGGGCTGGATGTTTAGACTCTAATTATCTCACACGAAGTGTCTGGCTAGAGAGATGTGGCCAAGGGAAACCCAAGAATGGAGTTGCCACGCCTGAATAGATTTCCTGTCTTTCAGATACCACACTAGGAAAGCCCAGCAGGGTGGAGAAGCTGCAGGTTGACTGGTTCCAGCTCCAAACTCGATCTCAGTGGAGCTGAAGAAAGGCCAGAGAGTGCAGGAGATCTCTAGAACACTAACAGAATGGCTCTAACTATAGTGTAAAGAAAAATTGCAAAATAAACACCCTTCAACTCACCATTCCACTTAGGGATGAATAATCATTAAGACCATAAAATTCTCCTCTGAGCTTTCTGTGTTTCTCCTCCATTCCCTTGCCCCTAAAATCTGAGATATTTCCATATTTAGTTAATATTTCCCTTGGTTTCCTTTATAGTTCTAAAATATGCACTCCAACAGAATGGTGTTTAGTTTTTAGCTTCATGTGCATGTGTTGTGTGTGTGTGTGTGTTTTGTGTGTGTATGTATGTATGTATGTATGTATGTATTATGTGTGTATGTGCTTAACTGCACTAGTAAATTTTGTTCCCCAGGGTTGATTCCATAACTTAAGTTTATTTATTTTTTAAAAATTATCTGTATGATTGTGTATCTGTGTGGTATAGATGTGTGCAGTGACCACAGAGGCCAGAAGCTGGTAGTTGTGAGCTGGCTCACATGGGTCCTGGGACCTGAACTTGGATCTTTGCAAGAGCGATACTTGATCTTAGCCACCGAGCTCTCTTTCTACTCCCAAGTTTTATCATGAATGATACTGTGGCAGCAGTCATGGAAAGTCTAGCAAAGGGTAGACATTGTTGTGTTCCCCTAAGATTTTATTTATAGAGTGGACTATGGCTTATGCCATAGCTTACTGAATCTGGAAGACAGGCACATCTTCTAATTTTTTTTGTTTTCTGGCTTAATGGCTAGTTAGATTTACTTTAAACTTCTATGGATTCTCTGGGTAATGCATCTCTATGTGTGTTTTATGTTATGCAGTATAACCTAAATTTCTGTAGGACACGTGCTTGCCAGCCTTATCTGAACTGTGAGCGTATTTAATACAAGGGAATGTCAAGTTGCTTTTTGATGTAGTTTACCAAATCCCTATGTTGACCAATACCTACAATGTCTGAGCATGGGAGGGGCTCTGTATCCTTCCTAATATTTCATATGCACTAATCTTATATATGTTTAAAAGAAATTCTGTGTGGCTTTAATGTGCATTCATTATTACACTTGAAAGGCAGTGTGTACATGTGTGAATGTGTGGATGCAGGTATCTATGCAGCTGTATGCACTTGTGCACATATGTGAATGTACACAGGTAAATCTCAAGGACGTGCCTGTCTTCATTTCACCAGTGTGTAACTGTCCTTTGCTTTTTACATCAGTGCTGGGAATTGAACTTATGTCCTCATGCTTGCATGACTGAGCTGTCTCCCCAGCTCTCTATATCTTGAATGTTTTTCAGAATTTAGTATTTCCTTCAGATTCTTCCTACTTACAAAGAACAAACATCTACCAGACGTTAGCATGATTGATGAGGAACATGCCTTAATTACTTCCCTCATGCTGGCAGAGTTGGCAAATGAGCCCGCAATACAAGCACAGAAAAGTCCCCTCTGGATCTAGATGGGTAAGTCTGTGCCTCCACATCAATCAAAATGCCATTTACTTTCTTGGTTCTTGGAGGCTGAGTGCTCTAGGTTTATGCATATTCTATTTAATATGGTTTGAATGGCTCTTGTCTCCTTCAGAACTCATGTTGAAATGTCATCTCCAATGCACCAGAGGTGGGAAGAGGGGCCAGCTGGAGAGGTTGTGACAGCTCTGGCCTTAAGAGTAGAACGATGCTGCTCTACCAAGGGCTTCTGGGAGTTTGATTGGCTCTTGCAGTCTTCTGCCATATGAGGAACAGCTTTCATCCTCTCTTCATGTTACGGTGGTCAAGGCACCATCTTAGAAGGAAAGAATAGTCCCTTATCAGGTGACACACTTGTCAGAATTGTGATATTGTAACTTCTCAATGTTTAGGGCTATGAGAAGTAAGTATCTGTGATTTTTAAGTTATATATCCTATTATACCAGCAAAAATTCACTGTCAATATTTCTATTGATAATTAGTAGAAGGAATATGGGAAAAGTTATTTAATTTTTAAATATCAGTTCCTTCAATAATAGGATGGATACAATAATATCTTCTTATGTTAGGTATTAGCTGTTGATTGTAAATCTTTTCTTATTTTATAAGGGCAGAGAGGCTGAAAAGTCCATTTTCCAGGCCCCTGGTGCATGAGTTCTTGTTAGGTTTGGTGAATGAGACCCTCATACAGACTTGGAAAGTGGATAAACTGAACCATTCATTGTTCTCTGGTTGTAGGGCAAATGAGTAGGCATGTAGATACACAATGGGTGTGAGTGGCCGCCAGACAAGTTTCTAGAAGCTTTCATTTCATGGTAGAACACAAATGGGTCCACCAGTAGGGGCTTCCTGTGAGCAGAATACTTCTAGGCTTCTCCCAAGTCATCAACTATTATCAATATCCATCACTTCCCTTTCTGTGTGATAATCTCTGGATAGAAGATGGCGGTGCATGCCTGTAGTCTTAGCACTTGGAGACTGAGGCAAAATAACTGAGAGTTCAAGGTCACCCTGAGTTATGTGATGAGACAATTTAAAAAAAACCACAATACTAGGACTCAATGGTTGAAAGCAAGTACTGTTCTTCCAGCAGGCCCAAGTTAGTTCCCAGCATCTGTGTTGGGCAGCTCACAATTGCTTATAACTCCAGCTTCAGGGGATCAAACATTCTCTTCTAGCCTCTGAAGAAACTCACATGTACACTGTGCATGCATTAAATGCATGCAACACACCACACAAACACACACACAAACAATCCATAGCATCAAATAAATGAAATTCACAATAAGAATCTATTGTTCAGTGATTTTCTGTGGATTGTTTTATAGGCTTTCGATAGAACTCTGAAATGTGAGCTGAACCATGAAGCTTGGTCTTAGGCAAGTCTATGGGGTATTAGACAATGAAGGGTGATTGAAGCAAGGTAGGGAGGAGTGGCCAAGAGCTCTGAGCTCCTCACAAGATTTTCCTGCTTGTTCATGTATGGGCAAAACATGTGAGGTGGCTATTTTATTTTTCTGAGAGAACAATTACAGGATGCTGAGAAGTTAAGCCTGTTGAAGCCTGAAAGATACTGCCCTAAATGGAGCATCTATACTACCCCTCCAAAGCTCAGGGGACACTGATGTGAAAGAGAAATTGCATGTGAGACAGAGAGTGGGGGTATGTATAGTGACCTTCTGGGAGTGACATAGCCATCCAGCTCATGAATTCACTGTAGCTGTGGTGATCTGCACTAGAACTTCACAAGAGTGGCTCCATCAACATTTCATTATGTATGAGGCCCCATGAGGCTCCACTCCTCCTTGAGGGTCCTTGTCAGTTAATGGTTGCTGGGCATGCCATTTTCTTCAGTGGTGTAGCCACCAATGCATTTCCTATGCTCTAATAAAATCTCTCCTGTGCTCCTGTAAGCAGCAATGAGCTATGTGGACCACACAGGGGAAAAAAGCCATGAAAGTAGCCTGCCCTGAGAATCAACAGAAGAAATGAGACTCTGGGACTCAAGAGATGCAAGCCACACAATGCTGTCTATTCCCACTCAATGTTCCCTTTTCAATCTCTGTCTTCCATGAAAGAAGGGAGGCAGGTTATCCTATGTGCCCCTTCCTCTTCTGTCACCATAGTCACCCACAACAAAATAAAGACAAATAGAAACTCTGTTTAGGCTGTTTGTGTCCACTGGACTCTGTATGTATGTGAGTGAGTATGTGATGGATATAAAATGTTGTGGTTATGTATGCTTGTGTGTCTTATATATGTTATATATGGTTCCAGAGTAGACCATCTCTCTCTCTCTCTCTCTCTCTCTTCTCTCTCTCTCTCTCTCTCTTCTCTCTCTCTCTCTCCTTATCTTGAGACAGGGTCTATCACTGAACCCTGTCCTAGACTAGCAGCCAGCATACTTTAGTAATCCTCCTGTCTCTACAAGAAGTGAGAGGGGGAGGGGAAGAATGGAGGGAGAGGGAAAGAAGAAGGGAGGGAAGAGACAAGGATCCACTTACTTACAGGAGAGATTGTTCTACAGAGGAACCATGCATGACATATATAAGATATGCAAGGTATGCGTTCTGCTACCCCCAGTGGCAGGATGGCATGCAGGCAGCCACATCTGGCTTTTTACATGGCTGCAGGACCAAACCTCAGATCCTCATTCTTGTGCAACAAGTACCCTTAGCCAGTCAGCCACCTACCCAGCACCATCACTCTTTGATAGTACTCTTACTGGCCAGATGTAATGCTTTATTTGGTGATCTGGGTCCAGTTTATTTTCCTTCAGTGCAAGTTGATGTCATTCTATTTAGCAATGCTTCTATGCTTCACCTCTGCAGTTGGGTGTATGAGAGCTCTGAGAAAACCTGGTTTCTAGGAAAACCTGTTAGAACAGTTTTGTCTTTAGAATGATCACATTTCCTAGTACTATTTCTCCACCTTTTTATACTATCATTTAAGGCAGGATGAAGGAGTTAGTCCTTCTCACTTGAGGACAATATTTGGCAACTGTACTTGGCCCCACCTTGAAGTCCCTTTATGGTTTGTATCATTTGTAAAATGAGAATTTTGTAAATTTGTAAAATAGGAATGATGTTGTCTGTTTCAGAGAATCACTGTCAAGATGTAATGTGATCCTAGGTCTGTTTGAGGAGACGTCTAGACTCTGGAGTCAGGCTGCTTCAGAAAAAGACAGACAGGTCTGGTGATCCCAAGAGTCCAGTGGGGTGTGTTGAGTGTGGCATTAAAGAAATTACAGCTTTGCTTTACCAGAGCTTAGGAATAGGAATAAGGAGCTGATGTTGGGCTTCAGCATCCTATCTGTGGTAGACTGAATGAGAATGGACTCATAGATTAGACTGTTTGATCCCTAGTTAATAAAAAAGTTTAGGAAGAATTAGAGTGTGTGGCTTTGTTGGAAAAGTGTGTCACTTGAGGTGGGCTTTGTGATTTCAAAGCTCTTGTCATTTCCAGTTTTCTCTCTCTCTCTCTGTTCCTCCCTCCCCTCCCTCTCCCTCCCTCCTTCTTGCAAGTATGGATAGAAGGCCTGAGATCCTGCTCCAACATCATGCCTGCCCACTGTTCTCTCCACCATGATAGTCATGGACATACCATATGAAACTGTAAGCCCCTCAATAATCTCTGTCTTCGGTAAGTTGTCTTGGTATGGTGTCTTAACACAGCAATATAAAATTGACTAAGACAGAAGTTGGTACTAGGGAGTGACCATTGCTGTGACAGTCCTGATCATTGCTGTGGTTTTGTTTGCTTGTTTGCTTGTTTTCTTTTGGGACGAATGTGGAAGATTTGGAACCTTTAAACTAGGGAACAACTGAATGCTGTAAGTGGGCTTAATGGGCCATTTTAGTAGAAGCTTAGAAGGTAATAGAGCTGAGAGTGATGTGAACTGTGGAGGCCCAGCTCAGTAGGTCTCAGAAAGAGGGAGAGATTATATTAACTAGCTAGAGATCTTTCTATAATATTTTATCAAAGAATGTGACTATTTTCTGCCTGTCCTAAAATTTTACTCAGGTAAAACTGAAAAATTTGAATTAATTTTCTTGGCAGAGGAGATTTCAAGATGACCTAATATTGACTTGTCACTGGGTTATTGGTAATCATTCTTATGCAGCTCTATAATGAAAAGAGTAAGAATGACAAAAAAAAGTACAGAATGTACATTTGAGGAGAAGAGCATCAGAAAATTTAATGTTGGAGCCAAGGCTTATGCTGAGAGGAGACTGATGGAAACTGGAAGAAAAGAGTGGTGTCCTTAGGGCAGGGTCTCACTCTGCTGAGCTTCCAAAGGAAATTCCAAATGTAATTAGGGAAGGCCAGGTTCCATCCCATGCAGCTGGCCAAGTTCAACAACATGGACCGTGTGGTTCTGACGTTAGAGTCATGAAGGATACAGGACTAAAAGGATTGTCTGATGTTAAGGGAAGCACTGAGGTCAGGCATGTGGCAAGAGAATTCCTACATGGAGGCCAGAGAGACCATTGAGTGAAGCTTTGAAAATGGAGTCTAGGGGTTTGGAGATGTTAGGATTCCAGAAGTGTGGGATACCTGCCAAGGAGGGCTGCAAACAGGGTATGGAAACAGCCCGAAGAAGAGAAATAGGTTGCAGTCCACAATGTTGGAAAGGCAGAGCCCTCTAAGTTCATTGACATCAGACATTGAATTATAGAATTTGGAGTTTGCCCTGCTGCTTTTCAGTCTTGCTTTGGTCCAGTATTTCCTTCTATGCCCCAAATTTTCCTTTTGGAATGGCAAGGTATATTCTGTGCCATTGTATGTTGAATGTCTATAGTTTGCCTTTTGATTTTGCAGATGATTAAAATTTAGAGATTGGCTCTATCCTCAGAAAGACTATACTTTTAAAGTGTTGAGACTGAAAGACTGTGAGAAAATTTGAAGTCGGACTAACTGCATTTTGTATTATGAGATGGGCACAAGCCTAGAGGGGGAAGAGGTTTGAATGAGAATGGTTTCAATAGGCACATGTATTTGAATGCTTGCTCCCCAGTTGGTGGAACTCTTTAGGAAGGTTTAGGAGGTGTGGCTTTGTTGGAGGAGGCATGCCACTAGAGGCAGGGTTTGGAGATTTCAAAAGCCCATGCTATTCCCAGTTAGAGTCTCCTACCTGCTACTTATGGGTATGCCAGAACAAGGTCCAAGAATGGAGTCATATAAGGAACATTCTGAGTGCTTATAAGAAAAAAAGAGTCTTGTGTCCTCTGTTTCCTCAAAATACAAAATTGTTCTTGGAATGTGGTTTCATGGTTCTCCCAGGTGTGGCACATAGGAGTGAGTTTACTTCAGATGACTAATTATTGCTTGCTGGTCTTATTCAATGAAATGTTTAAATGACTCTATGGGAAAAATATGTTTTTGCCACATGTGGCTTGCTTGTCCTTGTGATTATATAGAGCTTGAACTTAATGAGAACTTTACTCACAGGACCTTTCTTAAGCTTCAGAGTATAAATTGTCTGATGCTCTGAATAAAGTTGGCTATTGCATGAGACTTTAGTCTGCCTCATTTTTATGCTCCATTCTCCCAGGTTCCACTGCCTCTGGAATGGTACACATGTGTGGATAAGAATGTAAGCTCTGAGCTTCTTCTGCTCAGATACCTTGCCTGCTTGCCTGCTACCATTATGGTGAACACACTTTCTGAAACTGTAAGCCTCCAAGTAAACCTTTCTTCTGTAAGTTGCCTTGGTCCTGGTGTCTTATCTTATCACTTGAAAGGTAATCAAGGCACTAGCCCTGTCTTCACAATCCTCCCAGCAGCTGCATAATCCAACCCTAAGGGCACTCATGTAAAAAGAAAATATACCTTACTGGTAGTGTAGATCCATGAAAGATAGCCCAAACCTTTGTTCTGGAAAATGGGGTTGAAAAGCAGGAGTGTAGAGAGAGGGATAAACAAGCAGCACATAATTTCTCTGCTTGGGACCCAGGAGTATTTCTGAATTTATTCTTTTACAATATTTGCATACAAATGATGAGTTATTTAGGGGTTGAGTTTCCACATGCATGAACCTTGCAAACATTCTCATATGATAGTTCTTGTGTCTCCCATTTTGACTCTGGTATGTTTATTACATGAGGTCAAATGTAGAACTTTGTGACCTTATATTGATGCTTAAAATCTCAATTTTGGAGTACCGCAGTGTTTCATATGAGGGGTGATCAGCCTGTCATATTCTGTCATATGCGTTCTTATATTCCTACAAGGAAACTTCCCTTTCTCTGCGTGCTCCATTCCTATGCAATTGTAATTTAAACTGTGATTAATAAGGGAGTTGGGAGATGGCTCAGTTGGGAAGGGGCTTGTCTTCTAAGCAAGGGGACCTGAGTCTGGTCATAAAAACCCATGTAAAAGTTCCAAGCAGGGTGATAGGTGCTTGTAGTCTCAACACTGGGAAGGCAGAGCCAGAGGATCCCTGGGCTTCATTGGCCAGCAGTATCGCCTAATGAGTGAGCTCCAGGCCAGTGAGAGACTCTCAAAAAAAAAGAGGGGTAGATAGCATTCCTGAGGGTGATGCCAAGATTGTCTACTGGCTTCACATATTCATGAGCATGTGCGACTCACACACACATAGAAACATTAAAAAGTGTCACTTAAGGGCTATTGAGATGGCACAGAGGATAAACGCATTTGAGATACCAGCCTAAAAACCTGATTTCAGTCCCTGGAATCCATGCAAGGAGGATGGAAAGAACTGATTCCACAAAGCTGTCCTGTGACCTTTATATCATACACAGATACCAGTGCTGCTGCTAGTATAATAGTGATAATAATAATGATAATAATAATAATAATAATAATAATAGAAAAAGCAATGTGACTTATGGAGACACACATATGGAATGAACCAGTGAATCCAGATCTGTTTTCCAGTCCACCCAGCCTCTTCTGTCTGGTATCACAATGAGAGAATACAACATAATGTTGCCACCATTTCCACTTACCTGACTGTTTTGATTTTTGTTACGGAGTCACATAGTGTGGAGTCTTTACTTACTGACCGAGGTTCTGCAGGGATCCAATGCACATACCTGAGCATACTTTAGCATTAACTTACTCCCCAGGTCTTGGTGTGGATTCTAGATTTAAGCACACCTCCATTATGCCCTTGAGGATGTCTTCTGAAACTTGGCATTAAGTCTCATTAACATGTCTGGCTTTTATTATGGATGCTTTCTGCATACGTGTGTCCTTAGCCTGGCTAGCTAACCCCCAAATCCACAGGAAGCTCTCTCATCTCTCCTCTTACATCGCTCTTGCTCTTTTCCCATGACTTTCCACATATCTCCTTCCCCATGAGCTGTTCTTGGACCTGTCATAGAAGCTACTAGGGTGCAACATTCATAATTTCATTATAACTCCAATGTGTGCTTCACCCCTAGCATCGTTGCTATGCCTCTGTTTACACATATCAAAATTGACAGAGCATCCCTTGCTTCCTGTGTCTCCAAGATTTCCATAGTTAAGTTAGGGCCACACAGCTGAGTTCTGGCCTATGGGCTCTAGGCAGAAGTTCTGGGCAGATGCATCTCTTGAAACTATCCCACACACTCCTCCAGGGAAGGCCCCGGGTCTCAGATTATGTAGCTAAAGGTTAGAGGAAGGGAATGCTTTACATTGGACTCTCCATGTAAATAATAAACAGCATCATTTTACCACAGAATGGTGGGTCTGTTGATGCAGCTGATGTTAACTACTCCGATTAAAGCAGTATTTTGGTCTCATTCTTTGAGTTCTTTGTAGATAAAAAAAATTCTGACTATAAAAATTCTCATATTAGGATTTTATTATCATTGTTTTATGTATGTGGATGTTTCATCAATATATATGTCTGTGTACTATGTGCTTGTAGTACCCGTGTAGCCTAAAAGAGGGCACGGATCCCCTGGAACTGTAGGTATAGATGGTTGTGGTCACTGTGTGGGTCCTGGAAACTGGACCTGGGTCCTTTGGAAGAGCATCTGGTGATCTACACTACTGAACCCTTTCTCCAGGTCCTATATAAACATTCTTAATATATGGTGGAATTACAGTACCTGGGCTGGACAGATGGCTCAATGGTTATGAACAGAGGACATAAGTTGGTTCCCAGAATACATATTAAGACTCACAAATACTTATAACTCCAGCTCTGGGAATCTGAGGGCCCGGGCCTCTGCACTTACTTGCATATACATGTGTTTCACCTGTATTCACACAGGGGCATACACATGTATGCACAGATATCCACACATAACTAAAAATAATAAAATAATATTTTGAACACTGGCAGTACCTAAGGTGAGCTGTGAGTGTTTCATGCAAGGCTGGTTCTTGTGCAGACGGAATTCAAGGCCCAGCCACACATTCTCACCATGCTGATAATGGCCTAAGAGAATCTTCACATGCTGTCACTCTGTCAGCTCAAGTGGGTCCCACAGTCAGAGAGAGAGTTTACTGCTAATTTGTATCTTGCTTTCTCTACACTTCTTGAAGACTTTCTGCTGGGGAGTAGCATGGGTAGAGCACCCTGAGTTTGTGTTCATGGTTATTACAAAATTGCTCCTGCTTCCTCTTCCTCCGTGTTTGGGATCTGGAGAAGAGAGAGTAGGAAGAAAGTCCATTTTCTTTCTGGGAGACATGGATTGACTACCAGCCTGAGGGCAAGCTTAGTGCACACTCTCAGTGACCAACTTTTTTATCCCCCATATAAAATACCCAGACTCAGGGAAAGGGGAGGCAAGCACTTTGAGGGGAGGCTGAGGCACTTCCTGGGAAGGCAGAGACAATGCGCACTGTTTTTCACTGACTCCAAGTATCATATGGACTCAGACTGCATTTTGTGCGTGACTCTTGAGAACTTGAAATATTTCATTTCCTAGGGCAATGATCAAATAACAGAGTATGGGTGGGGGTCAGTCACCAAAGTCAAGGCAACTACATGTTAAGACTTCTATAAATATGGTTCATTTTATCAACTGAAAACTATCCTAGCATGGCGTGGGGGCAATTATCTGATGAGTACAAGTTTCCCGGAGGCTTATGAAATGTGTCCCAGATCCCATAGTTTGCATGCCACATGTCTAGCTTCCCCTCTGCCCTTGTTGCTTTTGATTTATGCTGCTCTTTTTCCTCAGTTTCCCCATTGAGCCCCAGTTAACTGAAGAGCACCCTAAGGACAGTCCTAGCTCCTCAGGAACTGGAGGGAGAGGCTGGCAAAGTCCCCTTCCTTCTCTGAAACTCTCATCCTGTTTGTTTCTAGGAAGAAACAAGGCACATGGAGAAGGCTCTGGGTGTGGCAAAGGGACCGTTCCTTTCTGTCTTTTCTCTCTTTCTCTCAACAGATCGCACTTGCTGCGTTTTGGGTCAAAAAATGGAAACTGAAAACTGTGTGTATGTTTTCTTCCTGGCAAGACTAAGGAGTTATCTCAGGTTAACCAACCCCCACCCCAGTCATGAGCAGATGGATTATGCAAGAGAAACTAGATTTTTCTTCACATCACAGAGAGACTTTAATTCGTATTCTTGGAAAGCCAACCCTGACTCCAGAATTTTACTTAGGAAGCATGGTTAAGGATCTTCAAAGGGCTGAGACTCTAACCTGAAAAGCCCTGTTGGATCATATATCCTAAAGAGGACCCTCGTGCAGGAAAAGGGTATGGTGAGGGCTGCTCACTGGGGTCAGGCTCATTCTACTTTCACCCAGCAAGGCCAGCTTTCTGTCTGCCATATAGACATTCCTAGCCTCAAAATTCCTACTTGATATGGTAATGACATCGGGGCTTGGGAGACGTTGATTTCAACTTCAACCCATTAGGAGTTATGTCTTAGGCAGGGCAAGTGACTGGACATCTCTAAGTCTGGGAGGCATCCTAAGTATGCAGACACAAGTCTGGAGACATTCCTGCTGGAAGTGGTGCCAAGATGGAGCTGATTATACTGCTGCTTTTTCTTCCTCCTCCTCTGTCTCCTCCTCCTGCTGTTCCTCCTCCTCCTTCCTCTCCTTCCTCTCCTCCTCCCCTTCTTCCTCCTCTTCTTTCTCCTCATCCTCTTCCTACTCCATTAGGTTTTTATCCCAAGAGAAAAGCTTTCTTCTACTCCATAGATAAGTTCTCATGAGTTTGTTCTTCAGAATCTATGACTGCTTTAGTAACAAGAAAGAAAGAAAGAAAAAAAGAGAGAAAGAAAATGAAATACAAAACTACAACGGTAATTCTAGAAAAAAATATAATTTTTTTTCTAGACATGAATTGATGTTTAGTCTTCATCCAAATATGACTTCCCCATGTAGCTGAGACTTATGCTGTGTTCCACCTTCCTTTGGGCAAGAGAGAATGATAAGTATTTTCAATCTTGACCCAACATTCACTCATATACTGCTTGTTAAGAGTGTTTTGACCTATTGAGGTTGACAGTAGTGGTAGTTGCAGAAATCCCTGTGCTACTAGTAACTGGTGTGGTCCTTCCAGGGTTGCTTTCTGGACTTGACAGTTTCTAGTTCATTCTCTATTATCTCACAGAAAACACTTGTTCACAAGCTATATGGGAATTCCTTTTTCTTGACTCTCTGCTTTGTAAAGTATTTGACCTCCAAAGATGGCCCCTAGCTACCTGTCACTCACATTTATTTCCTATCTGGTAGGGTTCTTTTCTCCCTTCTTGTTTTGATAAGGGACTGTGACAGGTACAGTCTCTGAACCATTGACTATTGAGAAATTCTTCAGAAGGGGGATCATTGTTTATAGTTGCAGCCCCTTGGCTGAGCCCACTAAGTGTTAATAGGTAACTTCCAACCTACACACAGATGGCCCCATTAATTTCAGTGGGTCACAAAATAAAGTGAATAGGCAGGAACATGAGAGAGATTTGGAGGGAGTGAGGAGGTTGAACTAGGATGGTAGGTGGGCAGGGGTGAGAATGTACAGTATGTATGGCATATAATGCTAAACTATTAAAATAATTTAAATAAAATGATCTAATGATACCTTGCCTTTCAGTGTTAGTAAAATCTAGAAAATGATGGTATTTGACTTTTGTGATACTTGTATTTTATGAAAAAGGGCTTCTCCACTGCAGTTAATGCTACTTAAAGATTCAGTTTACTCCACACTTACGTGTTCATTACTTAACTAGTAAGTTGATTAACATTTAATCAAAGGGGAGATCATTCCACCTGATGTGACTTAATCATAGTAGCAATTTGCAACTGGATTTAGATTTTAGAGGAAACTACAGATCTGAAGTGCAAGAGACTCTTCTCTTGCTCCCTTTTAGGTAGAAGAGACATGGGATAGGAAGGTAGATGTCTCTAGGAGCCGAGGTAGATGTCTTCTGTCTTCCCTGGTAGGACCGAGGAGCTCACTAGAAGCTGTGTCTAGATTCTAGACTCTACAGCCTCAAGAAACAAATTTTGGTCAATGAGCAAGTAAGTTTAGAATGAACTTCTTCTCCAGAGCATCTGGAAAGACATTGTCCTGGTTGGCTTTATGTTAACTTGACACAAGCTAGAGTTATCTGGAAAAACGAGCTTCAACTGAGAAAATGTCTCCATAAGATCAGGCTGTATGCAAGCCTGTGGGGTATTTTCTTAATTAGTGATTGGTAGGGGAGAGCTCAGCCCATTGTGGGTGGGGCTACCCTGGGCTGGTGGTTCTAGCTTCTATAAGAAGCAGGCTGAGCCAGCCAGTGGGGCAAGTCAGTAAGCAGCACTCTCCATGGCCTCCAACATCAGCTCCTGCCTCCAGCCTACTGGTTCCTGCCCTGTTTGAGTTCCTGCCCTAACTTTCTTCAGTGATAAAAAGGAGTGTGGGGGTATAAGGAAAACACACCCCTTTCTCTACAAATTGATTTTGATAAAGGTGTTTCATCACAGCAATAATAATCCTAACCAGGGCAAAAATTGGTACTAGCATAGTGGGGTATTGCTTTAACCGACCTGACCATGTTTTTGGAAGGATTGTGGAAGGATTTGGAATTTTGGGCTAGAAAAGGTTTTGAGTGTTGAGAGCTCAGTGGGATGTTTTGTAGGAGTTTGGAAGATAAGAATGTTAAGAACATTTCAGACAGTGGAGACCTGGCTTGGGAATTTTCAGAGGGAAGTTTAACGACTAGCTGGGCCATTTGCTATTTTGAATTAAGGTTCTGTTATTCCAGTTAGCTGGGACTGAAGAGTCAGCCATGATTAACAGAAGACCAGCACCACTGAAGGTAAAACCTTTGCATTACTGGGACAATTGATACTGGTTAGCTGGACCAAAGAAATTAGTGGTGATTAAGAAGAGGCCAGCATCATTAAGGTGAATACTTCTGGGAAGGGTTCTCTCAGAATCAATACACAGAAGCTGTGTTCTGGAGGTGGCCAAGGTTGTATCTTGCACTGGCAGCCAAACTTAGTAGTTTAAGAATCACTCAGGTGGTACTGATTTTGAAGATTGAAGGGGTCATGAAGACAGCTGAGGCTTGGCACTGTGAGAGGCTAGGAGAAGCTATTAGTGAATGTGCAATCTCCGTAGCAGTTGAAGGCCCAGGGTTAAATGGGTTAATCATGAAGAGAACCCAGGAGACACTAGTGGTCAAAGTGCAGCCCGCTTGCAGCAGAGATCTCAGTATTTGGAGATGCCACCACATGGGATGACCAAAAACAGCAGCAGCAGTGGAATGGAGTCAGCTTGATCTTAGCACATAAGCAGTGTATGGTGCAGAGATTGGAGCTGCAGAAACGACCCTCTTAGAGGAGCTTGGACAATCCTGAGTGAACTGCAGACATTGGACATTGAGTTATTTACACTATTGGAATTTGGTGTGGCTTGGTTCAGATTGTGACTGTACACTAGTTCTTCCTTCTTGACGTAAAAAATGTATTTAAGTTATTTTTGATTTTACAGAAGCCCACAGTTGAGAGACTTCAAACTTAAAAAAAGATAGAGATTTTCAAGTTTTGCAGAGAATTTAGATTTTAAAAGAGACTGGATATTTTTAAAAAGACAACTTTTAGAGTGTTTGAATTTGTAAGGCTGTGGGACTTTTTAAGTTTGTAAAATTTTATGTTGTCATGTCATCATTAATGTATAATCTTGGGGATGAACAAGTAAGGAAAGGCTATGGCTTAATAGTGATGTGTTTGTATGTCAAGTTGACAAGGGATTAGTTTTATGTTGATTAGGTATAAGCTAGAGTCTCAGAGAGGAGGGAGTCTCAATTAAGAAAATGCCTTCACATGATGAGCAATAGACAAGCCTGTGGGACATTCTCTTAGTGACTGAAGTGGGAGGGCTCACCCCATTTTAGGTGGGGCCACCTTTGGCTGGTAGTTCTGTCCTTTATAAGACAGCAGGCTAAGCAAGCGACCTGGAGCAAGCCAGTAAGCAGCACTCCTCCATGGCCTCTGCATCATCTCTTGCCTTTAGGTTCCTGCCCTGTTTGAGTTCCTGTCCTGACTTCCTTCAGTGATAAACAGTGTCGTGGAAGTGTATGGAAAACACACTGTTTCCTCCAACTTGATTCTGATAAAGGTGTTTCATCACAGTAATAGTAAGCTACCTAGGACAACTGTACAGCCCGGCTGACACATTGTTTCTGTTTCAGATGCCTGGGAGCGAACCCAGGTCTGCTGCTGCTGGACTTCTGATCCACATCACTGTGAACTGATACCTGAGTGTTTTGATTTTTAAGCCACAGTAATCTGTTATGAATTGTTAGTAAGGGAATGCAGCAGAATGCACATGCATTCTTACTTTATTTGTTTTATCTGTGTATCACATACCATACGCCTATGAAAGCCACACTACTTTTGTGCTGACAATTTCTCTGGATGTGTATTCATTTATCTGTACCTTGAATTGAATAACCACCAGATGAATTTGTAGATCATATGCTTAAAGATTATGTCTGCAGTTATTTGCATAGCTGAAGATGTCAGGGCTTCATGAACACTAGGCAAATGTTCCACCACCTGAGATATAGCCCAACCTCTCTAACTTCAGCACCACCATTTGAGTCCAGTGGCTATCATAAGCTCACAGACACACATATTAGACTGAGTAGCTTGGAGTCATGGTCCTCAACTTTCCTAATGCTGTGACCCCTTAATATAGTTCCTCACATTGTGGCAGCACCCAAACATAAAATTATTTTCATTCCTACTTCATATCTGCAATTTTGCTATTGTTGTGAATTATAATATAAATATCTGATATACAGATGGTCTTGGACGACCTCTGTGAAAGAGTCATTTGGCCCCAAAGGAGCCATAACTCAGAGGTTGAGAAACCTGGCCTAGAGGAACATGTTCTTCATTCCTAAAGCCAAGGGTGTGTATTTGAGGGATTGGGGAGACTGATTAGGCTGCAGATTTTTCTCTGGTCTTTAGAACATCCATCGAGGGTTTTCCTAGGAGTCACTAGCTCATCCTTCTGGGGAAGTCAAGTTATATAGAATATATTCAAAGAACACACACACACACACACACACACACACACACACACAAGAGAGAGAGAGAGAGAGCAGAGAGAGAGAGAGAGAGAGAGAGAGAGACAGAGAGAGAGAGAGAGAGAGAAGAGGTGATATGCACATATGGAAAAGGAGAAGTGGAAGTCTTGACTTTTCCCAGCACAAATATCTTTAGCAAATTTGTCTTTTTTTCTCTTAGATACTGTGGTGGTTTGATTAAAATAACCCCCAACCCCACCCCAAGCTCATATAGTTCAATGCTAGTCATCAGGAAGTAGAATTGTTTGAAAGGATTAGAAAGATTAGGAGGTATGACCTTGTTTGAGGAACTGTGTCACTGGGGGTGGGCTTTGAAGTTTCAGAAGCTCAGCCAGCCCCAGTGTCTCTCGCTTTTGCGTATGGAGCATGATATAGCTCTCAGCTACCTCGCCAGCACCTGCTTGCTTGCCAACATGCTTCCTGGCATTATGATAATGGACCTCTGAAACTCTAAGCTAGTCTCCAGTTAAATATTTTCTTTTCTAAGAGCTGCTTGGTCATGGTGTCTCTTTGCAGAAATAGAACAGTGCTTGAGATAGATACCTGGTCTTATTTCTGTTTTTCCTACATCCTCTGGTTTGAGGATAGTAGTCCCCATATGGCCAGGATGGATGTGTACAGGCCATGAGAAAGGCTATGTTAATTTGTCCCCCAATTTCCTGGATGGTCCCAGATAGTGATTCTTCCTAGTTCAGATAAGTTCCTGGTGAGGGCATGATCTGCTGGGAGCACGTCACTCTCTAGAGCAGTGGTTCTCAAACTCTACCTGTATCATAAACATGGGGAGGATTATTGAAATAAAACTCAAGGGGTTTGGGAGCTCAGCCAGTGAAATACTTTCAGGGAAAGCAGGAGGATCTGAGTTTGATCTGAATTGCTCACATACAATTCCAGGTGTGTCTCACTCTTGTAATCTCAGGGCTGGGAACATGGAGACAGGTGGATCATCTAGGCTTGCTGGCCAGCAGCCTAGCTGTGTTCATTACTTTTCTGTTGTGATGATAAAACACCATTGACTAAAAGCAATTTAAGGAAGCAAGTCTATTAACTTAGAGTTCCAGAACTATAGTCTCCTCGATGCTGGGGTGACTCAGCAGGAAGTTGGCCAATCACATTTTATTCATGTGCAGGAAGCAAGGGACAGGTCACTAAGAGGGCTGGCTGCAAGCTCTTAAAGCCTTCCCCTGAAGTGAAGTGTTTCCTGTCACACCACCATACCTCCAGGTTCCATGACCTTCCCCTAAAGCAGAGCACCCCAACCGAGGACCAACTGTCCGTACTTGTGGTCTGGATTGGTATCTGATAATTTACATTTCTGGCAAGTCCCTAAGCTGCTGATACTGCCTGCCTGGAGACTACACTCTGCCTATCAGTACTCTGTAGACATATTTCTCACGAGGAGTGCTTTCTTTCCATATCCTGACATCTTCTCGCACCACTTGATTTCCTGCAAGAGTTAACCAATGTAGAAGTTGTTTTCAAATATTTCCTTTCACAGATAGCATTCTCTCTATTTCTTGCTGCGGCATGCACACCTCTTGTATTTTGATACTTTAATCAAAACTATCAATTTAAACATCTTGTTTATAGGAGAGAGAAAAGCCTGTAAGACATTATCTACTGTTCAGGGAGACTGTGAACATTAACTAAGGTGCTGAGTGCATAGCAGAGAAGAAAATTCTGCTTTTTGTGTTTTTGGCCCCACCTTTACTATGGCTTGTTGGTGGGAGGGAATCTAAGAACCTAAAGATCACTGAACACTACAGTGAAGAGTGGGGGCGGAGAGGTAGCTCTGTTGTTAATGTACTTGCCATGCAAACATGAGAATCTGAATTTAATTCCTGTAAAACCTGAGCACAATGGTCCATGCTTTGTTATCTCAACACTAGGGAGCTGGAGATATTAGCATCCGTGAGTCTTGCTAGCTGTCTACCCTAGTCTAATCATGAACCCTAGGTGCCAGGGAAGGACTTTATCTTAGAAAACAAAGGAGGCAGCTTCTGATGAATGACACCTGAGGTTGACTTCTGGCTTTCAGATACACACACACACACACACACACACACACGCCAACACACCAACATATGTGAACATAGACAGGAATATGCACACATGTGAATGTGGACACATATACATGTGTCCGTAGCCACACACAGACACATGCATCAACACATATGAACATAGACACACATGTGTACACACACACACATGTGAACACGGACACACACATACACCACAAACAAAGATAGATTTTTGAAAGAAGAAATACTGGCAAAGTTGGATAGCCAGCAATTCCTTTGCAAAGGCTTTGGTTGCTGATCATGGACTCATTGGATTTCCATGGTCCATAGCCTGTGAACTAACCAACCAACCTGATTCTGAGAAGCAACTGCTATGTTCTGAAAGTTCCTTTAGATTACATACCCAGAACTCCTGAGTCTTGAGAGAGTCCCAAAGGGCCATGGTTACCCCCAGCACTGTGATGCTCTGAGCCTACCAGCTTCCCACACAGCAAGAGAAAAGTTGAGATTTTTCTGCCGAGGCCACAGCAGCCATGACACTGCTTCAAGGCAGCAAGCCATCTGCAAAATGTCTAGAAAGGCAAGTGCGTGCTATCTTCTTTCTGGTCTCTAATTTATTGGCAGAGAAATGTTAAGTAGACTTTTTAAAACGAGTTACCATATTGCAGAAACAGATTGAAGGAAGATGGATTTGGGAAAATAGAATTTGCTGCAGGAGAGAATCCAGGTCTTGACAGGGAAGGCACGCGGCCTGGGACACAGCCCATGTGGCCTTCCTAAGTAAAGTAAAGTTTCTCTACTGCAAAGAATCTTGACACCAGTGACATTTCTTGAGCAATTACTTTGAGTAAAATCTTGTGGTACATGCTTTTCTACAATTAATTCTTTCATTCCTCTTTCACCAAACGTACGAGTTCGTTATTATTATAATTTGAATGTGATAAGTGGGGGAAAGGTTATCTTTCTAAGGTTGTTGCATGGCGGATGTCTGATAGAGTTGGAATGTGGAGCTTGCTTTGTCAGAATCCAAGCTGCAGAAACCCTTAAAGGGAGGCCAAGCTTTATTGTTCAGAGCAATTCAATAACTCTGTGTTGCCTTGGATTATATTTCCTCAAAATATGGGTTGAAGGAGTGGTTCAAGTGTAATTGATTTTGGAGACAGTGTCTCTATAGAAGCAATTGAAGGAAGTCTCACAGATAGCGTCCTTATTTTTTTTTTTTTTTTAAAGAAAGAAAGAACTTGGGGTGTAACTGACTTGTACAGAGTCTTATGTTAGAGTCTTAGCACCATGGACAGCAACAGCAACATACATAACAATAAAAATAAAGCAGCAACAACAGCAAACCTAGCAAGAAACAAAAGAATCCCCCAGTACTAGTGCCTTGTGAGTGTATAGAAATGGCCACCTCAGGGCACGGGATGAATGTGGTCTTCTCTAATCCAAGAAAGGGGCTTTAGGGCTTTAGGAGGCCCCAAACCTGCTGACAGTATGACTTTACATCCCCAGATAAAGTACTATAAGAAAACGGGTTTTTGTTTTTTTTTTTTTTTTTTTTTTTTTTTTTGCTTCAATTTGTCAGCGTCTGACATTTTGTGATGGCATCCCCAGCAATACATGCTGCCACCGTTATGGATGGGTTCTGTTTTCTCACCCTTAACTTTGATCACATGACACATATTAGTTGGTAGAGCATTGATAGGCCTTATGTGAACAGAGGATGGAAGAGATTCAGGTGTTCCAGTGTGCATTCTCATGCTCGTACTCTCACTGTATGGAGGCCTGGGAGAGAGTGTCTCCAAAAGGATGAGATGTACTGGCAGAGCCTCATGGCACGAAGCAGAGGGAACTTGATGGATTCTGTCTAAGTCAGGCAACCCTCAGAAATGGTAGTCCACAGGTTCTTCCCCTGGAACCTGAGCCCTGGATCCACAGCTGTCAGTGACCATTGCTTTAAGCTCCTGAGATTCAGGCAGTCTGTGAGCCAGCATTGCTGTGGCAGCAGCTCACATAATAACCAAGATCAGAAGAGGGAATGTCATACTTTTTGCAAAATCACGTCTCTGATCATTCATTGGTGTGGGGAGGAATCAGGGTGTAAGGAGGTGAATAAAGGGTAGCTCTACTTATTCTCCCAACAATTATAATTAATTGGGAGAGTCTGTATTCCTTTAAATATGAATAAAATGGAATGTAATTTTATTCTCCTTTCTTCCAGAACAGTATCTACAGAAAGATACTTCCTGGCAAGAGAGGGAGAAGGAGAGGAAGAGCAAGAGGAATACAGGAAGGGTAGAGGGAGGGGGAGAAAGGGAAAGAGGAAAAACAGAAAGAGAAGAAGAAAAGGAAAGAGAAAGAGAGGTTAGGCTCCCTTTCAATTCAGATGACTTGGTTGACGACACTGGCGAGGAGCTCATCCTGTTATCCAGCCTATCCCTCTTGGACAAGACTCCCTTGGTGTCAGGAATTTGCTGGGATCAGGGTAAATCAGGGAAATTTTTTGGAGAAATTTTTATTTATTTATTTATTTTATTTTTGGAGAAATACAAACCTATAGTGAGGTTCCCAGTATTTAGATATGAGCATTTAGCATAGACCTGCAGGATGGGATATCTTCCTTACTGGCTCAGGTGGTTGTGAAGTCTGAGATCTTAAGTCTACAGCTTGAAGTACAAGGGGTGGGGTCCTAGTCCCTCACATATGGAAGAGCCTACAAAGATATTACATGTGAAGGAATGTCCTCAGGTAGTGCATAAGCTGTCGCTTGACATTGGAGTTCTGGGGAATAGTTCATTTTTTCAGCTTTAGAATTTCCTTGTCTGCTGACCCAGGCACTGCCTTTTAAGTCTTTTTGAGTGTTTATTACTTTACCTGGAAGACAAGGGCAGTGATAATGTGTCCCTTATGGTGAAAAAATTTCTGCAATTCTGGAATTCATATTAAACTTAAGACTCGGTTCAGAAACATGTCACAGATGGACACTTAGAAGTATAATCTCAGGACATTTACTTTATCTGCCCTGACATTCCTCTTGTGCTGATAAACCAAGGCTCCCAAGTAGCCTGCCTTTCCTGGAGACATGGGGCTCTAAATGCCAAAGCTAGGACAGAACAAGATAAAATCTCTACAAAACCTATGAAGAAGAGACATCCCCATCTGTTCAGGTCTTAAGATGCATATGTAGTCTGGAGTCCCAGGAGAAAAGGCTGGTATTACACATTCCCCCAAACAGAAATCATCTAGCAGCTGACCTGTCACCATGCTGCCCTGCTCTGCCTGGTTTTCATTGATTGGTTAGATGAACCTGTTGCACAAGTGACAGGAAGCCCACTGCTGACTGGCTGTCAGTACAAATCATCTTGAACAGCTCTAAGGAGACATTTCCTTACATCAAGTTCTAATCTAATTTTCCCTTTTGGAACCACAAAGAAATCCCATGCCCTTCCCTCATGAAGACTCTGGTATCTGACAGCAATCCTTATGTTTTCTGCTTTTGTGGACTCACCCACCCCCTGCCCCCTAATCCCCAACATTCATTCATCCTATGTAGCCTGAACAGCATCTCTGCATGCTCTTGGTGATAAGAAGTAGAAATTCAATGGAAGCTGAGTGAGCCTCACAGTCCACCCATGTTTTCATGTAGTAAATATAGTTTTTGCTGAATATGTTTTATGTTTTGGGTGCTGTTCATGGTGTTGATGACAGGGTAGCAAGAAAGTGGAGTCCACCCACTGGGAGCTTGCACTCTAGTGTGTAAATATGGATTCTCTCAGTGGGTAAATGCACACAGTTCAGGTAATAATTACTGTGTGGAAAACGAAGTAGGATGGAAAGCAGGGAGACTGGGAGGAATGCACTAGGTGTGTGTGGTTGTCTGTGAAAGCAGGGAGAAATCTGTGGCTTGTGGGTTGTCTGTGAAAGCTGAGAAGACAGAAGTAAGCCCTGACTCTGCTCTTCATCTTCCCTCCTGCTGGAAAGCATGGACTTAGGTTCTGGGACCTCTCATTTATACTCAGAATAAGCACCGGTTTCTCATCAAGCAGTAGATGCTCTGTGCTTTACCAAGATAGAACGGTCTCAAGTTGCTGTGGTAGAATATCATTAGTTGTCACTCTTTGTCCTTGATATCTTACCACAGGAACTTCAGAGGATGTGGGCACTCCTGAAACTAGAAGTTGACTCCATGTCACTCAAAGCCATCCCATAGGTGTGGGCTATGTGACACCAACTTGGAAACTGCAGTACCCATTGTAAAGACCCTAGGTGGGTGCTTAGGGCTTGTCAACAGAAATAGAGCATGGCACTGCCCTGGTCTTAAGTGGGCCACACCTTAACAGAGGTAACAATTCAACCTGGCCCAAAATGAGAAAACTGTGTTACAAGAACCATTCTAAAATAGTCAGTACTTAGCATGTTCATGTTCATGTCCAACCATTCACTCCCCAACTTCTTTTGTGTTTTTTAATTTTTTTAAAAATTTTTTATTGGATATTTTATTTACATTTCAGATTTATCCCCTTACCCCATTTCTCCCCACCCAGGAACCCCTATCCTTTTTCTCCTGCTTCTATGAGAATGTGCTCCCTCCACCCTCCCACTCCCACCTCCCACCCTCGAATTCCCCACACTAGATGTCCAGTCTTCATGGGACCAAGGATCTCCTTTCTCACCTATGTCCAAGAAGGACATCCTCCCCTACATATACAGCTGGAGCCATGGGTCCCTCCCTATGTGCTCCCAGGCTGGTGGTTTAGACCCTGAGAGCTCTGGTTGGTTGGTATTATTGCTCTCCCATGGATCTGCAAACCCTTTCAGGTCCTTCAGTCTTCTCTCTAGCTCCTCCATTGGGAATTCCTTGATCACTTCAATGGTTAGCTGTGAGCATCTGCCTCTGAATATGTCAGACACCGGCAAACCTCCAGGAGCTTGAAATACCCAAGATTCAACTCACAGACCACATGAAGCTCATGAAGAAGGAAGACCAAGTGTGGGTGCTTTGGTTCTTCTTAGAAGCAGTAACAAAATATTCAAGGGAGCAAATATGGAGACAAAGTGTGGGACAGAAACTGAAGGAGGGACTGTCTGGAGACCATTTCACCTGGGTATCCATCTTATGTGCAGTCACCAAAGGTAGACACTGATGTGGATGTCAGGAAGTACATGCTGACAGAAGCCTGATATAGCTTTCTTACTCCCCAACTTCTAACAACCTTACCTGGATGATCCCCAATACTTCTTTCTCTGGGAGAGGTATAGTATAATATATAACGTTTGTTTTGTTTCCCTAAAGTGTCTTGATTTAGCTAATGGGTACCAGGAGCCTGGACATACAGAGACTACAAACATGTATTTACATTTAGTAACACTCAGCTACTACTAACCTGAGAATAATGTGCCCAGGACCCCTATTTATCATGGGAACAGAAAAGGAAATTGTAAAGCAGGACTAACAACTCACATGAGCCACACCCAATCCCTGGTGATGTAAAGGACCCTCCTTAGGTCCCTCCATGGCTACTGGAACCCAGATAATCACCTGATCTCATCAGCATCCTGGCACATGAGATGAATAAGGGTTCTTTCAGTGTGCCCTGAGGTTTTCTCAGTAGTTTGCTAGGCAGTCTTATTTTGCTGAGAGATGGCAGCCACTGGCTTAAAAGCTGAGTATTTGTCCAGATAAAAACATTCTGAATTATTTTAGCTGCCCTCTTGACATAAAAAAAAAAAAAAAAAAACATGGAACATGTAGAGTTGATTATATAATTTTGAACTTTAGAAATATTTAAAAGCTCAGGATGAAAAAATTGATTATCCCATGAATTTTAGTCCTGGCAGATGTGGGATCAGGAAGATGAATGGGAGGCTAGAGGAACCCAAATGGCCAGAGTAGTGAAGGGTGGATCTGGATTTCCTGAGTTTCTTTTGCCTCCTCCCTGGCATGAACTTAGAATGTGCTGGGAGTTGAGCCTGTCTTGAGTGAAGGATCATTGTGGGGAGAGGAAGTTTGCCTTACAGCAGGGTGGTTATAGAATAGACACAGCACAGATAAAGGATTCTCAGAGTAGCATTAGTAAGATCCCTAAGAGAAGCAATCAACTAGGGAGAACTGTCAAGTCTTGAAGATACCAAGATAGTCTAGTCTGTGGGCCATGGAGGGCAGAGACGTCATAGTAGGTCCAGTAGAACACCAGAAGTAGGAACACCTTCTTCTTGGGGATAGTACTCTGTGGTAGCACCAAGCCCTGTTTCTCCATGCTATAATCCAGGAGGAGATTTGGAGAGTACCAAGACAAGTAAGAGTCACTTCATAACCACATCCCACACTTCCAACAAGTGTGTGTGTGTGTGTGTGTGTGTGTACATGCAAGTATATGCTGAGGCTTCAGAAATCAAAAAAGATAAAATACTTAATTCTTGAGACCCTAAATGTCTTATTAGATCTGTCAATTTTAGGACCAAATCCATGAGTCAAAGCTTAAATGAAAGTTATTTTTCTTTCTCTGCATCCCCGTTGAGAGGGAACTGTGATAAAGGGTAGACCAAAGACTGAACTAGGTCTCACATGTTCATTGCTGGCTGTTAATAATAGCCTAAGCAAATTAAGTCTTATTCAGAAAGCCTTTCCTACATCTTATAGGGTAGGGCCTTTATTTTCTTCTAGTAGTTTCAGATTTTGCATTGATATCTTCTATCCAATTGGTGTTGACTTTTGTGTATAGCAATAGACAAGAGTTTAATTTCATTCATTACATACAGACATTTAGTTTTCCCAGCACAATTTGTTGAAGATATTTTCATTTCTTCAGTGTGTGTTTTGGTGTTTTTGCCAAATATCATATGGCTGTAGGTACATCTATTCATGTTTGGATCTTCTGTTTTGTTCCATTGGTCTGTTTTTGTGCTAGTGCCATACTGCTTTTACTATTGATAGCTCTGTAATGTGTCTTGAAATATGAAATGATACTATCTCCAGTACTTTTTTCTTCTTTGGTTAGGATTTCTTTGTATATTGGTGTCCTGCATGAAGCCATGGAGGGTATACCCTTAGTAAATGTGGATGGGAAGATTAACAATGGACCTGTCTTCTATAGTGCATTGCAGCAGACTAAATATCATTTCCTTTCAGCATCTGAGTCATTAACTTGTAGGGAAATCTCACAGAGGCAAAGCCTGATGTGAATGGCTTATGATGGGTAAGTAGAAAGCTAGATGCACCCCCATATCAATGTACTGGTAGTAGAGTAGGTTAAGGGTGGCTATCTGTGTTTGTGCTTTAGAATTACCTTTATGGAAGAGAGCATGGTCAGTGAGACATCAATCAGCATGTACATGAGCTGGGGAAGATGCACTGTCCTGGTAAAGAACATGGGGTGAAATCAAACACCCACTGCAAAGACAGGTCCTGAACTAGCTTATAGAATTAGCTCCATCCCTCTCCCTCCCTGCATCTTTAACTTACTTTCCAACTGTTAAAGGAATTGTTTCTATTTTCACTCACGAATTGAAAATCTCTATCCAAATAGCAATGGGATTAAGATAACAGAAAAAAAAAAAACACTTTTGAAAGAAATAATCCTTCTTATGCTTAATCTTATATACATGCACTATCACTAAATAATTTTAAACAAAATCAACTGCCAGAAGGAATTACACAGCTGACAGTTAAAATATTTTAAATGGCTGTAGGACCAGGTAACCTTTCAGAGGCTTGTGCTCATGTGTGCAGGCAAATGGAAGCCAACCAGGTGTTTAGAGACTAAATATTGATCTAAACAATGACCCTCCTCAAATCAACTTCTCTCCTAGTAAATGAAGACAGTACACTTGGAAGTCTTGCTTTCTCTTCCTGATCATTCCATATTCTATCTCCAATTGATGAAAGTAAACAGAGAAATATCACAGAACAGAAAATAGAAAATAGGAATCATGGGTAAATGATTGATGAATCAGGAGCCTAGAAAGAACCCTAGGTTAGCTGGATGTCTTGGAAGAAGGCTCAGAGACAGGTGAGCAACAGCATGGGAAGCTTATGGTTGGGAAGGGGAAGGTCCACCCTAATGCAGGCCATGTAATTAATGTCTTGGGTGACTCTGCAGTAGAGTTGCCCATTAGAAAGGCCATGAGTCCTACAGGAGCATGATCTTGGCTGGAAGGCTAGGCCTTGTGAGCCTCTAAACCATGGGGAGAGCCCGGTGGACTGAAATGGTCACTGCTATCAGTGGCCATTGCATTTGGCCATTGTAGACACTGACATGATAGAGAGACTTCCAGAGAGCAGAGCACCGTATTCTCAGAAAGTCCTGAGAGCAGACTCAGCACAGTGAAGTTCACCAGCAGCCTTGGACCTAGAAGCAATGGCCAGGGCTGGATATGTGTGATACATGAAGTCCTGTGAGACCCATCCAAGAGTACTTTCAGGACTTCCTGCTCAGCAGGGAGATCAGCACACCTTTTGTCTTTTTAGTTAGAGAAGCTCAGGGAGAGGTTGGGTGAAAAAAAAAATCCTTGTCCCAGTGGGAGACCAAAGAATCATCCTTCTTGGCTTATCGTTTAAAGCATACCCACTCCATCTCTAATAAAATAGAAAGGTGACAGATGAGGCACCTGTGGTGTAGGAGAAACATCCTGGTTTTTCCACATCTAAAAGTTATGCATGGGAGAGAGAGAGGAGAGAGAGAAAGAAAAAATTCAGTAACTCAGTTGGTAAAAATGCAAGCATAAGGACCTGAGTTCCAGCCCCATAGCACATGTTAAAAGGCTGAGTCCAGTGGTCCATATGCCTAATTCCAGCACTAGGGAAGCAAAGAAAGGCAGATGCTGAGGGGGGAGGGTGTCACTGGTCAAGTGACCTAGTCCTTTTAGCAAGTCCCAGGTTTCAGTGATAGATTCTGAAAACAAGTTGGAGGACTCCTGGGAGGTTGATCTCCTTGAGGTTGATCTCTGGCCTAGATGGGTACACATACATACATATGTGCATTCATATACACATGCACACACACTGCGTGCACATGCACACACACATACACACATATGTACACACAGGACCTCTCCCTCCCTCCCTCTCTCACTTCTGCTATCCAACGCACAGCCCATGTATTGCATTGCAGTGAACCATAGGTCAACAAAACCATAGATGGCTTCAAAGATCCTGGTGCTGACAGGCAACGGCAGAGTGTGCACACATGATAGTGAAAACAAGTCAATTTGTTATTGACTTGTCAGGTTGAGGCATGTGTGAGTGCCCCAGTAGCTGGGTAGAGAGCCTGATCAATGGGAAATGAGTGACGGGAATTGGGAAGCCATGTCTGTGGACCCTCGGCACCTGCATAAGAAGCCCTGACAGGGTTTGGAGTTCTTACAGCTGAGAACTGGAACCCAACCCAGAACACAAGATCTGGAGAATGTTGAGAAAGAAATGCCCACAAATGCACATGTTGAAGAGAGGAAGGGCAAGCCAGAGGGATCTCATTGCTGAGAGCACCAAGACAATGTGTTGAGGCTTCAAATGCTTCAAGGAGTCTGAGATCAATGACAACCAGACCAGCCATGGAATTGAGGAAGTAGCAATTGGTGGCGGCAGTGGTATTTAATGGGAGACTTAAGACCCTAAACAATCTTTGAAGATTGTGAAGCATCATGGCACAGGCTTCCAGGAGAGGAGGCAGGGAGTATTTGCTTTGTGCTGATGGAGGCAGGATGTGGGGGCAGACGTTCACCACAGCATATTCACAGCTTCTCAGTTGCCACCGACAGATAACAGAACATCAGCATTTTAAATAGACACCCCTGTGCTCATGATGAATTTATTTTTAACACTCTTACATCCTCATTTCAAAATTAGCCTCTAGTGAGCTCGAGAGATTGCCTGAAATTTGTCACTTAGGAGCATAAATAAAATCAGGAAAAAGAAAGGCTGTGAAAGAGGGGCTCAAAGTTACAGGTCATTGCTAGGTGGGAGGATAGAGTCACAGCGACTGGATGGCAATGCTGGGTCAGAAAATGTATTCACTGAGGCAAGAGGCTTTAATCTCAGAGTCTGTTTTGGTAGTGTCAACTGTGGCACGCTTCTCATAGAACAAAACAGATTTTTACAACTAATAGTTTTATCCTGTAAAAGAAGAAAAGGAAACTAATAAAATATAATAAAGAAGTGTGGTTGCTGGGGAAACCAAAGCTAGAGGCCCTGTGAGTTTTTAATAAATCAGCATAGGCGGAGCATGGCATATGCAGCTGACCCTGGCTGTGTGTGGCAAAGAGGGACTGGTGGGGAGATTGGGGGGTCTCTGAATCAGGTCACTGGTGACATCTCTAAGGCATTAACAGAGTTCTGCAGATATACAGACAGGAGTCTCTCATCGTGATGTGAACAGTGGTGTGTCATCGTAAGTCAAATTTAGGGCTCGACCACTTTGTGTACAGTGTTGCTTCCCTTGCTCAGTTTGCTGTCCTTCAGATGCTCCTGCCAGCATTGTCCTTAGTCCTGCACTAAGCATTCTCCCACTGGAGCCTTCTCCAAGGAGCCTATTTAACATCCCATATATAGCTAGTCCCCATATCTCTCCGCCCTGCCTTATCCTATTTCTTCCGCACACCACTTATTACATTATAATTTTTATTAAATTTTAGTTGCTCGAAGCAGCTATTTTGTTTACTTTAAATAATTATTTTAATTTTTAAAAACTTATGTGTGGTGTGTCTGTGTGTGATGGTATCATTAGAGGCCAGAAGGAGATGAATTAGATCCCTTGGAAGTAGAGTGACAGGTTTTCCTGAGCTGCCTGTCATGGGTGTTGGAACAAACTGGTCCTCTTCAAAAGCAATGCTCACTTCTAATCACTTAGCTATCTCTCCAAACTTGACTTTGTCCTGCTTTGATCATTGCCATATTCCAATACATAGCATGCTTGGAACACATCATTCTGTAAACATTTTATGGGTGGTTGGAGGACTCAATTTTGGGTCCCTTTCTGGTCTGGAGAAATGAATCCTTCCTCTCAAGCCACTGTGCAGTGTTCGTTGACCACCAGATTCTTCATGTAAAGACCACTCAGCCGTTCACATTTGACCTCACCGTCCTTGGTCCTTAGCCTGCTCTTAGGGCTTCCTGGATCTTCACTCTGAGCCTTCTCTCTGCCATGACACAACTTTGTCCTTCCAAATGCCTGGCAGGCTATAAGCTGGAGTATTCCTGACATCTGTGGGTATTTGGAACACCAGAGCCTCTGCAGAGTCTACAGAGAAACCTGGATTGCATTTCTCCAGAACTTGGAAAGTATGGTCCTAGCTCACCTGATGGATTCTTTCCCTCTGCTTATGAAAGAATTAAAGGACAGGAGAGTAGCCAGAGCAAGGTCAAAGTGAAACTGATGGTCATGCTTTATCCCGGTAGAGAAGGGGCTTCCAGAGCCAAGAGTCTACCAACTCTAAGGGACTCTGCTGATTTATTTGAGTTTGAGTATCCTTCTATTCTCCTGTTGGACTGAAGGTATTCATGTGTGCCTTAGGGTGAGGGGATTGAGTTCCTGCATCTCTCTAGGAACATAGAAATAGCTGTAATAGGACCCCTTCCTTGGTGCATGGGTCCAAAACATTCACTGGTTGGCTGGTGTTAATCATAGTTCAATCCTCCAATATCCTCAGTAGTGTAACAGAAAAAGAGAAACTTATTACAGGTAGAAACAAATGTCCCACTCATTGGGGAAATGAAATTTACTGTGGGGGGCCAAAGAAACCTGTGTATGGGCTATGTATCTAGTATAGTGAGCTGGGCTTGCAGAGATCAAGTGGGGACTGTAGCTTTATGCAGTCTCTGAATAGATTGTCACATATATGGGTTGGATGTGGATTTGTCTACTCTTGCATTTCTACTCTGGATCTTACTAGACAATCACAAATATTAAAGTGTTCTCCTTGGGCTGCCCAGTGAACAAGTGCTAAAGTTGGGATTTGGATATGAGTGTGTTTGCATTGCCACCTCTGCTCCATTGAATCAATTCTCCTTGTACTATGAATTGTGGATATAACCGACACTGATACACAGCATGTGACAAGGGCATGCTGCCCTGCCATTCTTTTTCTGCAGTTACCTGTGCACCTCTGAGAGATGTCCTCATTCACCATGGTTGTAGCAGACACATTTCTCCTTCTGGGCTTGGGGGCCTACCTTCTTTTGTGTTCTGTTTCTTTCTTGGCAGCATCTGCATTAATTTTCCTTTTCTATGACCTCTAAAATATGTCTAGTTTTGTGAATGTCTCTTAGAAAGAAAAGAAAGAAAGAATGAAGGAAGTAAAGAAAGGAAGGAAGGAAAGAAGGAAGGAAGAGAAGGAAGAAAGAAGCAAAAGAAAGAGGCACTTCCTGTGTTCTCTGGCTGGTTGCTCTACTTTCCTGCCTTCTTGACAGGCTTGCAAGATCAGTCCTTTGCTCAGCCTGTCATGGCTATTCGGCTCGTGATCACAGATGCACTTGGATTTCTTTCTGACTTTCTCCTTTCCCTTTGTGCAGCTTACACTTTCTCTTCTCTTGGATGTTTTCTCTTGGATAGATACACTGCATGCATCCTTGTGCTTCTTTTCTTCTGTAATTTTCACCATTCAGCAAAGAGTGAACCTGGAATATCGGTAGAGGACACAAACTTGTGTGATGACATTGTATCTTGTATCACATTCGCACTTCCTGAGGGACTTCCTGTCACTGTTTTCTGTAGTTAAACTATCTTAGATTTGATGTTACCATTTTCTTAGCTCCATAGTCTCCTTGACATTGTTAAAGTTCTGGCCAATCCATGCTTGTATCTTCATTCCAAGAATTCTGGCCCACATATGTTGTATGTCACAGTGCAATAAGAAGAGGGTGAAATAAGCGGACATATTTTATAGTTTCTGCCCCACCACTCTAGAAAAGGCTCATGTAGCCCAGGCTGGCCTTGAGCTTATTATGTAGCTCAAGATGAACTTAAACTCTTTTACTTTTCCTAATGTTATGTATGTTTTACCTTCATGATGTCTATGTGCACATTTGATAACCATGGAGTATAGAAGAGAGCTTTGGATCTCCTGGGACTGGAGCTGCAGGTGGTTGTGAGCTACCATGTGGGTGGGAAACAAGCCTAGGTTCTCTGGAAGAACAGCTAGTGTTCTTAACCTCTACGACATGTCTCCAGCCTGATCTTGAGCTTTGGATTCCTGCCTCCTCCACTCAAGGACTGGGATCACAGGCGCACACCTCCACAACAATCCATATTTTATTAGTTCTTGAAATCGAGTACTGCACACTCCCTTCCACAACAAAGACAGCTCTGAGGCAAGCTTGGGGAAGCACTTTCTGTCCTAAGATCTCCCTGATTGAAGAGAACCTGAGCACATTTTAGGTGGGTACAGCTGCTAGGCATTGTGGGAAGAGGTGCAGAGTAGGGTCTGAGACTACAGGAACAGAATAAAGTTTTTATTGCGACCCCAGCTTTGCAAAGAGTTGCTAAAAATTAGGCTTCTGTCATTCTCTTACATGAGGCCCTCTGAAAAGCAACATGTCTGCAGGCATGCTGTGACTAGGAAGTCTGGGGACCTGGAGGCTTAGGGGTTGACAGTGCCAATTAACAGAAAGAGTGCAGGCTTGTAAAAGGGCTGCCAGGGACTGGCAGGTCTTCTCTGCTTCATTAGGGTGACTTTGAAAAGGTTGTAGGCAAATGGCACCTTTCACTTGAAAAATCCAACTGGTGGCTTCTTAACCATTTTTAAAGCTTGATTTTGAGCTGTCCACTGTAGCAAGGACACGCCACAGCTAGCGTTACTCAGAACCCGTGGCGTGAGGAGTCTACATCTTTCAACGCCTCCGTTTTGCTCGCCATACTTTTCTGTTAGCTTCCTCCTCCTCGACACTTTCCTTAAAGCCCCCTCCTCCCAGTGAAAGCCCACGCCATATCCCAAGTCTGTTGCGGAGAACAGACTGGAAGACATCTGCCTCTTGCCTTTTTTTTTTTTTTTTTTTTTTTTTTAAATTCCTCTAATTGATGGAGCCAAGACTCCACACCACAGCTCCGCTCCCCGAACAAACCAAATGGTGGCTGTTGGCAGCATATTGACAGCTTGTTAATGAAGGGATCCTTGACAGTGTGACAACCTGCCTGGGCTGCTACAGGAAGCCAAGTCCGCCCCACACAAGCCCCAAGTAATTAACAGGTGGGGGAAAATGGCAAGAAGCTGCCACAGGGGAGAAGAGAAATATACTCAACAAAATGAATTATGTAGATTTTTTAAAAAAGATTTTGATTCTGCAATATCTTTCTTATTTCTTGCTAGGAAGCTCCCTGGGAAGAGTGTTTTCTTGGGGGCCTGATGAACGTGGGTTTGCGTCTCAGTCTGCTGGCCTCCTCCTTCCCTGGCTTTGGAAGCCTTTGCTTCCTGGACCTTAGTTTGTGAGAAGTCACCTGATTGGGTACAATTTATAAAAACACACACATAGATGACACTTATCTGTCTTAAATTGTTAAAAAAAAAAAACCACTCTTTTTTTGGTGATGAATTTGCTTGTGTTCTTACATTTCTATTTTCACTAGTGTTTGATTTAAAAAAAAAAAAAAAGATTATGAAGTTGGGCTATTGTTTTCTGGAGGGCATTAATTGTATGCTTGCATGTTTATACATGTGTGTGTGTATATATGCACACATGTGAGTTTGTATGTGGAAGTCAGGGGTCAATAGCAGGTGCTGTTTCTCTAGAGTTGTCTATCTTGTTCTTTCCTCTTGACTCAGAGTCTCTTCATAAACCTGTAGCTCACTGATTAGGGGAAACCAGTGGTCACTGAGTCCCAGAAATCCTACCAACTCTGCCTTGGCAGCATTGCGATTGCAAGAACACACCCGACCACTTATGTGTTTGTCAGAGATCTATCTCAGTCTTCATGCTTATGCCACAAGCACTTTCCTGACTGAACCATTTCCTCAGCCCCCGGGCTTTCATCTTTTGAGTGTTCATAGTATTTTAACTGATCATATTTTCCTGGTAAACTAACCCCTTTATTATCAGAGGGTAGCTCTGCCCTTCCAAATCTCTTGTCATGCTTTCTGTCCTACTTTTTGTGTATTGAGTTTATTTTATGTTTCTGTGTTTTTGGGTGAAAACTGCAGAAAACAGACAGGCTCTGGCTGGCTCAGGCTAGCTCAGGTACCTCTCTACAACTCCACCAAGCTCCCAAATATTCACACGTGTCACTGTGAAGAAACCCCTTGGAGCCCAGTAATTGGCACACCTGATTGGACCCTTCCCCCTGAGCTCTGACAGACACCAGGAAAGAAGCAGACACAATGTCTCAAAACCTAAATTTGTAGCTCCTGGTTTCACCAAGGGCTGGATTTAATTTAGGAGACATTCAAGATGATTTAAAGCAATTGCTTTCAAGCTTCCTTGAGGCTTAGATTCCCTTATGAGTTGATGAAAGCTCTGGACTCTCTTCGGGGGTGGGAGGGAAGCACAAACATATACTTTTAAACAATTCTGGCCCGTTTCAGTGTATCTCTCAAAGCTCTCACTGTGCCTCTGATTAAATATCCATGTTATAAATACCAGAGCGTAAAAGGAAATTGCAGCCTTCACTCGTTTCATTTATGTATGCATTTGTATCTTTATTTGTTTTATTGTTATTTTAAACAGAAGCTCACCTTGCAGCCCTAGCTGATCGGGAACTCACTATGTGTATCTATCTACCTGGTCTTGAATTATAGGTGATCCTCTTACCCCAGCCTCTTTAGTGTAAGGATTATTGGCATGAATAGCCATGCCTGGCTGAGATGGAGACTTTAAATGATTTCAAACTTACTTGTCAGAAGGCAGATTGTGAAATTCTGGCAGAAAATTGGCTGTGAAGCAAGCTGGTAGACAGCATTCTTTCATGGTCTCTGCTTCAGATCTTGCCTCTACCTTGACTTCCTGTGCTGATGGACTTATAAAGCATAAGATGAAATGCCATCTCTCCCCTACCCCTTCTCAAAGTTGGCTTATTGCTCTGGCCTATGGTGGAATCAGGTTTACCAGGAAGACATGACTGAGTGGACTGCCCTGTGTGCAGTGGAGGCCTGAGCTATTGACTAGGTAATAAGTACAATGGACCATCAAGCCATAGCTGAAGAACTCAACTGATGCACCTGAAAGAGGACTTCCATAGCTCATAGTGTGCCCCAGGCTTCCTGCAAGAAAAACCCAAGGAGAAAAGTTCACAAAACATGGAAGAAGACCATCAAAAGAAAGGATCAGGATGTCCCAGAGAGAACATTCACACCAAGAAAATCAGCTGAAAACATGTTTCAGTAGAGGTGTCTGGAAAATTCTCAGAATAAAAGAAAAAGACAGAATCCATTTGAAAGTAGATGGTGTGATATGACAGGCCAACTGGAAAACAATTCCTTCTGGTAGAAAAATAAAATCATTGCAGTAGATTCGGGGAAGTAGTTACAGGTACACTGCACAGCAGACAAGACTAGAAAACGGAAAAAAAAATAATTGTGATGATTAATCTCAGTTGTCTTGATTGCATCTAGAATAAACTAAAATCTAACCTGAGATGTGTTTTCTTATTCAGAGTATTTGAAGCAGGAAGACCAATCTTAAGTCTGGACCACACTTTCCGGTGGCAGTCCAGATGAAAGGAAGAAGGAAATATCATTGTCCCTGCTGACCCTCAGTCTTGCTGGAAAGTTCAACTAGCCCCATGTTGCAGAATTTATTCATGGATCTTAGAACTAATTTCTCTGGGATTCTAATGTAACCTGAAGAACAGCAGCTCTCCAGTAACCTTCAGGACTTAGCACTAGACTGGGACTGAACACCTATCAGGTTCTTTTTTAAAGTATTTATTTCATGTGCATTCGTGTTTTTGCCCGCATATATGTCTGTGTGAGGGTGTTGGATCCCTGAAACTCGAGTTACAGGCAGTTATGAACTGCCATATGGTGCTTGGAATTGAACCCAGGTCCTCTGGAAGTACAACCAGTGCTCTTCCTTTGAACCATCTCTCCAGCCCCTCAACTATCAGATTCTTAGTCTCTCCAGTATGAGCCAGCCATTGTTAGACTATGCAGACTGTATCCAGTAAGCCAGTCTGTTAAGACACACACACACACACACACACCACACACTCATACACTCATATCATTCATTTAATCGGATGTGCTCTTTAAAAAACCCTGTCTAATATAGCATTGGAGAAGTAATTGAGAATATAGCAGAGACTTATAAAAGCTGAGACTATGAGACAGACATAGGGAAGTAGATTGTGGTATGCACAATTAAATTTTTTTTCTTTTTTCTTTTCCTGTGTAACTCCCTGTGTGGGTAAGTTCATGTGATTTCAATGTCTGAGGAAGACACAGGTGCCCTATGAATGGCATTGCCTACTGTTAACAGCTGAGCATCTCTCCACCCAGAGCAGGTAGATTTTCACCCTCTACAGGACATGGAAATGATAACACTGGTGTTTAAGGGGAAGGTAATGAGAGTTTCCAGAGATCATCAAAAAGTCACTGCCAGACAAATGCATGCTTCTATGTTCCCATCCTCGGTAATAGATGACAGAAAGAAAAACATTTCCAAAGCCCCTCAGAAAAATTTTCCTGATTTTAAATCTCAGCAACACAGTGATTCAAACCCAAAGCCAACCTCCCTCAATTCAATAGGACAGCTACAGCGTGGGGCTCATAATCGCTGGCAAAATTAAAAGAAACTCCTATTTTGATCTTAATTATCTTAATATTTTTGTATCACTAACAGTTCTTGTATTAAACATGATTCACTTATGTAATAAAGATAAATATTTTAAAAACTAATAACCTGGTTCAAAGTATAGGAAGAGTGTGCCTGCGTCTGTTCATAGTCTTTATGGCTTAGTAGCAGTCACATGGTGTTCTGGGTTCTTTTCCGTGTGGTCTTCTTTACAGCACATGTGTCTGTTAGAACCCACGACACATTTAGGTCCATGGACTGTTTAATTCTAAATACTATTAAATTCAGAAGAGGGCTGGAGAGATGGTCTACTGTTGGGTTCCCAGCACCTATGTCAGTTGGCTTACAACAGCCTATAACTGCAGGAGATCTCATGCCTCCATGGGCACCTGCAAGTATTTGCATGTTCATATACACATAAATATACATGAATAAATCATAAAAGAGATCTTTAATATGCACATACATATGCAGGAATAAATCATAAAAGAGATCTTTAAAACTCAGGAGGACAAGATAAATATAATAGTAATGGCTTCACTCTTGATATTATGTCTTTACATCTATGCAGTGATATTAATATTAATACACATGTACACACATACACATATACTAATGAAAGAGGAGACCCATAGGTCAAAAGTGCTTTGGACCCATGGATAACCTAGGGTAATCTTGTACCTCTAACTTAATGTTCTAATTTTGGTTTCCACAAAAGCAAAGAGTCTAAGTTCTCTGGGGAACATTTTTGAGGAGAAATCTTAGCAAACAGATGTGGGCTGCAGGGAGGCAGCCAGAGAAGGAGGAAGTACCAATATCCTCTATGCTTTGTACATACGCCGTATGAGTCAGTTTAATTGAATACACCTATCCCCTAAAATGAACAGAATTTCTCACAGCAATGCCCCTCTTCCAGTGAAGGTGCAAGGCATGGGCATTCATCTATTGATTATTGCCCTTCCTTTGTGAAGTGCTTCCCTAGAAGCCTGTCACCTCCCTTATGTGGACAGGGCTGGCAGAAGGGTTGAGGGGGTCCCTGGCACTAGAGAAGGGCTAGAAGCAGAAAACACTGAATGCTTGTTCAAGATGAGACACTGAGTGTTCAGAAGAAACAGCGTGACTGATGCAGATGATGCCAAGACCAGAGCGAGGCCACCAGGATATGACTCAGAGTACTCAACTGGAATTCTCCTGGAATCAATTTCAATTACACCTGTACACTCATCTCCATTTACTTTTGTAAAAGCTCAATTTATACTAAACCACATTGCATAGATATGTGTGTTAAGTATATATGTATTGTGTATGTGTATATGTATATGTGTGTATGTGTGTGTGTATGTGTGTGTGTTTATGTGTGTGTATACACATATAAATATATATTTGTGCATTAAACATATTTAAGGTTCTAGAAATGGAAATTGCTTGAGTTCATAGCCATGCTTTTTTCATAGAACCTTGCATATAGTAAATATAGGATACATAGTTTTAATTTAACTTGGATAAGGAATTCCAAGATTACAAATTAGGAGAACTGAATTCCAGACCCCATCCTAAAACCCACAAGATACTTGATACTGGGCCACTTCTCCATCTGTTTGTGTTCTCACAGCTATATCTATAAAATAAGGAGCTGATACACTTTCCTCTAAAGATACCCTGGATCTGCTTCTTATTTCTCATCTAGCTCAGCTTCATCCAGCATTTTAGAGCCCATTACATTTCAGGCCCACTGTTCGGGTTTCCATTGCTGAAAAGAGATGCCATGTCCAAAGGAACTCTTATTAAGGACAACATTTAGTTGGGGCTGACTTATAGGTTCTAAGGTTCAGTCCATTATCATCATGGAGAAAAGCATGGCAGTGTTCAGGCAGGCATGGGGCAGGCAGAGCTGAAGAGTTCTACATCTTGTTCCAAAGGTAAACAGGAGAAGACTGTCCCCCAGGCAGGTAGGAGGAGAATCTCAAAGCTCACCTCTCCAGTGACACATTTCTTCTGATACAGCCACACATACTCTAATGAAACCACAACTGCTGATAGTGCCCCTCCATGGGCCAAGCATATTCAAACCACCACACACAGGATTGCAGAGATAAAGCCAGCATTATTTTACTGAACAGGAATGACATATCTCTTTTAGAGGTGAAATATGTGAAGGATTATAGCACCCTGGAACAGATGTGAGAAGGAAGTCGTGGGGACATGTGCCTAGGGAGCATTTAATCAGACCTGGACATGTCAAGAGGCATGCACAGATATAGCACTCAGGTGTAAAGAATATTCCAGGCAGAGCATGGCCCAGAAAGAGGAGACACTGAAATTGCAGACACCTGCACAAGTGCTGAGAAGAGATGTTTCTGAGACTTGATAACTGTGGGAACTGTGTTATCCCAAAGCCTCATTTTGTCTTCCTGTGGATGGCTATTTGATATTCTCATTAGACTAGTATGTGCTAACCTAAGTCTAGGAAAGGCACTCTGACTATATGGACAAATGGAAGCTTCCAGGATAAGAGACAAGACATAGCTTTCTCTGTTTACTGGGGAAAGGGAATCAACTTTTGCTTTGTTTCTCATTAAACAGCATTGTGGAGACTTTTTTTTTTTTTTTTTTTTTTTTTTTTTTTTTTTTATCACAGCCATAGGCCAATAGGAAACGTTCTGTTATCTACTAGACAAATCTTCAGCCTACTCATGTATTTTCAGTCAGCTCAGTGTCCCTGTCTTTGATACTAAGGAGCAGATTTCTTTCTAGAAATCAGTCTCTAATATTTTCTCCCTAATTGTGTTAATTGGAGGTTTTGGGTCACTCCAGGTAAAATGCCATTGACATGGTCTGGGGAAGTAGCCCTTCATGCTAAGTTGCACATTGCAGGAACCCCAATCCCGTAGGTAGAATGCTGACATGCCACTCTCTGATTGATAGACTCGAGTCAGAGATGGCATCAACTATATGCCATGATGTCATTTTTCATAATATCCTTTGCTGATAAAGGTGATACACCACAGGTAAATGCCAAACTGAAAATATTGCTCCTCATGGAGAAACAGCCATTTCAATAACCTGCTTCGTTGTAGAAGACTAACAAATGACAAAACTTGCCAAAATAGTGAGCAGTAGTCTTGCCAACATTTCCCCAGGGAAGAAGCAAGATCTTGAAGATTTCGTTACTTGGAGGAAAGCTCATTTCTTAGAAAAGTAGTTCTCTGAAACAGTCTTTGGTGCTAATGGCTGTTCTGGCAACTGTCTGTCCCTCAGTTATAATAACTGCTTAAAGCTCACTGTGAATGCCATCATTTTAATCTACCTGTGGGTATCTCAGCCTTAATTCGTATTGACTCTTGGTCTTATCATTTGTGGACTGTTAACATAGGAAACCGTTCTCATTTTAAAATAATAATAAATAAAATATGTGGTCTATGTGGGAGCACAATTATGAGTGATCACGACCAAGGGACATAGGTTTAGATTTGCTGAATATCATGGTCCAATAAGATAGCAATTTCATGAATTTTTTCTAAGAACAGAACAAAGAGCCTGTGTGCAGGCCATAGGTCAATGCCTGATGTTTTATTGCTCCCCTCTCCAAAAAGACACACACACACACACACACACACACACACACACACACGAGTATATGCATGCATGCATATCACTTGCATGGAAGTGCCTACAGAAGTCAGAATTGGGCATTGGATCCCATAGAACTGTAGTTATTGAAGTTGTGAGTGATCTAATGTGGGTGCTGGAATTAGACTTCAGTCATTTGCAAGAGCAGCAAATATTCTGAGTATATATTTCTTGTTAACTATTAACAAATGATATTCATCTCAAAACTTTCTGTCTCAAAACAGTAATGGTATCTATCATTATGGAATGTTGACTCCAGCTTTTGATTCTCAGTGGCTTTGTGGGCCATTAGGAGTTGAGACTGTGGTCATAGGAAGACTTCACACATATGCCTAGTTCCTGGGACAACTGAAAGGAGGGTTAGTCTGGAAGATGTCTCTGTTCACACAGATTGTTCAGTGGCTACCTTGGATGCCTCATGGTATGGGAATTTTGACACTGATTTCCTTTTGGCCAATGACTCTCCTTAGAGTCAGCCTCCTCAGAGTCAGCCTTCTTAGAAACACAGTTATCAGCCACAAGGCTTCCCTCCCCACACCCTTGACTACCTTAAGAAGTCAACCATTGCTACCTCAAGAGCACTCTTTTGGTTACAGTTGGGTCCCCAAGTCTGGCTCACAGTCAAGGGGTGACATGATGTCAGGGTGTGAACACTGACAGATTTGTTTACTAAGGACTGTCCTTGGAGACTATCTACAGTGGATGTGCCCTAAATACTCAGTCTTTTGGAATGATAGGCCAGCTTTTCCTTAAAGAAGAAGTTTGGCCTGGGAAAACCCACGAGGTTGAGAAAATTCTTTTAAATAATTCAATTAAAGGATATCTTGTGGCAGGGGGATGGATAGGTGTGCTAGACAGTTTTTGTGCCAACTTGACATGGCATCAGTTGAGAAAATGCCCTAACCAGGTTGCCTTTTGGGCAAGTCTGTGGTACATTTTCTTGATGGATGATTGATATTGAGAGGACCTGGACACTGTGGGTGGTGCTACCTCTGGGCTGGTGGTCCTGGGTGTTATAAGAAAACAGGATGAGCAAGCCATAAAGAGCAAACTAGTAAGCAATACCGCTTCATGACATCTGTATTAGCTCCTGCCTTCAGGTTCCTGCCCTAAGGTTCTGTCCCGACTTCCCTTAGCGGTAGACTGTTATCTGAAATTATAAGCAAAAGTAAGCCTTTTCCTTCCCAAGTTGTTTGTTGTCATGCTATTTTATCACAGCAATAAAAACCCTAACTAAGACTGTGGGTTTGGATGTGTGAAGAGACTCTAAGGGTGCGGGGATTGGCAACAACCAGCTCTGTTGTTGCCACAGAGGAAACATAGTTTTATATGTATGAGAAGAGTCATTAAAAGACTCCCTAGGGAAGGTCAAGGGCTGAGATGTAACACAATGGTAGGACCCTGCCCGATACATGTGTAGTTATGGGTTTAGTCTTCAGCAAACTGAAATAAAATAAATAAGGTGAAAGATGTAAAGGACCGAGGTGAAATTTGTATATTAGAAATATAAGGATCACTGTGCAGAAGCAATAAGGAAAGTAACCGCAGAGCAGATGGCTCAGCACTCTGAATCCTCACCTGATGCTCAAGAGATCCCCTGACTCCAAGGCTGGAAGTCATTCACATCTAATCCATGCCACTCATTCCTCTGCCATTCCGATCTTGATGCTCTCATTTCTCTTGGATTTTTGGTGACTCTGGATTCAAGTTTGCTTTTAGGAAACCGAGGATTTAGAGAGCACATCATGGATAGTCATTTGGAGGTAAGACCAACTCTTCTGTGGTTAAAAATCTGATCTAAAAAGCAATGAGATTTCCTTTTAGAATGAATTGATGTGTAATGGTGGCACACTCAAGAAAGTATAAAAAAAAATAGTATCTAAAGTGGAGCATGAACAATAGACTGTGCGCTGTTGTTCTATGTTCTATGTTCAGAACATGCCACTGGTCTCAGCCCCACCTCAGTCACTTATGGTGTCATCTTGAACAAGTTAAAATGTGTGTCTGTGACTCGGTTTCCTTATCTACAAGATGCGAACAAGAGCCCATTTCCCAAATAGTCATTATAAAGATTAAGTGACTCATTAATACTAAATACTAATCAGTATGTATTAATACTAAAGCATTGAAACTAGAATAGTTCTGTCATTTATTTTTACCACCAGAGCCTGATATATATTCTATCCTTAATATTTTTGAATGGCTATGTATGAAACAATTAGACCAATAATGATAAAATTTTACTCTTATAGGGTTACCCAATATTGGTAATATAAGTCAAGATATGTAAACTATTTTTAATTAAAGGAATAGCAATAGCTTGTTTAGAATAGAAAAGATGAAAAATATATTCATAAGTATGTTTATCAAAAGTATACTATAAAAACAAGTTATTATTCATACAATGAAATACTATATAATTATTCAAATATTAAGTTACATGAAACATAAAATATGGGAATAATCAACATATTCTACAAAAGCATTTCAGTGCATAAAATCTTATGTTATTAATAGAATATATTTTGTATTTGTGGATACTTATATATTCCATGCTCACTGTCTTGGATCCTGTTGCAGTGAGAGTACATGTCTAGTGCTCATCTGCATGTCTTTTTTTTTTTTTCCTTTTTTCTTTTTTTTTTTTTTTTTTTTGAGACAGGGTTTCTCTGTGTAGCCCGGGCTGTCCTGGAACTCACTCTGTAGGCCAGGCTGGCCTCGAACTCAGAAATCTGCCTGTCTCTGCCTCCCAAGTGCATCTGCATGTCTTTATTCTTGTACAGTTCAGAGTCAATCCATGAAATAGTGCCTCCCACATTCATGGTGGGACTTCCTACCTCAATTAACAATAAAAAACTATCACCCACAGATATGCTCACAGGCTAACCTGATCTAGAAAATTCCCTCACTGAGACTTTCTAGATTGTGGCAAATTGACAATTAAAACTAACCATCATATCACATCGTCATTATCATCACCACCACCATCATCATAACCATCATCACCATCATCATAACCATTGTCATCAATGTCAACCATCTATCCATAGCAATTTGTCAAACGAGGTTGTCTAAGGGAAAGAGAAGTATAGGCTGACTTTTGTTTTTCATGTAAGAGAAGTCCATCCTACTTAGAAACTAGCCAAACAATCCAGAGACAGCTCAGTAGTTGAGAGCACATATTGCTCTTACAGTGGACCCAAGTCCAGTTTCCATTATCCAGTTCACAACTACCTGTAATTCCAGCTCCAGATGATTCTGGGCCATCATCCAGCTTCCTGTGCTCACGAGTACCTCCTTTCTCCACAATATATATATATATTATATATATATATACTTGAAAATAAAAAGTAGAACTCTTAGAAAGTGAGAACAAAACCCAGAGTTAAAGAAGAGTGTAGGAGGAGCTAAGGTGGGAGGAGTTAGGAGAGGAAAAGGAAAAGGAAGAGGAGGAGTTAGGAGAGGAAGAGATAAAAGGAAGAGGAGGAAGAAGAAGAGAAAGAGAGAGGGAGAGAGAGAGAGAGAGAGAGAGAGAGAGAGAGAGAGAGAGAGAGAGAGAGGAGTGATGGAGATAGATGTTCACATGTGTGTAGGAGTGAAAGGTAGTTGGTATACCTAGGTTGGGTATTGGGTTACACTTCTGATTGTATGGGTATCTTGTTACTGATCATTGCCAAATATATAAGCTTTGATTAATCTATAAGAATTAGAGTCTCATCTCTTACTGGGCATGCATGGATGGCGGAATGGTCTGGGCAATGCCCTGCCTTGCGGAGACAGCATGGAAGATTGGCAGAGCCATCTCTCATGCTGGCATCTAGTGGGTAGCAGAGCTGGTGTTTCTGGAGGCCAGTTCTAGCTGCAGCATGCACTTGGCCTCAGGCTGAGAAACATGGTGGCTGGGCTTGGTAGAGCCACTGCAGCTTAGATAGTCGGCCTGAGCCAGAGGCATTTTTAAATAATTACTCCAATAGAAAAGTTGCTGTATAGGACCATAGAAAAGGTTGAGTATATTTCCAAGCATCCAAAAGAGTTACAGAAAAAGCACATATATAAACATAGACTCTGTTCTGTATGAGGTAGTGCCAGGCCCTTTATCTGATAAATCCCCTGTGAATTGACTTCCAAAGATTGATTACAGCTCAGCCTTCCACTCCTTTGGCTTGGAAAATTAGATTGAATACCATTATTAACTTTGATTACCAGACTTGAATTTTCTGCAAGCTCATTTAGCCCTTCACAAGTTCTCCTGTGGAAGTCTGTATTCTCAGGAGATGGGCATACTCAGGGTAGACCAGAAGTACCTACTGTGTGCCAGAACCCCCATCACAATAGGTAGTCCTTTCACTTCCTCTCTGAGTAGACAGTATTATCTCTGTTCAAAATAAGAGTCAGACTTAGGTGGTTAAATAATTTAGTTATGGCACCCGGGGTGAAACAACACAAAAGAGACTAAGTGGGTGGTTCTCCAACTGGTACTTGAGCTCAGAGAAACCTAATGTATGTGTCTTAGAAGTTTTTAGAGGATGATCAACCTTAGGTACCACCTCAGCTTGGGCAGGTTCCTTTTATGCCAATGAGAATAGTGTGGTTTGGACGGAGAAGAGAGGCACTCATCATCCAGAAATATGGTCCAGCATAGAACCTTGCTCTAGGCCTTTGGATACTGATCCAAGTGTGTCTTCAGGCTTTGCACTGTTGCTTCTTCCTAAGTTTGAACCCTAACAATAATATTTTTCTTGGATTTAGTGCTATCGATCTGGAAACAGCCCCTTTACCCTTGAGTCTCCATGTTATTTCTTTATGACTTAGCCTGTAGGAGGTGAAAGTGAGTGGTTTGAATAGTTACATTTTTGGAAATTTAAAAATTAAAAATTTTTGTTTCACTTTTTGGAAAGGCTTTTTTACCCAAAAGGTTTTCCTGGAACTCAAATTTGGGAAAAACCCCCCTTCAAAAAAACCTGGTGTTTTTTCCCCGGTAGTTTCTTTGCCCCCGTAAAAAGGGTAAAAGGGGGCCCCCGGGAGTATAACAGAATTTTCTCCTTCTTACAAAATTAATGTATTTTAAAAAATTTTTTTTTTGATTTTTTAAAGTTTTTTATTCGTCCTTTTTCCATGAAATTGTTTAACGAGAAGACTTAAAACCCTTTAAAAAAACGGGGGGGCAGGGATTTCTGTTTAAGGGGGTTTAAAGGGTTTTTAAACCACAAAAATTGGGAAGCCCCGGCCCCCCCCCTTTTTTTTTTTTTGGAAGGTTTTGGGTATTAAAAATTTTTTTTTTTCATTTTTACCCCCCCAGTTTTGACTATTTAAAAAAATTCCCTCCTTTGCCCCGTTTTAAAATTATTGTGGTGCCCTCCCGGGCATTTTGGGTTAAAAAAAAAATGTTTAAAAAAGGAATTTTTTCCCCCGGGGGAAAAAAGGTTTCCCTTTTTTAAAAAGGGGCCCCTTGATTTTGGAAAACAAAAAAAAATTTTTCCCCTTTTTTTAAATTTTTTTTCGGCAGGGGGGAAAACCCGACTAATCAGGGAAAAAAGGTTTTTTAAAAAGGATTTTTGGGACTTGGGTTTTTGGCACCCCCCTTTCCCCCCCCCCCCTTGAGGCCCCTTTTAAAGGCCCAAGGGAATTTTTCTTTTTTAAAAACAAAACCCAAAAAATTTTCCCCCAAAGCTTATGGCAGAGAGCATCCCGGGGCCCGCAAAGGCCCTTTTTAATCCGCCTTTAAAAAAGCCCGGGAAGAACCTTTAAAGACCCGTCAATTTTCTAGCAAGCCCGTCAAGTTTTTTTGTTCTGTTTTAAACAGCCCAGGAAAAAACAAACATACCCCCCTTGGCAGAATTTTCCCGACCCTGTTTTTGGCCCAAGGGCTCATTTGGCTTTTTTTCATTTGATCCTTTTTTTTAAATACTGAAGAAATTTTTATGTAAGAAACCCAAGGCAAAATTTTACATTTGACGTACCCCCTTTAATTTTCAAGTTATTAAATTCTGTGCCCCCCTTTTTTGTTTTGAGCCACACGGGGAACTGTGGTTGACTTTTCTGATTTAGGTAGGATAACCAAAAGCCCGGAAAAAAGGCTTCTACAGACAAAAATATTATCTATGAGTTTTATGGAATGTGTGAGTACTGCTGGTAGATTAGTAGGAAAACTGGGTTTGGTGTTTGGCGAGTTTGTATTCATTCTATTTCTGGTATTCAGGTGCTTTGTGAGCTTAGATAAAATACTACATTAATCTTTCTGACTTTTTTTTTTCTTTTTCTGAAGCCTGAGTGGCAATCCTAGGCTAATATCATTAGCTTCTTCTTGGTTTTTATTTTAAGTCAGCCCCTGTTTTATAAGTTTTGGGGTACACTTTCCTGTGACCACTTGAATTCTCTTAACTCTGGGAAGAAACTAAAGACAGGAGTTCATTGGGAATGGGGACTTTCCAGCTGACAAGAAGCCATGGAAAATTTTCATTTCTTTTTCAAGAGCAGAATGTCACCACATTCTGCTTTGAGGAAGAATAAAGGAATTTGAATAAAATGTCAGTTTCCTTCTGAACTAATTTGGGAGTCTTAATGACATGCACAATCTAGGCTGAACACATGAATATTTATAATTAAAAATGAAGCTCTTCCCCTCCCCTTCATTGTGAATGTGAACATAAATCCCCAGGGACATCCTGGGTCAGAACTGTTCATTTTAAGAAAGTGTTGAAGATAGAGAGGTAAAATAAACCAAACTACACCAAAAGCAGAAAACCCTACCATGCATAGTGGGTACCAGCTTGGGTTTGGTGAGATGCTGTTTGGAGGACATTCCCAGCCTGGCGGAACATCCAGGGTGAGACCTGGCTACCCTTCTCCTGACCTGGCCATTTTTTAGCTTATACATGTATTTTATTGTCCAAATATATAGAGCTGCTTCTTTATACAGCATAGTGGGAAAGTCATGCATTAATATATAAAACAGAGCAGCACAATATATGCCAAGCGAAGACTCAGGGCATCTGTGGGATTAGCTGTTAGTAGCAGTTATTACATCCATATTATAAATGAGCAATCTGAGACGGAGAGATGTCATGCTTGCCTATACTTGGTGACAGAAGATTTATTCCCCTTAATTAGAATTTTTAATTCTTATTTTTAATTAAAGTGTCCCTTCAGCATTATTTCCTTACACTCAGTGCTGACAGAGCCCTGCTTCTGTGTGGAGGACAAATGAGCAGGTTGTAGAGCTGGACTGTTCAGCCCCAGATAAGACTCCAATGTCTTATTCCTGTTTGGACAATTTTGCAGTTGAACTTGATGACAGCTACAGACCATTTTCTAGCACAGAGTTTTGGGGCTGTGATTCCTCTCCCACCCATGGCCCAGTTTTCCAAACTCTATGAAGCTGTTATTATTTGTTTCTTTGGACTCAGTGGGGAGAATTGCTTAAGGGAAAAAGTCAAGGTGCCAGTCAGAACCTTTCACCCTAAATAATGTCTCTTTTTCTCTCACATGTGTGGAGAGAATGACTCCTGCTTCTCCTGAGTTAAAGCAGCGGATCTTTTTCAAGAAACCTGTTTTGGGTGGCAGAGGCCAATCAAGATAGAGAGCTTCCTCTACCAAGAAGGTAGAAAAGTTTGCTAGCACAGAAACCTCCAACTTGCTCCCTGAAGTCATGGGGTTTCTTCTCTTTCTTTTTCTCTGGAGTTAATGGTTACTTCCTGTAACAGGGCCGTGATCGACTTTCCTGGACGTCACCCACATCCATTATCTCTGTGACAGTGCCTTAATTGAAATGACATCTTAGAATTATTACTTTAAAATTCATTGTTTAATTCAGTAAATTTAGTATTAATTAATGCCAACTGCCCTGGTGTTTTGGTCTCTCATTTGTCACTTGCCCGGCTCATGGAGCGATGCAGGAAATGAGAAGTCTATTTCATTTTACAGGACTTACTTTATTTTGCAATTCAGATTTGCTATTGTGGCCAGAATGGAATTTGAAATGGCTGGGTATTTTACAATGATCATGTACTTGGAAAAAAGAAATGAAACAAAGAAAGGAATTGGTGGTGGATGAAGAAGAGGAGGAGAGGAGAAAAGGAGGAAGGGGAGGTAGAAGAAGAGAACAAAAATGAAGATGATGATTTTGTTGTTGTTGATGATGAGGAGGAGGAGGAGGAAGAAGAGGAGGAAGATGAAGAGGAGGAGGAAGAGGAGGAGGAGGTGGTGGAGCAGGAGGACTGGTTATCAGATCCCATTCAGTGGATGAGTCTCAGTACCAGGAGTGACAACAGAAGTCAGGCTTGAACATACAAGTGTCAGTGGGGCTCTTTGGGTAATGGCAGTTATATTCTTTGCAGACTTATTTTTTTAGAATAACATTCAAAAATAAGATGGTATGTATTTATGTATGTACCTGTGTGTGCAAACCAGTATGGAAATACAGTTAACAATTTTTTTTAGCACCATGGGAAAATGGAATGCTGTAGTTAATATCATCATAAAACAGCTGTTATCACCTTGTTAATATATTTCCTACGAGTTAGATGATGCCAGAAAAGTAGCTATTGAGTTCTACTGGTTAAATGTGGCCTTTGGTCTTAGGCTAGTACTCCCAGAGGTCCCAGGTAATTCTCTAGGAGTAAACAGCTTGTTCCAGAGGCATCTCCGTTGGTTGTCATACGCAGCGCTGTTGCTACTAACACCATATTTCAGACTACTTTAGTTGTGCAGAAAAGATGTACATTTTGGCTCCAGTTCTGACCAGGGCCTCCTTGCTGCCCAACCTCTGAATGGTTCAGGACCACGTGGGGACAGGGAGTATGCACACATACTTGTGTGTTCTGGTTTCCATTCCTTCCCTTGTAATGCAATTAGTAGTCATAGCCATTCATGCACAGCCCATGCTGAAGACCCTATCTATTCTTTATGACCCTCTGAAGACTACAGCTTTAATCACCATCATCCTCTTAATATTGAAACATGGAGATTAAACTCCAATGTGTGCTTCAGAGAGGACAACACGAGTCCAAAGCAAAACAAGAAGTGATTAAAGCAAGCATGCTGAAGATGAGACATGAGAGGGAATGGGTCCAAAGAGGGGACATTATTTTGTCTGTCAAAACCTGGGCAATTAGGGATCAGTTCTCCTGGGAGATTGTGATGAGCTGTTTCAATTTGTCACTTGAGAGCCGAGGAAGCCAAGTATTCATCTTTCACTGTTCCTTGGTTTGTACTGAAAGGTGATTCTGGGCTACTAGCACCATGCCCCATCATTGCTGACATATCCCAAAGGAAGTCCTTGGTCTTGCTTTAAGTTGTGACAGGACTGTCCGGGGAAGATGAGAGCCAAATGATGCAGGCAGAACATTGACAGCATCTACTGATGTCCAATAGTTCATGGCTAGTTAGGCTCAAGTACCAGCTAAGGTTAGAAACAGGTGGGTGTGAGATCACAGGATAGATTGCTTAGGAGTCAACCTTACCATAATCTCACAGATCTCAGACAGGCGGCTTGCAGGTATAGAGTGGATAGGGCTAGGGTTCCATCCATATTCTCTTCACTGGGCCAACACCCACCTCTGCTGCCATATTGACTAATAATAGCCGTAGGTTTTATCCATCTACTGAAGCTATGTTTAGCTAACGGAGACCACTTGGTTAAGAGGTTAAATTCCATGCAAGTATAGCCCAGAGCCAATGATGCAGGGATGTGTGAGAAGCCTAGCATCTTGGGCAAAGGCTGCTTGTTCTAACAGCCCACACTTATTGTCATGGTACTAAGATGCTGTCCCTTTTGGCTTCCTATACTCTGGTGACCAACAACCCCATGAAGATGCCTCTTTACCATGTTCCACTACATAGCTCCTAAAAAGTCTATCTAACATTTAGTAGAGCAGTGGGGAAGCAGATATCATGCCATTGTATGAAGAAATAGAATGAGCACTATCAATATGAAGGCAACACAATCCTAAGACAGCATTTCTGTGGTTGAGGAAGTTAATCTTTGTTTATGGATGCAGATGATAGTTAATCTTAATTGGCAACATTATTGACTTGGAGTTGTGCCTAGGAAATTAGTAAACCACATGGGATTTGTCTGTGAGAGTGCTTCCCAAGGGGATTAACTGAAAAAGGGGGTGACTACCCTATATGTGGGGACTGGATGGAATATAAAAGTAGAGGAAAGGAGAAAGTCAACCAGTACAGGCATAATAGTGTGCTCTCCCCGCCCCATATATACATATGTGCACACATATACATATACACATACATATACATATGTATATATATGGAGAGTGTGGTGTGTGGTGTATACACATACCACACACACACCCACTTTCTCCTCCCCCATGCCTTCCTCCTAGCCACCAAGATGTGAGATACTCTGCTCTGTCATACTCCTGCCCCCCATCATGATGGACTAAAATCCTTGAAATGGTGAACCTTCAAATCTTTTCTCCATTTAAGTTGGTTTTCTTTTTATCCCTAAGAATACAACAATGAAACCACTACCCAATAAGGACCCTGAAGTTCAGAGCATCTTCTTAGCTTGTACAAGATTACAGCTTTTTGGTTTGTACCTTTTGGATTTGAATCAAGCCTTTCTGCACACAAGAATCACATGTTATCTAATGTATCAAAGTGTCCCACAAATACAGGCTACCCTAGTTCTTATTGAATGAAGTCTTGGCATGAGCACAGCTGGTTGCCGTGATATCACATGGTCCTTGTGGATCCTAACTGAGCAGTTGCCAATGGCTTTGGCTAATGAGGTATTGGAGGTGGGTTCTGGTTCCTTCTCCTTCAAGTAGCCATGTGACCCCTGGGTCATATAAGAGTTCCACTGAAGTGGTAATGCTCTTTGTGGCAGACTGGAATGATACATGTCAGCCAGGAGCCCTGGCACTCTTATAGAGAGGGACCTTGAATCTCATGTCCAGTTCATCTCCATCCTCTCTTACTTGTACTTTAGAGATTCTCACAGAGCTTTGGATCCAGGGTCCTGTGTGCCCTTAGTTACAGTAGGGTATCAAGAAAGATTCCTTTACCACAAGGCCTGTAGAGCACACACTTTCAGATCAAAACAGCAGGAGCCTGGGAGATGGCTCAATGTTCACATGAAGTGTAAGCATGAAGGTCTGAGCTTGATCTCTAGAAGCCCTGTACAAAGAGCTGTGTGGTAGCATATGCCTGTGAGCCCAGCACTGGGGAGAGGGAGGCAAGTGGATCCCTGGGAAGCCAGCCTAACCTACTTGGCAAGTTCAAGGCCAGTGAGAGACACTCTCAAAAACTCAGAAAGTTACTGAAGAAAGACAGTGAAGGTCATCCTGTTTTCCACATGAACTTGCCTGCAGATGTACACACACATACACACACACACCTACACACATACACACACATATCTACACACACACATACACAGACATACACAACACATAGACAGACATACATAACACACATACACACACATATACACATATACCTGGAAAAGCGGTGAGTGGGACATTGCACAGCATGGGGTCATTAGAGTATGTCAGGAGCTATTGTATTTGCATCATGCTTTTAAATTTAATTTAAATTCCATGTACATTTGCTGAACACCTAGCAAGTACTAGTTTCCACGCTAAGCCTAGGGGCGATTATAAAGATGAAGATGTTTCCTGGCCTTCATTCCTGTGAAGGAGCCTAGCATACAAACACTGGGTACTAGAATTAGGGCTAATCAGTCAATTCTGTATATAGCCCTGGGAGCATAGAAAGACAATTGGTTAATTCTGCCTGCAGGGCATGTGTAGATAATGCCGAGAGATAAACACGGTGTGCATGGCCAAGGAAAGACACTGGATTTGTTTGTCATTTGTGCTTGTTCAAGTTTGTTGGCTTGGCCCAGACCAGAGTCAACTGGAAAGAGGGGAACCTCAACTAAGGAACTGTCTCATCAGATGGCCCTGTGTGACCTTTTCTTGGATAATAATTGATGTGGGATGGACCAGGCCATTGTAGGCAGTGCCACCCTGGGCAGGTGGTTCTGGGTTGTGTAAGGAACAAGTTAAGCAAGCAATAGGGTGCAAATAAGTGACATCCCTCTGTGGTCTCTGCTTAGTTCCTGTGTTAAGCTTCCTGCTTCGAGTCCCTTTGCCTTGACTTCCCTTCATGATGGGCTGTGAAGTGGAAGTAGAAGCCAAATAAACCATTTCCTCCCCTTGTTGCTTTTGGTCAGTATTTTTATCACAGCAACCGAGAGGCAAAGTAGGACACCTCTGTAGGCAGTAGTAGAAAAAAATGTAATATCTCTGAACTATTTCCTTACAATAGAGTTTTATTTCTGTGTTAGCACACGTAGACTCCCTCTCCCCTCTCTCTCTTTCTCTTTCTCTTCCCCACTCCCCATGACACAGCTAAAGTCGTACAGCTTTAGCATTCTGATCTTTCTTGTGGTCTGCGTTATCACATGGCAAACATCCAGACTACACAGGTCCTTATGAGATTTCCTGGTAAGGGCTGCTGAATTAGACCGCTTCCTCCATATGACAGGCTCCGTGGAACAGGCCCAGGCTGTGTTTGTGCTGAGGAGAGGTATAGTCTCTCACCATTAGAATGATTTATAAAACCTGTCACTCTCACGTCTGCGGGTTCATTTTAAAGGGATTTGGTAGGATTCTGTTTGTTATCATGGAGGGAAGAGAATAATATTGCCCCAGTTTTCACTCCGGAGAGTAACGGAAAGTGACAGCCCAAAGGCATGCTGGAAGGGTGACAGCAGGAGGGTCTACTGGGAAACAAGAAAGAGGGAGAGTGGCTCCCGCTGAACACCTGCCCGCGTGGTCCCAAGCACAGTTCAGAGCATGTCTTAGGTACTGTTCTACTCATCCCACAAGATAAAACGAAACCATCACCCAAAAGTGCGCTGGCACATGCTTTACCAATGTTGGGTGTAATTACCATTTTCTTTTTGTCTCAGGGAAAAATTCATTAGAGACTATTTCTCCCTTTCCAAACCAGATGCCAATTTGTATCCACACAGTGGGTCGGTTTTCTTTTCCCTGTATATTTGAAGTGGGAAGGAGCGAGGCAAGAAGCAGGTGGCTGGATTCATGGGAAGAGAAAACGAGAGTGTATACCTGAAGAGATCAGAATTTTGTTATCAGTTCTTGCTTTGGATTGCAATTCCTGGAGTGTTGCATACCAGTCCAGGCACCACCGGAAGAGGGTTCCATTTTTTTCTGCCCTCTACTCCTTCTCTGATGAGAAGGATATGGGACCGGCTTGCCCCTCTGGAAAAGGAAAATGATCTAATGTCCTTTTTATTTCATCCCAATATTTCCCCTGATTTTTATAAGCATACATTAATTATACATAATAATGAGTTTCATTGTGATGTTTAACTTTTTGAAAGACATTTTATTTCTGTCTTTTTTATTTAATTTATGCGTATAGATGTGGGTATAGGTTTGTGTATGTCTGAGTGCAGTGCCTGCAGAGGCTAGAAGAGGGCATCAGATTCCCCTGGGGTTGGAATGACAGGCAGTTGTGAGCCATCTTGTGGGGTTGCAAAGGAACAATCTCTGGTCCTCTGCAAAAGGGTCACATACTCTTAACCACTGAGCCTCTGTCCCACCTCATCATTATGACATTTTTATGCACATATGTAATATGTTTTGACCTCCGTCATGGTCCTCTTTTACCTGCTTCCCATTCATGTTGACATCATCCTGGTTCCCTTCTACTTTTATGTTGTCCTCCCCCCACCCTCCAAAAAAACAGTTTCATCAGTGGTGTGTGTGTGTGTATGTGTGTGTAAAGTCCAATGAGTTTCATCAGTATTGGATATAGGGGCATGGATGAAAGGTTATTTACAGACATGGACAATTTATCAATAACTATGCCACCAAAAAAAAAAAAATGTCTCTCCATGCCCTAGTTGCAGTAGCTGCTTGCACATCCTCAGGGAGAGGTGGGCCCTCCTGGGCCTTTCCTTCCTTCCTGATAGAATGTTGACAGGGCCACCTGTGCAAATTTTCTGTCAGCTCTGTTTTACCCTGATCTAGATTCTTAGGGCATTTAAAAGCCGCAGCTCTTTAATTTTGGACACGAAGAGACCAATTATTGTATCCAATTCCTTTAGATATTCTAGCCCTACTAGACCTCTGTGGACCTCAGCATCTGCGTATGAAAAGATCAGCTGTTTTAGAGATGGTCAGTGTAAGATGCTCTCACCCAAGTGACCCATAGTCAGGATTCTACCTTAAAATAGGGCAGCCGAATCCCTTTCCAGCCACAGGAGCAAATGGCTGGCTTGCTACATTTTGTTCCCTGAGGAGGATTTGATTGGATGTGAGTCACTGTGTCCTTTGTCATATTCTTCCCCAGAGCAAAAGCCAAAGATCGCACTGAAGATTGTGCTTTGCATAATAGAGACTTAGAAGGAGGAGGTCTGAGGACAGAGGTGGACTTCAGCTGTTCCTTACCTTGAATGCCATCCTGTGTTTATAGCCAGTCCCCAAATACGCCATGAAGACGCAAGCTGCCCTTGCTGGGGACACAAGCCTTGCCTCTCTCCCTACAATCCACTTTGGGCAGCCATCTCTGTTACATCTGTTGTATTTCTCCGTATTTGTAGCAGGCTCGTGCTTCCCTCTCCCATCCTGATGCCTTAACTTCCTCATCTGTGACATTCTCATTTTATACCCCAATCCTCGTCTCCCTTTTACCACTCTCTCAACTGCTTCCTATCCATGAACTCTCTAACTCTCCCTCTCTTGCCTGATTATTGCCTTCCTTCCTCTGTAATGCGTTATGTTTAGAGCCCTTCACCAGCAGCATTGCACTTTAAGTATGGTGGTGGGTTGTATGGTTTATGGTGAAAGGTCTCCATAGACTCACATGTTTAAACCCTTGGTCTCCAGATGGTGGCGCTGTTTGGGAAGATAGTGAAACCTCTAGGAGGTGGAGCCTCAGTGGAGTTGGGGGTAGACCTGGAGTGAGGGTGGGCCTTTAGGCTTTATAGTCTGGCTAGAGTAGGCACTTCCTGCCCACTCTCCTTGTTTCTTGAGTGTGTACTGCTATGTGACCAGCCAGCCTCCTGCTCCTGCCACTGTGCCTTGACTGCCTTCTACCATGTCTTCTCCGCCATGATGGACTCTATCTCTTTGGAACTGTAAGCCAAAATAAGCTCCTTCTCCATTAATGTGCTTTGGTCCGGATATTTTTATTACAACTATGAGAAAGTATCTAAGGTATCAGATTTTCCTGATGTAAGATGTAATAACCCTCTCTTACACAGTACCTTTAACCCTCATTCATCCTCAACATTTGTCTTCTCAAAGACTTTCTCAATTCTGCCTTACTGGATATGAATTAAATCTCATGATCATTTGAAGTCACATGAAATACTTTGTCTTGGTCTCTTGAATGAGTAGTGATAAAGGATGCAGATGTTTTTGAGCCAGAAGTAGGTGTGAGTTTCAGTGGGCCGATCTCCAAGTTAAGTGGTCTTGGACAGTGTGTCTAAGCTTAGGAGTCTTTGTTGCTGCTTTCCACAATAAGCTCAGCATGGTGCTTGTTACAGTGGCTTGAAAGATAGCTCTTGTTTCCACATTTTAATTCAGTCTCCATCAGTGCTATCTGGGGAAAAGGCTTTTGCGGATGTTATCATATGGAAATGACCCTGGGTGACAAGGTGTGTCCAAATCAAGGGGAGACGAGGGTTCCTACAATAAACATGCAAATGAGCTTAGTCTCAGGGGAAAATGCAATTGAGGACAGAGGCAGAGATTGTAGTGATGTGGCCACAGGCGAAGGAATCCAGAGTCCACCAGAAGCAATAAGAAGCCTGCAAGAGTTCTTCTCTAGACTAGATCTCCTAAGAGACTGGTCTCAATTGACTTGACTCCCTTACTGTGGAATTCTGGGATCTAGAACTAAAGAGATCAGTCTCTTGTGTTGTGAACTACTGTGATGACTTACATTGGCTGTCACCTTGACAGGATCTGGAATTGTCTAGGAGATGAGCCTCTGGGAGTGGCTGTGAGGGATGATTGTGATGAGGTTAATTGAGGTTGGACCCACCCTAAAGTAGGTGGCACCATCTTATGGGCAGGGGTCCTGGGCTGCTAAAAACTGGGAGAGCTAGGCAAACACAAACATCAATACTTTGTTTCTTGACTATAGATGCAATGTGAACAGCTGCCTCATGTTCTTGCTGACCTGGCTCTCCAGTCACTATGGACTATTGTAACTATGAGACAAAGTACAGTTTTCTCCCTTGAGATGCTTTTGTTAGGTATTTAGTACAGCAATGGAGAAAACTAAATACAACTACTGGCTTTGTGGTCCTTTGTTACAGAACTAAATCCTTACTGACTTTGTTGTAATAATACTCAATTATTATGCTACAGTGCTGCCTATCTGTTCCAGGCAACCGCAGGTTCTCCTAGGGCGGGAGCTATTTCTCATCTCCAGAACTCACCACTTCTGGGTTTGACTGAATCTTAGAAATGAATATGCTTTGTAAACGCTGAGAATATATTTCTGATTTATCCTCTTAATTGTTCTTGTAGAGTTGAGATTTCTATCAGTCAAAAGGAAATCAGAGAAAAACAGAGGAGGACCTGGAAGCAGAATCCTCTGCCTGCATTTTAAGAATTAATGCTCCAAAGGTTTGCTCTTTTTCTTCATCTATTATGTGTCTCAAAGAGCCAGGAGAGGTGAATGTATAATTTAGATCAGAGACCATGGAATTGTTCTCAGTTTTCTTCATTCATCAATTAGCATCTCCCAGGTGTCTGCTCTGTGCAGAGCCAGGGCTCTATTGGATCTTGACTGATGAACAACTTATTCCAGGGACTCGCATCTGCTGCTAGTGGGGTAGGATTGTGCCCAGAGTCCTCTGTGGATGTTCATGTCAGGGTAAGTACAGTCAGCTTTACAACTGTATGTGCAGTGTACATACACAACAGGAGAGGGCAGATCATTTTATTAAGATGTTTGCTTAATAGAAGAGGAGCTTTCCAGAGTTCTGTGAACAGTTCATTTATGCAGCATGCATCCATATGTTACACAGAGTTGGTCCAGTGGTAGCCATGATGGTGGGCTCAGTGGGAAGAGAGAAAGAGAGAGAAAAGAGACTATAAGTAAAAACGACAGTCACAGTGATACCGCAGACATTTTCAGGGCCAGTCCTGGAACGAAGAATGATGTCACTATGATGGAAGAATGATATCTCTCATATCCTTTGGTTATTGTGTTGTAATAAAGAAAATGGACCCCATGCTATGTCATCTCAGTCTATGGGGGAAACAGTCTATAACAGAAGCAGGCAAGTATTAAAGAAAAGCTGAATCTAGTTATTAAGGGTAGCAGAGAGCCCTGGCAGCCATATAGGTGTGTGCTCTGCAGTGGTTGGAGGTTGATATTGGTGGCTCTTTACTTTTTTTTAATAAGAATTTTAGATATTCACAAAGTGAAGAAAGTAGAAGAGAACAGAAGAAGGAGAAGGTATCTACATCCATTTGAAATCTTAGACCTTCTGTAAATATTACTTCATTTCATTCCTCAACAAGCCTAGAGAATCTGCTAGCATTGTCTGATTCTACAGACAAGGCATTAGACCTTGGAAAGATTAAATAACTTCCTGAAGGTCATGTAGGCATCAGATAGAGTAGTAGAATCCAACCATGTCTGTCTGCATTTGAAGTCTAAAAATACCCTGCAATTTTCCCATCTGAATAGTCCCCAGTAACTTTACTGTACTGTGTTTCAGGTGAGGCTATTCATACACCTTCTTTACTAAAATCTGATGCTTTGTGTACACACTGGTATATTTGTAAGCTATAATACAACAAGATTCAGTGCATGTGTTGAGGTATAACCCATGTGTCTTCCTCTTGCCAGCTACAAGCTAGAATATCTAGAGTTAAATACTAGGGTGGGGCTTGACTGTTATTGTTGATTTTTTCTGGTTGAGGATCCAGTACTAATCTCCAGGTAGGACAGGGATCAGTAACAGCTATCTTAAGCTGTAACTCTGTAACTCTGTGTGCATGGTGTGTGTGTGTGTGTGTGTGGTGTGTGTGTGTGTGTGTGAATACACGTGCAAACATGTGCATGTGAGTTAACTGAAATAGATCATCATGATGTTCTATTTGTCACTTGTCAAGGAAATCAATATAGTCTAGACTTGTTACATTGCCAGGATCTCTACTGGGGTAATCAGAGTCAAAGGAGAGTTAGCTGTGGAGCAGGGTGGGAAGAAGAATAGGGACTTGGGTTTCTAGTGATAGTGATATTAGGACCTTGTCTCTACTAGGGAGGGTTTGGGAGACCTGTGAATCTAAGGCAGGTCTCATTTATATAAAACGGGGCTGCGTGTGTGTGTGTGTGTGTGTGTGTGTGTGTGTGTGTACTTAGGACTTTAAGACTGTTCACATGAGCGTGGGCAAGGAGTTCTCTGGAGTAGTGCAGGCAACTTCTCAATGGAAATATCACTGAAGAAAACGTCTTTTTCCTCCTTAGCAAATGTTAGTTGTATAAGGATTCTTCAGGAGGGGTAGGGCTTTTTGAATTACTCCCCAAGTAGTGGTATTTTGAGGGTTAAGTAAAATGCTGAGCTTTTCGATATCCTGTAGTACCTGAGGATCTTGCACAAAGGTGTCAATGAGTGGCATTCATTACAGGTACCAAGGAGGAAGGAGAGACAATGACATCCTCAGCACAGATACCTTCAGGGCCAGGAGCAAACAGAAATGGGTTGTCAATATGATGGCTGGAAATGATCATCCTCTTGTATCCTTTGGCCATTAGGTTGTTTCATTCATTCAAACATTTATCAAGGAACAAACATTTCGTGTGGGGAATGGAGACAAATGAGGAATGGTCTTTCCCTGCAGGACTTGAGTCTAGTTGGGGAGACAGATGTCAACATGTAATTGCTTTGTAGGTTGCCAGATGCCTCCTCAGACAGGAGGGAGGCACAGTCTTGGTGATACTATGCATTCCATGAGTGCAGGGCCCATCTGTGTTTGTATGCAGTTCTTTCTCTTCTGCTCACGGGGAAGCCCACACCCATCTCCCAAGAGTGTCGGTTGAATTAATAAATGCTGGAGGGGAGAGCTGATGGATCTGTAGGGATGCTCAGAGAGATCGTCTATGAGATGAAATGTTTAAGCTAACATATTTGATTCTGGGAGGTTGAGTAGGGGTGGATGGAGGAGGTGCGTGTGGGTATCCACGTGCATGTGTTGATGGTGGTTGTAGAGAGAAAGATACCAAGTCACAGAATCACAGAACAAACTGTATAAAATGAACAGGGTCACAGAAGGAGCCATCTGAGATGGAGAACCAGTCAGGAATGGTTAGAGCACAAAGGTCCCTGGGAATGAGTAAAGATGTCATACAGTGGCTAATTAAAGTATAGGCCACTACGACTGATTGACAAATCTCTTCATTCCAGAGAGATCTACTGGGTTTTATAAGTCAAGTCGGTCAGCACACTTTGGTGAGAGCCCATTCAGCATGTCAGACTATGGCTCCTCAGTCTTATAGAGTTTGCATCTTCCTGGGGGTAAACAGCAAATCTCTGAATGCAATGCATGAGTAAAGTGTTTAGTTGCCATTAGTAACAGAGAAATGCAAGTTCTGGAAGTGGGTATAGAGAACAAGGCAGGAGGTATAGGGAGGAGAGACATACATGGAGGTTGGTAGCTCTCTTCCCTGCAGTCTTAAGGTCTGGAGAGCCACACAGTACATCCTCCTGGGTCTCTTTACCTGATTTTCCTCCATCTGAAGTCAGGTGCCTGGGGCTTGTTATGACTGTCTTTGTGACTTTGCAAGGTTTTCTGGGACTCATTTGCTTTCATATATAATGTGTGTATATAGTTATAATTTTACCCATTAAGAAATATTTGGGACTGGGACAGTAACTCAGTTGGTGTTATAATTTGAATAGGAAATTTACCCTATGGCACCATGGGTTCATGTGTTTGAACACTTGGTCCCCAGCTAGTGGCTCTGTTTGGGAAGCCAGTGAAACCTGTAGCATGTGGAGCCTCTGTGGAGAAAGCGGTTCACCCGTGGAGGGCCTTGAGATGTCATAGCTGCACCTTGTTTCGTTTTATTGTGTGCTCTCCAAGCAGGGATGAACTGTGTGACCCGCCAGCTTTCTGCATCTGCCACTATGCCTTTCCTGTTACCATGGGAATAGCCTGCTGGTTGCCATGACTTCACTACCATGATGGACTCTCTTCCTCTGGAACCAAGATCAAAATAAACTCTTTGTCCCTTTAGTTGTTTCTGTGAGTTTTATTACAGTAGCAGACAAAGAAATCAAAGCAGTCTGTAAAGGCTGTGCCAGGTAAGCATGTTGTCTTGAGAGGGACCCCAGAACCCATGTAAGACGCTTGGCATGGTGCTGCATGAGTTTACACACTTGTAAATCCAGCACCGGGAACACACAATCAGATGAATCGCTAGAATCATTGGCTAGTCAGCCTAGCCAGATAAACCGTAGTCCACTGAGAGGCTGCTTCAAAACAGAGCAGAACAGAACAGAGCAGAAACCCTCCAAAAGTAGGCAGCACTTGAGATCTCAGCTTGACTTTTGACCTCTACACACACACACACACACACACACACACACACACACACACACACACACACAAATAACCATTGACTTATTACTAAATACGATTTATCCACACTATGGAACTACATTGCAGAACTCATGAACATGTCTGTCAAATGTTTCAGCAGCCTACCAGAAGAAAGATTTTTCATATCCCTTAAAAACGGGTAATGTTTATTCTGTTTTCTGTTTGGGGTACAAGAAAGTATTGTCTGCTGTCTCAAGAGAGATCCCTGAGGACTAGCTTTGGGAGAGGGTCCAGCCCCACGCCCCATGCTTGTTAGAGCTACTGTAGTATTTAATCCTTATCTGAAGGAAGGGATGAATAACGAGGCTGAATTTTAAAACATTAATCACTTTAAATCCTTTTGGGCCTAAGTAGGTCTAAATAACTAAAGGAACGTCATAATTAGATTTGGGATCTTTTCTCCTCGGTTGTATCGCAAGAAGTGCCAGGTCATTAGGTGGAAGTAGGAGTCACATGGTCTTTCTTTGTCAGACAGAATGGATTCTGAGTCTTCTTTTCATGATGACTGGCAGGGATGCTAAGCGAATCAACCCTTTATGTTCTTCAGAGGATGGCTGCTTTCCAGCCACACTTTCTTGTTCTTCAGGTCCTCAAACACCACAGCAGAGTACCCTGCTCCCATCCTCCATCTCTAAACATTTTGTCGTGAGAAGGCTGAGAGTTCAGACTCTGCGTTTCTCTCCTCCCTGCTTCCTACTTCTCTGTTAGCCTTGTCTGTGTTTCCTGCCTCTTCCTCCATTTGTCCTATTGGTCCCTCTCATCACCTACCCACATGCACATGCTCAAATTATTCCATACTACAGAAGCAGAAGCCTGCCCATCATCAATGTCTTTCCTTCCTCCAGTATCCTTTCTCTTCTTTGCCTTCTGGGATTTTGTGACAGTATTGGTTCTCTCTCTCTCTCTCTCTCTCTCTCTCTCTCTCTCTCTCTCTTTCCCTTTCTCCCTCCCTCTGTCTCCCTCCATCTTTCCTCCCTTCCTCCCTCCCTCTTCCATCTTCTATTCACTTTTTAATCTGTGTTTAGCAACATTTTCCCCCTTTAACCACACCCAACAGAGACCTTCTCCCATAGTTCTTCCAATCAAGGTCATTGCCATTTTCTCTCTTGGTAGCATTTCACACTGCTTGCAAGTTTTCTCTTCATATGGCCATTGGTGACATGCCCACTTCCTTGTCTCCTGATTACCCAGTGTTTCCTCTCCTGAGGGTGCTCATTGGTCCTGTTTATCTTATCTATATCCACTTGGTTTATTGGATTAAATGACTTCCTGTACTTTGACGAGGCATCCCTGTCTAGAGCTCCCACTTCCTCTAGATGTTTCTCTCCACAGGCAATCAAATTTTGATTGCCTTTCTGCTTGAAAAGGGGTCCAGTGGTCACAGGAATGTTAAATTGACTCGGTTGTCTTCCTCATGGAAAAGCCTGGCCACAGCACTGGGAACTGTCTTCCCAGTTCTTCAACAAGTCCTTGGAGGATTCTCAGCCATGTTTTTGCACATTCTCTGCTGTGACTGAGTGGGATCCAGTTTAGATAATTCTCAGAGCTGATCTCTAGATGCCTTTTATAAAAGATACTTCATTTCTTCTATTAATATTTATTTATCGCTAAATAAGAGGAGTCAGAGTTCTCAGAGAGGGTTGGATGCATAAGTAATCAGCACAGTGATGGGGATTGGAAGATATTCAAGTTCTGGTCCCCCAACGTGAGTACATTATTCTATGTGGCAGATTGGAAAACAGGATGAGTGAGCACCCTCAGGAGAGGAAGTACTACTGCCGAGCAGAAGACAGGGAGTTGGGCGTGTCACCAGTAGCCAAATGAAGAGAAAACTTGCAAGCAGTGTGAAATGCTACCAAGAGAGAAAATGACAATGCCTGTTGATTGGAAGAACTCTGGGAGAAGGTCTCTGTTGGATGTGGTTAAGGGGGGGATGTTGCTAAACACAGATCATAAAGGAGTACGTTATTCTATGTGGATGTTGGTAAAGTGTGGAACTAGGGATGGGAGCCTGTCCAAAATTACTGAGTCCGGGTGACAATGGGGCCCTTAGAAGTGAAAGCTAGTGTAGAGAAGAGAAAACAAATGCACCATTTGGGACCCAAGGAGTCAACCTATATTTGCTGGCTTTGAGGAGGGAGAAGGCATAAGCCAAGACACACCTGTATGATCTTGTGAAATTGTAGAAGCAGGGAGCACTTTCTCCCAAGCCTTCAGCAGCACTGCCTGACTCAAGTTGGGATCTCAGCTGGGTTTCTGGCCCACACAACACTGAGCCAGAAATAGTGAATTTGTATTGTCTGAAGTCGCTGAGGTTTCGGTAACTCGCTAAAGCAAGTTACCAGATTGTGTTGGTTAATATTTAGCATCCATTTGATTAGATTTAATATCACCTAGGAGATATACCCTGGCTCAAGACAAAATAAAATGTAAGGTGGAGAGCAATTAAGGAATGCACCCAGCATCAACTTCTATCCTCCACAGACATATAGATATGTGCATGTCTGTGTGTGTGCTCGCAGATACACATACCTACACCCACACCACAATATACACTACATGCCAAACACCACACACATATACCACACACACACTATACACATACATACATACCACACATACATATACCACACACACACACAATACACTACACACCACACATACACATACCATACACACACACACAGACCCCACATATATACTACATACCAAACACCACACATATGTACCACACACACACTACGCACATACACATATCACACACACACATACACCACACATACCACTACACACCACACACACCACACATCACACACACAACTGTAGCAATACACACCAAATATACATACACACATATACACACATACATACCACACACATACACGCACATACACACACACACTATATAGTACAAACCACACACACACACACCATATACACATACACACACAAACCACACACACATACACACATATTACATACACACACAGACACCATACATGCACATACACATACACACATACACACACACACACACACACACACACACACACACACACACACACACAGAGTCATCATACAGCAGCAACAGCAGCAGCCTGTAATAAAATATTTCTGTCCATCTTGGTAGCAAAGGCACAGCTGTAGAAACAGAACATATTCTGGCTCTGTTAACTTGCTACCAGAAGGGACGTGGATGAAGTTAAAAACTGTAAGACCTTTAAAACTTTTGATTCTTTTCAACATGAGGGAGAAAAATATCCAATAGAATTATTGTGAGAAAAGGCACAAATCAGATATTGTCTGTCAAGAATGTAGCTCACAGGTGGACTTCCATAAGTGGCAAAAGAATACATTGAGACGTGGGAGTGGTGTGAAGCACAGGAATACTTACATTCTGGGGGACCAGAGTCCCATGGGCATGGTCTGGGTGGACCCTTGGCATTTCCCTATAATTCTTCACTTACACAAAATACCAGATCTTTGTGTCTGGTTGATTTACACTTGATGGTAGCTATAGGTGGTTGTGACAGAGAATATCCTGGGGTCCAGAGGCCTATGGGAATCGCTGAACCTCTGGGCTTTTAGGTACCTGCTTCTGTAGCGGGATGCATGGTTCCTGTACTGACAAATATCATACTTTCTCATATCCCTCATTTAATTCTCTCTGCAAAAGGACTGACTTACGCAGACGGTGACTGGCAAGTGAGGGTCGTCCTGTCCTCACGGCTGTGGCCTGCCTGTGAAATGAAGATGGGAAATCAAGCCCATTTCTTCTGATGCCTTTTGCCTTTGCTGGGGTTGTGTTAGGTTTGTGCCTGTGGTCCAGATTCAGGTTTTGTATTAACCAGTTTTGCTGACAGAAATAACATGAGGAAGGGGAGCAGTATCTGGGCCAACTGTTGCTAACCTTTTCAGAGAATGTTAGTCTACCATAGTGACAGAGGAGCATGGAACAGAGTTTCTCTACTAGGACCAGGAAGCAGGGGAAGAGACCAGAGGCAAGGCCAGGCCCTCACTGTCAAGAGGCTATCCTCAGGCCCTTTCCAAACAGCACCAATACCTGGGGCCAGGTGTTAACAAATATGAGGCTCTTTTGGATATTTCCAATTGAGGTCCTTTGTCAAGACTCCTCCTTTGCCAGAGGAGTAGAGACAGTCATGATGGGATGTTTCTTTATGCTGTGTCAGTAGTATCTCAAGTCTCTACTCCACCCTCTCTGTGTGACATGAGGGAACTCAGAGTCTCAGCTCTGGCATGTCCATAAGTAGAGGCATCTCTGGGCACTAGGGAAAGATCTTTGCCTGTTAGGAATCTTGTGTCTCTTCTCAGCTCATGATAGAATAGCTCACAGGCACAATGTACTTTCTCCATCAGGAGCCACATGGCAAGCACTTATACAACTGTGTTATATCCTTCCCAGTAATAAGACTGAACCCTCCCCCAAAGGAAAGTTTGTGATGTATTGATGTCTGTTAAGTGATTTGGAATCCAATGCAAAGGATACATTATCAACATTATGCATATTTATTTACATCACATTATTTACAGATTGGAGTCCTTTGATGTTTCCCTGTACTGAATTCTCACAGTGCATAAAGAGAAGAAAATGCAACTATCCTCCTCAAAATGTTAGCTACTTCTCAGTAGGCAGGGAACAAATTAGGCTGGCCACATAATATTGCTAATATCTAATGACATTTTTTTAACCTTTAAAAATAAATAGATCTTTCATGCAATTTTATGTAGTATCTATAAGAGCCAAGGCATGGAAGTAGCCACACCTTTGTAGCTCAAGTATTGGGGTATTTAATGCACCAAATCATATGTCATTGAATCAGAAACCAGGGCCATTTTCCATTTTGAAGGGAGTGAACTGAGTTTAGAAAAAGCCAGTTCTGTTTTGTGACAAATGTCAGAATAAGAGTTCCATACCTCCTTACCTCACATTGTCAGACAAATCTCATCTCAGCCTTAACGATCCATAATGCAGGCATAAAGAGGTAGGAGCGAGCAATGAAATGCTTGTTGTGCAAATGTGAAGACCACAGTTGAATGTCCCGGACCGACATTAAAAATCCGTGTATGGTAGCACAAGCTTGAAGGCCAAGTCAATGCTGGGGAAGCAGAGACAGGCTGAGCCCTGGGATTCCCTGACCAGATAGCTCAATCTAAATAAAATGAGCTTCAGGCCAATGAGGGACCCTTTCTCAAAAATCGAGGTGAGCCGTGTCTGAGGTTGTCCTCTGGTGTCCACATGCACAAGCACTGCTCTGGCTGTACCCACATACACACAGCCATGTACAAATATCCAGACAGATAGGAAGCGGGATACAATTACTTTCCCCATCATTTTTAAAGTTAGATTCAACTTCATTATGAAATGAAAGCAATTTAAATAGCTCACATACATCCTCAGAAATCTAAAATTAATTAATTATAATAGGAGAAAAATAGGTTTTGGGGGAAAATTAATATTGTGCTTTTGGAAAAAAAATAATGCACATAATATATACACGTAAACCTGATTTTGTTTCTTTGGTTAGAGGAGGACTTATTCCTAGGGCTAATGGGGGTGAAGAAAGTCACAGGCTTCTCTGCAGAGAACAGGGTTTCTAACAATAGCAAATGGGCTGGTCGATAGCAAATCCATTTAAAGCGCTCACTCATGGAGAATATCAATATCTTACTCGGTCAGTGCTCCTGTGAGATAAACAGACACCTGGCCCTTCTGTGAGAAAAAGCACATGCAAGAGCGAGGCTCCTGTTGCTAAACAATTAATTGGATTATTATTGAGGCTTAATGGATCTGTTCAATATATTCATGGGAAACTGTCAGGAGGATTAGGCTAGCCATTTCCTTGGAGCGACCATCAAAATAAATGGCAAGATGCAGGAGTTTTACATGGTCATGAGTAAAAATAGCATTCTGTAGACATGTTTATGCTACACATAGGACCTATCTGAGAGCCTCTGACTGGGTCTTTGGCTTAGAGACATAAAGGTAGACCTGGCATCCAACTGTCCCTGGGAATATGAGACAGTACTTAAGTTGTAAATGACTACATCTAGACTGCTTGACTCTTGTTGATATGTAAAACATTTATAGTTCAAGATTTATGTCAGGGAGATGAGGAAGGTCCTGTGCTATGTGGCTGATCACCCTAGTCACTGCAAAAAATATGGATACTGCCTTCATAGAAAAGCAATGAAAGAAAATGTCATGTTTGTCTTACCCTCACAGGGTAGTCTGCCCTAGATTCGGAGCTCAAAAGTTAGCAAGCGAATGATTTATTATTGGGAAACACCACATTGATGCAGAGAGGAAAAACGACAAGGCCTGGAAAGCTATTGTCTACCTAGTACGTAATTACTTCACTCTTCCTCAAGGTAACCCCGAAAGTGGCATTCTCCATGGAGGTTTAGACAAGGTGAGATCTTTTTCTTTTTAAAGATTAATCTGTAAATGTTTAATTATGAGTATGTGTGTATGAAGTATAGGTGTATGAGGGAAAGTGTCCCCCAAAAGTCAGAAGGCTGAATCTCCCTGAAACTAGAGTTAGAAACTGTTGTGAGCAGCCTGACATGGGTGGTAGGGATCAAACATGTGTCCTCTACAAGAACAAAACACACTCTTAACTACTGAGCCATCTCTCCAGCTCCTGAAATGCTGTCTAAGAAAATCCTGGGAAAATTAAGTGGGACAATATGATCAAAGCCTTTTGAGTTCAATCCCTTTTCTTTCATAGTTACTATATAGATTATGGTTAGCTCACTGTTTGAAGGGTTCACTCTAATGAAGGCAAACCCACATTAGAAAAGCCATTCCTGGGGTCTGGGGAGATGGCTCAGAGGTTAAGAGCACTGCCAGCTCTTCCAGAGGTCCTGAGTTCAATTCCAGCAACCACATGGTGGCTCACAACCATTGGAAATGATGCCTTCTTCTGCCATGCAGACATACATATAGAAAGAGCACTCATACACATAAAATACACACACACACACATACATATAAAACAAAGAAAAGCCATTCATTTGCCCACGTGCATTTCCAGACCTGTTCTCAAGCAGAGTGGCCGGATTCCAGGGTGTAGTGTAGATCTTCATCTACAGACAGGAGGTATTTGTTTGATAGAAGGTCTCAAGGTATCATCTTCTTTACACACACACATCCTTCACACACACACACACACACACACACTCACTCACTCACATATATAGTTTACTAATACTATACTGAACACCTAAGGCTATTTTCAAGCAAATGTATAATGTAGTTTGAGCATATTTCTTTCATACTGTCCACTTTCCCACCCTTTCCCTTTCCATGAGTCCCATTTGTTCCTCTAGATTGGTGATTCTTACTCTTTGGATTGTGACCCTTTTGGGGATTTGCATATCAGATATTTGCATTATGATTAGTAACAGTAGCAAAATTACAGTTGTGAAATAGCAACAAAAATAACTTTATGGTTGGGGGTCACTGTAACATGAGGAGCTGTATTAAAGGGTTGTAGCATTAGGAAGGCTGAGAAGCACTGCTCTAGGTACTTTGGCTTCTACTTTCCTGACACCTGTACATACATAACCATATATGTTTATAAAATCTAGGATCCTTCAGTGAAAAAATGTGATATTTGCCTTTTTCAAGCTGACACACTTTATTTAATATGATCACATAACACCTTCCCACAACAGACATTTAGGTCAGAAAAGGTTTCTGAATGAACTGGGAAAGGGTCAAAGGTGAGATATCTCTGATGTCATAGCATTCCTCTCTTACATTGATGTCACAAAGAACTGAGATACTTTTGTCATAAGAATAAAAGAGATATATGCAAGCAGAAATAAAAGAAAAACCCTGTGTGCCCTAAAATTTGAGTCCAACTACCTTAGGATAAACTGATTGCTTTGACTTATAAATTGCCTAATCTGTCCACTTCTCTATCTGAGCACCTATGGAAGCCTAGAGTCAGTAGTCCAGAAGAATTGAGCACCCCAGGGGCAGACTGGAGTGTCTAAACACTATTCTTTGCTAAATGGAACTGACACGCTACATGATTGATTCTAGGCTGGGGAAATGGAACGTACACTGTAAGTCTTAGCATTTTATAAAAATGGAAAGTTTTATGTTATCAAAGACTAATGGAATCATTAAAAAGAAGTAAGTACCAAGTATTTATTCTTTGATATTTGTGACCTTTGGGAAATGGGCATTTGTTTAGGTTTCCCCCTACAAACTTGACTTTAAATGAATGGAAGTTTTTAAAGGTGACGTCTTCAGAGAAGAAGTCCTAACAACTGCATGAGGAACGATGGGATCAAATAAATCACCTTTCGCCATTCTGCTTTTAGCTTATGGAGAAATCGTGTGTCTTTAGCCTTACTGGAAATTGCATACATTTGTTGTACAATGTGTTGGTCTGGTTGCTTCAATGAAAATATACCCCTAGACTCATCTGTTTGCATACTTGGTTCTGGTTTGAAAAGTATTAGAAGGTGTGGCCTTGTTGGAGGAGGTATGCCACTGGGAACAGGTTTTGACCCTTTCTGGTGTGTGTTCTCTCTGCTTCATGCTTGTGGATCAAAATATAAGCTCTCAGCTACTGCTCCAGCCCCATGTCTCCCTGCCTGCTGCCATATGCCCCACCATGATGCTCATGGACTCACCCTCTGACATCATAAGCTTTCTTATATAAGTTGCAGTCTTATCACACCAATAGAAAACCAACTAAAACAGTTTACTGCCTTCAAACTTAGTACAATGAATGCCAGAGAATCCTTGGTGCATTCATACTCTAACAATATTACCCTTTTTGGTTAGAACTCTTTAGATCTATTCTTAGACAATTCTCAGTTTATAATGTTATTAATTTCAGTCATTTTACATTTAATCTCCTATACATATTCACCTTATGAATGAAAGTTAGTATTTTATCATCGTTTCTCCTAACAAACACCATTCAGCTCCCACTACCTGTGTTTTCTGTTTTCACATGCATATGTGTATATAGTATATATGTTTATGTGTCTTCATGTTTGCATGTGGGGACATGTACATGTATGTGAGGGTATGAGTATGCACATGCATGTAGAGGCCCAGGGAGTATTTTACAATCATTCTCCACTTTGTTCACCCAGACAGAGTCTCTCAGTTGAATCCAGAACTTATCTACATGGCTGGTTTAGCTAGGCAGCTTGTTCCATGGATTTCCTGTCTCCACTATCTAAGAGCTGGAATCTCAGGCAGGCTGCCATGCCCACTTGACATTTATGTTGGTGCTGGGATCTGAACTCAAGTCCCCATGCCTGTATGACAAGTGCTCCATCTGTTGAGCCATCTCTCCAACCCCTACATGGGTCTGACTCTTAGAGTTCGTATGTAATTAAGACCTTACATTGGTCTGCACATAGTTGTCCTTCCATAACTTGTCTTTCTGTCCATTTTGCCTGTGTTCTTGCTGCTACAAGAGAACACTAGAGATGGGGGTGTGAATAAGAAAGAAGAGAAGGAGGGTTTATTACTTACAGTTCCGGAGGATGAGAAGTCCAAGATCAAGCTTCTAGAGAAACCCCAGCGTGATGGCAGGCATATGGCAGAACACCACAAGAATGCTAAGAGCAAGAGGCATTGGTTAGCTGTTTCAGCAAACCCACTCTTGTGGTAGAAAATCTATCCCCATAAGTATGGCATTAATTCATTCAAGAAGGCAGACCCCCATTACTTAACTGTCTTTTAATGATACCTCCTCTTAGTACTGTTAAGTTGGTAGTTTAGTTCTCTACTAGTAAGTAGCTTTGAGGAGCCCTATTCACAGCAAAGCAGATGGGATTCCATTTCCTTCTTTTTTGTGGTAATTGAAGTTCACATATATTTGCATACCAGATTTTTCTTACCTAGTAATTCACTGATGAACACAGGCTGGTCTCATGCCTTCGCTGTGAACTATGTCTCTGTGAGCGTGGGGATACAGAGAAACCACTCAAGGCAGCAGTGTCATCCCTTGATTCAAGGGTATTAGTCTGTCCTGATGGGAAGGCATGACGATGGGCGGGGCTCACTGCTGTGGTGGGAGGGGCTTCTTGTTTACATCTCATGTTGCCTAGGAAACAGGTAGAAATCTGCCTGGAAGCTGAGCCAGGATATAACTCTTAAGATATGACCCGGAATGGCCCACTTCTTCTGGCTAGGTCCCACCCTCCTAGAAGTTCTACAGCTTTTCAGAACAGCACTACCAGCTGGGATCAAGTGTTCAAACACCTGAGCTTGCATTACATTCATGGTGCATATGGGTATATAATGCATAATATATGTGCTATTGTACTTATTTAGGCACTGCCATATGCTTCCCATATGGCTGTACCACTTCACAATCTTAGTAATAAAACCACGCAATTTCCATTTTCTCCATCTCCTGCTAACATTTGGCATCTCTTCCTCATTTGATGATAACCTTCTATCAGGCATGAGGTGAGAGATACGATTCTGTCTACCTATCTATATACTGTATATCTAATTGCATGGCTATTTTGGAAAACAATATCTATTCTGGTCTTTGGCCCAGTGTCAATCAGGTTGGAATTTGGGCATTTATTGAGTTTGGAGTTGATTGAGTTTGTTACATATTTTAGATAATAACTTCTTATCAGATATATGACTTACAAACCATTTTTCCTAATCTGTAGGGTTTTTTTTTTTTTCATTTTGTTGACATTTCCATTTCAAATGAAGGGTTTGTTTCTAGTTTTTTATTGTTACCTGTGTTTTTGATGTCCTTCCCTCTACCCCCACAATTGCAAATACAGATGACAAGGACCTTTTTAAAATAAATTATTATTTCACTCTTACAAGTTTTTTTTAGTCTATTTTGAGTTGATTTTTAGATGTGTTATAAGGTATGAGTCCAATCTCATTCTTTCTCATAGAAGTTCCATGTAATGACAATACCACTCTCCGCCCAAAGTATGTTTTTTACCATTTCTGTCAAACATCAGTTGATCATATTCATGTGGATTTATTCCTGATTTATCCATTCCATTCCTCTCACCAGCAAGGTTATTTTCAATGCCAGCATGGCACTGCTTTGATTAAGTAGTTTGTAAAAAATAATCCGAAATTGGAAAGTGTAACATCTTCAAGCTCGTTCTTGTTCAGGAATAAATTTGTGGCTCAGTACAAATTTAAGCATACTTGTCTCCTTTGATGTGAAAAATGTCATGATAATTTTGATAGGAGTTGCTTTGAATCTGTAAACTTATTTTTGTCGTATAGATTTTTTTTAACTATTTTAATTTATCTGTCCTATAAAACATCAATTTGTGTCACCTTCACTTCCTTTATTCATGATTTATAATCCCCTCACTCAGTTAAGCTTATTCCTTGGTATTCTTTGTTTGTTGTTTGTTTCTTTTTTAAAGACACAGTTTCACTATATAGCCTTAGCTGGCTTTGAACTCACTATGTAGATCAAGCTGGCTTCAAACTCATATACATCCACTGTCGCGTCTTCTCGGCCGACAAGTAAGACACGACACGCCTGGATTCTTCTTTGACAGCTCTTTTATTCCAGGCACAATCTTCATCCATCGAAGGGGCCCCCCAAGCAGCAGAAATGCACTGCTTATATACCCTTCCAAGGGGGCGGGCCAGGCGGCCTGTTCTCTCAGGATTGGTTAGGGCCAATACCTCATTAGCATCCAGGATTGGCTGGGGCTTGTGCCTCATTAGCATAAGCCCTGTGATTGGTTAAGGCTCATGCCTCATTAGCATAAGCCCTGTGAGTTCATGTCTCATTAGCATAAGCCCCGTGATTGGTTAGGGCTCATGCCTCATTTGCATAAGCCCTCTCGGGAGGGGCTTGAGGCTGACGCATGCGCAGTAGGCTTATACAGGATGCTGCGCCAGCCATGTTGGAAACCGGCACCGTCTCTTCGGCCGCCTACAATCCACCTGCCTCTGCCTCCTAAATGCTGGGATTGCAGGCGTGCACCTACATGTGCCAGCACTAAGTACTCTTAATGCTATTACAAACGGGATTGTTTTCTTAAATTTTTTCGACTTCGTTAAGTTGAGCAGAAAAAAACAATTATGTTTAGTCTGTTGATTTTGTGTTGTATAGATTTACTCAATTTATTAATGATAACAATTTTGCTGGGGTAATTAGAGTTTTGTACATATAATATCATATGCAGGCAGATTTCATTCCAGTTTGGATGGCTTTTGTCTCTCTTTCTTGCCAACTTGGTTTGGCTAGGACTTCCAGGATTATGTTGAATAAAAGAGTAATTGGCATCCTTTTCTCTTTTCTAATCTTAGAGGAATAGCTGTAATTTTCATCATTGAGTTTGATGATGCTCATGGGTTTGTCATGCATGTTTTTTCTTATATATAGATTTGTTTTCTCCATACCTCATGTGCTGAGAGATGGATTGATTGATTGATGACTGATTGAGACAGGATCTCACTATGCAGGACGGCTGGTCTGGAACCCATTATCTAGACAAAGCTGCCCTCAAACTCACAAGGATGCACCTGCCTCGTTGAATGCTCCTTTTGAATCTACTGAGAGGATTCCATATGCTTTTCTTAATGTTCATATCATGTGTATTGATCTGTGTGCATCTGGCCATTTTGCAACCTAGAGACAAACTTGGTTATATAATGATCCCTTGAACATGCTGTTCATTTTGGCTTGCTGATATTTTTGTTAAGAAAATGTTGTTACTTCATGTATGTTGTATGTTGGCTTGCAAGTTTTTCTTGTCCTGTTCCTATCCAGCTTTGGTATGGAGGTGATTTGGGCCCTGGAATAAATTTAAAATGTTTTTAGTTCTTCAAATGGTTGAAGAATTTGAGAAGAATTGGCACTAATTCTCCTTTAATGTTATTTTTGGGGGAACTAACCAATGGAAGCATCCGGTCCTGTTATTTCCTTCCCTGGGGGCTTTTTGGTTAGAGAGATCATTCATGAAAATCCTCGTTCATGATTTTCTCAGAGTTTTCCTTTTCTATATGTTATACTCTTGACATGTCTGTCTCTAGGAACTTTCTTTTAATTACAGTCACTCTATGTTTGTCCTGTGCTCTTCCTATTTACTTTGCTTTAGTTAATTAATAATGATTCAAGTTTGTGCATAGGTTGAATATTGGATAAGTCTGAGGAATCGCTTAAAATCTTGTTGGTTGTTCCATTATGTAAATGAGTGAAAAATGATGAACAGATGCATAACTTCCTCATGGTCTTTCCTTAATGTGGCCAATCAGATCAAAAAGTGAAGAGCAAATATAAAACAAGATAGGGAACACATTGATAACTCTATTAGCACGGTTTCTATTGCTATAATAGAATACCTGAAGCTAGTGCTTTATAAAGAAATGTCTATTTGACCTATGGCAATGGAAGATGCAAGTTCAACCTCAGGTTGTCCTCGGTGGTACTTAGAGGAAGAAAGGCACAAAGGCTGGGGTGTGAGAAGGGCAGACTCCAGATGTCTGCCCCAAAGATTCATTTTCAGTACATGGGTCCCTTCTCTGCTTATTTCTAATTGAGGATGACTGGCTCATCTGGAGAGCCTATGGACAGAGCTGTTTGGGGCCGTTAATCTTCCTGTTAACAGGGGTGGAGAACCTTTAAGGCTGTCACACAGTGGTAGCTGTCAGTTCCTGATTAGCTTCCGGCAGGTTTGGGGGTCCTTGCAGGGAGCTGCCCCAAACCAGCAGCTCCATTATTTATGTGTTCTTTATTTTTTTTAAATGGCATTGTGACTGGGAAGGTAAATGGCTCAGTTGGTAAAGTGCTTGCTGGACAGGTACAAATATCTGAGTTCAGATCCTCAGAAGCCTTTGGCTGGGCAGTGGTGGGAGGCAGAGGCAGGTGGATTTCTGAGTTTGAGGCCAGCCTGGTCTACAGAGTGAGTTCCAGGACAGCCAGGGCTATACAGAGAAACCCTGTCTCAAAAACCAAAAAAAAAAAAAAAAAAAAAAAAAAAAAAAAAAAAAGCAAGGTGCAGTGACGCATATTGGAATCCTAGTATTTTGTGTGAGGAGGGCTAGGCGGATCCCTGGTAGTTAGTCTAGCTGAAGTGGTAAGTGTTGGTTTCAGTGAGAGATGCTGTCTTAAAAAATAAGGTTGAGAGCATCAAACCTGACATCCACCTACTGCACATCAATGTGGACATATATCCACACTCATGTACACATACACACATATGACACTGTTTGACATTTCAGGAAAAAGTGAATGGAACCTGTCTCTAGTCTAATTCTTATGGAAGTCTAATGAAGCATCTATTTTAGTCTAGATGCTAACACGGAAGCAGCTATCATGAACTCCTTTTGGGAGTCATCATATTTGTGAGTCACGATCATGTCATCCAAGCAAAGCCAGTTTTAAAAATTCATGTAAGGGGTGGTTTGTATATGTGAAAGGCAACCACTCTGTTATGGACTCATTTCTGGTATAGCACCAGTATATCTGGACATTGTAACGTCCAAATGTGTTGACGGGGGATTGTGACACCCTAGGAATAAGCCACTTAGCAACTGGGTTTCTTTTGGGTCAAACAAGTAGACATACAAACCTCTTCAACTCCCTACCACCACTCTTCAGAAACTTTAAGCATGTCGTGCTGAGTTACTTTGGACACTGCTGGCCCAGTTCTGTGTTAAGCACACCACATGGCTGCTCTTACTTGGCTTTTATTAAATCCTTCACAGCTCACACTATTTTCTTGTAGTTAAAGGTGAGCAATCTGTGATCAGAGAGGCTGAATCAGTCTCAAATCTCCCATAGCTCACCACCACCATTGCATAGATTCGGATTGGCTACCGAACAGAGCCACTTTGCAGAAATAACAGGCCATATTGATCCACTTAAAACTCATAAAATCAAGAGGAGTTAGATTTAGTGTCTGGAATTTCCTCAATCAGGGAAGTTATCACCAGATATGATTGAAGATGGATAATCTATTTGCTATGTGTAAGCACATTCTTCTTTTACTTAGAAAATCATATTGTGGGGCTGGAGTGATAGCTTAGTGGTTAAGAGCACTGACTGCTCTTTCAGAGGTCCTAAATTCAATTCCTAGCAACCACATCACAGCTCATATCTATCTGTAATGGAATCTGATTTCCTCTTCCGGTGTGTGTGTGTGTGTGTGTGTGTGTGTGTGTGTGTGTGTGCGTGTGTGAAGATGGAGCATGCATGTATATATATATATATATATATATATATATATATATATATATAAATTTTTAAAAAATAAAATCATATTATATCATAATTTCTTTAAAATGTGATGTATACATCACTTCCAGCTGGATTCTTCCAAGTCCTGAGCTCAAAGTACACTATATCTTCAGCAGTAGGATTTTTATCTTCCAGTTCTGAGATGCAACCAGGGCAACAGCAATAGCTTATATTGTTTTAGGAGTCTCTTGGACTATCCTGACCAACAACTGAAAGGCAGTTTCCCTTAGCTGGCACTGGAGTGTTGTTAGATAGTCTATGACTCTTGTAGAATCACCATCACCCTTCATGACCTAACTCCATTTAAAGTGTGTGTGTGTATGTGTGTGTGTATATGTGAGAGAGAGAGAGAGAGAGAGAGAGAGAGAGAGAGAGAGAGAGAGAGAGAAAGAAAGAGATGTGTATATATGTGTGTATAAGTAAGATTATATAAATGATCATGTTACCCTATGGCATTTTAAATGGTGTTAGTGATAATTACTTCAGTGTTCTTAGTGACAATTAACATCCTTAGTGATAAGTATTTCCTATTCTTCCCTCCTCCTTAAACACATGTATACATGAGCAATGCTAAACGGATTCAGTAGTTGTGTGGTGTGTGTGTCTGTGTGTAAAACAATAATTATAGAAGAAAAGGTAATGAATTGAGGAGGGGAAAGCATGGAAGGAGTTGGAGTCTGAGAGGGGTGGGAATGATGGAAATACAGTGTTCATGTATGAACTTCTCAAGTTAATGCTGTCTTTTTATACTTATGATGCAGCAATGTGTGTACATAGAATGTATAAACTATATGTAAAGCAATACAAAACCAAGAAATTTTATGAGGTGGGCTGCAGTTCTCATGAAGTCATAACCATCTTATAATAAGGATTCCAACAGTTTCAAACAAAGAATATTCCTCCTCTTAAACAAAAATAATTGTTTTTGTTTGTATTAAACTGTACCACTTTCTTACAGTCTGCAGGTTCTCTACTCTATTTTGTAACATTGAATTGGCATTAGTAGCAAGAAGGTTTTTGCCAATGATGGTAAGATTCAGGGACGTGAATGAAATGATAGACTACAGAATGTGTCAGCTTCGATTGCTGAAATCATCTGGATAGCAGAGAATTTGCGATGTTTTCCTTTCTAGTTGAGTTGGATCCATCAGAGTGGGGATCTACCTGTTCCCAGCAGCTGTGCAGACAGAGGAGCTGGTGAGTCAATATGGACACGCTGCACAAATGCCAGTACTGATGTAAGCACAGACAGGGGGAAAGATAGATGCACATATTTATGATTTAATATGCTTCGCTTTCAAAATATAATATTTTCAAACTTTCTGCCAACAGGGAGCCAAACAGAGGCCATATGACCTTACTTTTTATTTTTTATTTTTAAAAGAAATTTATTGTATTTTTAATTATGTGTGTATCTGTGGGGGGGGTATTTATATGTGAATGTGGGTAAGGTTGGAGGCTGGAGGTATCAGATCCTCTGCTTCCTGGTGCAGGAGTTACAGGTGGTACTGAGCTGCTCAAGGTAAGTGCTGGAATGTAGTTTGGGCCCTCTGGAAGAGCAGTGTGTGCTCCTGGTTGCTCAGCTGTCTCTCTGGTCCTTCCTTCCTTCCCTTCTTTCCTTCCTTCCTTCCTTCCTTCCTTCCTTCCTTCCTTCCTTCCTTCCTTCCTTCCTTCCTTCCTTCCTTCTTTCCTTCCTTCCTCCTTCCCTCCTCCCTCCCTCCCTTTCTCCCTTCCTTCTTTCCTTCCTTCCTTCTTTCCTTTTCCCCCTCTTTCTTCCTCCCTTTATTGTTTTCTTTTTATATTTTTTTCATGTTGTTTATATGTGATACTATTTTACCATGTTGCTGTTACATTTGCTCTAAGACCTTAGTTCTAGTTGCTTAGGTCCCTGCCATAAGTTTGGCTTCATCCTGTTCTCTAGCTTAAAACACTGCATGTTCCCCACATTCCAGGATTTTTTCTGCCCTTATTGTGTTTTCTCCCACAATTGAGAGCCAGCTCTTGAGTCTCCTTTAGCTTGAGATTTTCGTGTATTCTAGAAAATAAATTCTTGGAATTCTGTTCAACATTTCCCATTGCTCGCCAGAGTACTTGGAAAACCCAGATCCTAGTTTCTACTTCCCCTGATCCCCTCAAACTCCCCAAAATGATCTTGTTAATCTTTGGCAAAGTGAGGTGTGCTGTCTGCTGGGCTGAGTTTCTATTCTTGGCTTCTGGCCCTTATTGTCCATACAAGCCTGGAGTCCTACTTAATCACAGCCTGTGTTGGAGCTATAGACTTATAACCACATTCATCATTACAGTGACCAAATCCCAGTGTTACTTTTTTGGCTTCCAGAATAGACTCAGATCTTAGAAATCTTTTACTTTGTGTCTTCAAAGTATAAAGGCAAGTGGCTAAGTGATTCTGAATTTAATTCATGGATATGAGGTTGGTTGTTTCTTTGATATGTTTGGGTTGATAATTGCTGTGTGGCTAACACAGCCTAAGTTTCAAAGCTCTTCAACCATGAAATGCTCTTTCAATAAGTAGCTTTTGAGGAAACACTATATCCCAGGTCAGGGGAAAGGCAGAATAGAAATATACTTGGTACCCATTCCATTTTGATCCTCTCACTAACTGTGGAAATGTTGGTGTCAGTTACTTAGTAAGTCAAGAGATGAGAAAAGAAGGGTCTTGGGATCGTTTGTGACTTGCCCAAGACATTCTGATAATGAGATATGGCACTAGGACATGAGTCTGACTGCTGTCCATTGGTATACTGTATGATGACTATCCATCCCTTCCATAGACCACATACAATATTGATCCATTTCAACTCTCCTGGCACGCCACAGGCAGAGTGAACTGCTCAGACTAGTAGATTCAGCAAGAGAATCTTGGCTTTGGGATCTCAGCCACAGAGAGGAGAGTTTTTTTAGTTTCCTCATGGCTATGGCCCTATTCCAAATACATACTGTTTGTTCCAAGCCTGCTGTAGCTTTTCATGGTAAGTGCTAGATCTTAACAATATGAAGTACCTAGGCCTATATCCTCTCTTCTTAAGTCACTTGCCATTTCAAAAACTCATGTTTCAGCCCATTTCATTTTCAAGCACGTATGCACATTGCAGGCACAATTAAGAGGGCTAAATCGACACAACAATTGTGGTGCTGTATCATGGCAAAACAACTCAAGAGCTCAGCAACTTTATTAAAATTTTAAAGGAGTCGATCCTCTGGGAAGTGTTCCTATTAATTAAACAAAGGTGGAAGAAAATGAGCTTCACACTCATTTTCAGCCCGGAATAAGGTGGCTTGCAGCATGAATGCAAAAGAGATGTGTGAACACAGGCAACCGCCTAGATGCTCAGACTGCTGGGTGGTCAGGATTTCAGGTCCTTTATCTGCAAGGCACTCTGGGCCAGTTTTTGTTCGGTCTTTTCTGGAAGAGAGAGGTCTTATATCAGAGGGATTTCCCAGAAGTCCATGAAGTTTTAACCCTTGAAGAACCAGGCTGCAGCATAGCAAACAGATGCTAGGATTTCATTCCTATCAAGTTTGCTAGTGGAACCACATGGAACAGATGAGGGTCTAGAAATTGTTTGTGGAAGAGACAGAAGGCCAGAGACAAATTAGAGGATTTAATTCTTTTCTTCTCCATCCTCTCTATATCTCTATTAGTAGAAATGATTTTCATTTAATTTCTCACTTATAGAGTGACTCATGGGTCATTTAGTAAATGGATCTAGGATACTTGCTTCTTTAGACATGCCTGCAAACAATATGCGTCTGCTTATGTTAACTGTTCTAGCTGTAGTTGAACACCTGATAAAAAGGAACCTAAGGAATGAAGGGCTTGATACTACTGTTCATCATGGCAAGGAAGCCATGAAAGTAGGGTGTTTAGGGGGCAGCTAATCATGTGGCAACCACAGTCAGGAAGCAGAGGGAGATGACCTTTGATGTTCAGATCCCAGTCTCCTTTTATGTAGTCTAGGACTGCAGCCTGTGCCATTATGCCACTTACATTTAGGGTAATGCTTTCTATTTCAATTAACAAAATTAGAAAATCAATCTACAGACAAGCTCAGAGATTTATCTCCAAGTGGTTAATCAATATTAACTATCACATGGACAGTATATTGACCATACGTTATGTGCATTCTGGAGAGACATAGAAGTTTCTGAGTCCATCAGACCTTAGACTTTGTAATTACTGTATCAAGTCAAGCAGGAAAGTCATGCTAGGTGCTTGGGTTCTTGGCTGTGGACTCTTTGCTCCCTTTCCCATCAACTGACCAAATAAGAACATAAGAACAGAATATGTGTACCTATGTCTATCAATGGTGGGGTTAAGTGCAGGCTGGGAGTGACAAGTATCCACTCTCCATTGGAAGAAAAGAGTTGTGACTTACATTGGTAGAAATCTACAGAACAATGAAAGAGAAGTAAATAAGGTTTGTATATGTCACTGAGGTCCTCATGAGACTCTGACCCATCTACCTTCTGTTTTAAAATTTATCTAATTTATTCACTATAAATATTTATCTGTGTGTGCATTTGTGTGTGTTTGTGTGTGTGTGTGTAGTTATGTACATAAGAATGCAGTGCTCACAGAGGCCAGAAGAGAGAAGATTTCAGGAACTGTAGGTACAGTCATGGGCCACCCCAAGTGGATACTAAGAATCAAACTCAGGTCTTATGTAAGAACAGCAAGCACTCTGAACCACTGAACCAACTCTCCAGCCCAAGATCAAAGTTTTTCTTCTGAGACGGGTCTTAGTGTATAGTCCTGAATGACCTGGAACCTGGCACATAGACCAGTGTGGCCTCACATTCACAGAGATTTACCTACCTTGTCTATCTAGTGCTAGGATTACAAGCCTGTGTCAAAGTGTTCACCTTGCCCTCTGCTTAAAAATCTAACCAAAGCAAAGACATTTGAGAAGATTGCTGGATGAGATCTCTACTTTAGCCATTGTCAGATGACATCATTTAGGAGATGGAGCAAGAGCTATGCAGTTGAATTCATCAAGGGAGTTCATGGTTTTATGGTAAAGAAACTCCAAACACTCCAGCAGAATTTTCTCTGGTCATAGAGAGAGGCTGAGGTCAAGTGGGAAGACCACATGATAGGAGAGGGTGTGAAGACCCCAGGAATGCCTTACAGCAGAAGAAGGTCTAAAAATAGGACGACTCAAACACTGGAAGGTTAACTATTCATCATTAACTGACAAAAGAAACCAACAAAGTCCTGTTGAAAACCCCTTGCCATGCAAAATGCATAGGAAAGAAAGTAAGCCTTTTAACATAAACTCGATATACAAGTCTTCTGACTCAGACTTTGGCTCAGGGGATGTGTGGGTCCTCTCTTGTTCATTTCCTTCCAGCATTGTGCAATGTTAAGTGTGTTCTTATTTACTGTACAATGCTCATCAACTCAAAATTCACAAACAAGACAAAGGATCAAGAGATTTCTGTGAAGATCTACAGATGGCAAAGGGTCCCAGCACATGAAGCACATACAATAACAAAATGGTTAGTGGTGTGGATTTTGTGCTTATGTCTTCACTAACATTTTATTATAAATCTATTCATAATATGTGAGTTATTCTTCTGTTGCTTTGGTTAAAATACCATGGCCAACAGAAAGTTAAGGAAGAAAGGCTTTATTTTAGTTCATGCTCTCAAGAGCGACAGATTTCAAATTAGTGGGAAGGCAAGTGATGGGTTACAGAAACAGGAATCTGAGATATCATGTCTCAGTTCTACACAGGAGGAGAGAGAGAGAAAGTGTGCGTGTGTGTGTGTGTGTGTGTGTGTGTGTGAGAGAGAGAGAGAAAGACAGAGAAACAGAGAAAGAGTGACAGAAAGAGATTGAGGGAGAGAAAGAGAAGAGGAGAGGAGAAGAGCAGAGAGGAGAGGAGAGGAGAGAGAGAGAACAGGAAGCAGGATAATACTATAAACCCTCAAAGCCCACCTCAAGGAATATATTTCTCCTCTAAAGGTTTCATACTCTTCCCAGTGTCACCAACTAGCAACCATGTGCTTAATTATATGACCCTATGGGGGGACATTCTCACTAAAACTACAACACATAAAGTGACAGAAAGGAATTGCAACCTCATATATTAGTATTATAATGTGGCCTCATTTTTTGACATAACATGAACATTCAGATACCATCTTAGAATAGAGAGAACAATGGTGCAGTAGCCATGGCAACCAAATAAACAGAATAAAGCAATGATAGGTATGGCCATGTTTGATATAGCTGTTAACACTCCCTGTTAGAAGGGAGGTCACAGCAACCTCATCTGGGATTCTAGTCATTCCTTCCTTCTGCCTCCCACCCCAACTGCAAGTGATCTTGGGAAATGCTGGAATAAATAGGAAGTAGAAGTTTAATTTCATGAGGGCCTCTGTGATGTTACTACCATAAGGTCATCATCCAAGGAGGGCTTCTGTGATGTTACTATAATGAGGTCATCATCCAAGGAGGACTTCTGTGATGTAACTATCATGAGGTCATCATCCAAGGAGGACTTCTGTGATGTAACTATCATGAGGTCATCATCCAAGGAGGGCTTCTGTGATGTTACTACCATGAGGTCATCATCCAAGGTGGGGTGGGATTTAGCTGTTTAGGGATTACCATGTTTCAGTGTATAAACCCTTTACCTATGTCACTGAAAGTATACCTACAAACTCATTGGATCACCATTGGGTTGAATTCTTCCTGGGGTCTGTTCCAGTGTTTCATCTGGGATAAGTAGACATTTGCTCATATCTCCCAAGGAAAAGTTTGGATCAACAATTGTATTCAGGGATCATTAACACAGAATCAAACAAAGCTTGGAACCTGGAGTAGTATTTATGGAGATAAGTGTTAGCATCTAGCTTTGCGATGCTGCAGATGGATAGCCAGGGTGAGTTAAAGAATTTCTATGTACCTCAGGTTTCTCATTTGCTACATGGGGACTCAGAGATTGATAGGGACAAAGTGTCTAAAGCACTTGGCATGGCTCCTGGAATAACTGGTGGGCTAAAGAATATTGGTTGTCCATTGCTTTCCTCTCTCCCCAGTCCTGTTTTTAATTTTACTGTTGTTTCTCTAATTTAGTGAGAGTTAGGAGTTAAGAAATATTCTAAAGGAGATATTTGTAATTTTGTGTGTGCTTCACCCATTCATTTAATTTGAAACCAGAATGGAAGCAAACAGACATCATGAAATACATCCCTTGAACTAAGGTCAGGCATAGGTAAAATGGTTAATAATGTGTCCTTGAAGCTGTTTGTAATTGCTGGTAGCAATTGCCACATTTTTAAAATTAATACTCATGAAAGCATAACACTTGACCTGTGCAAGTAGACTTCGAGAGTTAGGTGGAGCCTGATGTAGAGAGTTAAGGGCCTGTGCTTTACTGAGGGCTTTATTGCAAAACTACAGAAACCAACCAGAAAGACAAGGAAAAAAATCCTCTTCTGATCCTTAGGAAACAGCTAAGCATAGAAGATATGAGGAGATGGGGAAAGAGTAATGATGATGGCTCTGTCCTGGGCTCTATGCAGCACTCAGCCTTCCTGGTGGGCTCTAAAGGTAGAAGGTAAAGGTAGAATGACTCCTGCAGTTGTCCTCTGACCTTCACACTCACACACACACTCACACACACACGCACATACATACAATTAAATTTTTAGTTGAAGTAAAGAAAAGAGACTCTCTGCTTTCCCTTTGCCTATCAGATTGTTAAAACAATGGACCCCAAGAAATTGGAATTTCCCTAGGAACCTCAAACCTTGAGGAGAAAAAGACTGAAGGCTGAAGCACAACTTGTTTCCCAGGAGGATACTTCACACAGCTTTCCAGAGAACTTTTCAGGAGAAAATTCGGGAACAGGGAGGCATCTTGCCTTGATCGGGACTGTTTGCTTTTCGATACCTCAGATCTTCTATTCAGATGTAAGCCTCTGGCTGGGGAAGTGGCTCAATGGATAGAGCCCTTGTCTTTCAAGACTGAGGACCTGGATTTGAGTCTCCAGAACCCACAACATTTGGATGCTATCATATGTACACATCTCCAGTACTCTTATGAGAGAAATGGGAGGCAGAGGCAGAGACTCTCTGGCTGCTCTCAGCATATGAGCTGTGGCAAATGGACACCTTGGCATGTGTGTCTGAACACACACACACAACACACACACACACACACACACACAACACACACACTATCATATAAACACATTCACATATTCATGCACACACTCATACACACACATTCTTACACACATTCTCATACATTCACACTCATACACATGTACACAGTCATGCACACACTCACACACAGACATACCACACACAAACACTCATACACATACATTTACATCCCCCACATACACACTCATGTGCACATTCATAAACACACACACTCTCATATGCTCATACACATGCACACTCACATATGCACTCATATGCACATATATACACCCATACACAGAGTCATACATAAACTCATAACCCTCCCACATATACACTTATGCACACACTTGTACATACACACATCCTCACATACATTCACATATACACACATACACACTTCCACACATACTCATATATATACACACTCTCATACACACACACACACACACACACACACACGCCCCGCACGCACGCGCACACACACACACACATGCACACACACACAGAGGATAGAAAATGAGGCTTTATATATAGCAGGACTCCCAACATAGATTTGAATGGGTGGTCACAGGCCCTTTTTTTTCTTTTCTCAGAGTGTTCATATTGAATAACCCTCCTTGTCTGCTTTTCTCTGTATTTTATCAGCCTGTGGCGGAGGGGTGGCTGTACCTGCTGGCTGGTTAGGACTGGCAGGATCCAGACTCTAACCTGAACCACTCTGGCAACTGCACTACCAATTCATTTGTCCTTTGTCAAGTGGACTGGCACCAGAAACACTGGGCAAGGTAGATAGGTGCCCTTCATACCCCAGAGCAGCACTGTCCAGTAGAGGGATAGCCTGAATCATTTGCGTTCTTCTGGTTGGCCTGTTAGAGGAGTGAAATGGAATAGTGTAGTTTATTTAACTAATTTTATCAATCATGTCATGAAAGCGTGTAATTAATATCAAAGTTATTAATGACATTACACATTCTTATTTTTACACTGATAAATTTCCTTTGTGGTTGGAGAGTATCGTATTGAACATTCAAAGAGCTTGCCTTGTCAGCGACTATTGAATCCACATTTCTCATTTCAATCACAGTGTGGAGTATAGCAAAACAGATGCACACACTGTCTTCTAAACAGGCAGAGAATGAGGAATTCAGAGTTTTGTGACCTTAGGTTTCCAGGTCCATGAGGCTGCTCTCAGACATGGGCATGCACTTGCCTCCCGCTTACCTGAGTAATGTTTTTTGGGAATGGCCATTGTAATACTGTTTGGCAGAGTCCAGGAGTGGAGAGGGATAACATGGCTGAAGTGCTGAGCACACCTCTGGTTTGGCAGCCATCAGCGTCCATCTCTATACCTGTCAAGGGAGCGCCTGCCCCATAGGGAGAAGACAGGTCTGCTGACTGGACTCAGTTTCTCACTTCCTTATAAAGAAAGGACTCCAAGGATTGAAACTCTTTGGGCTCAAATTCCAATTATACCGTCCTCAGAGATGAAGATAATGGTTTGAAAGTTTCTCTCCTTTTTCCCTTCCTTCCCTTTCCTTCCTTCCTCCCTTCCCTCTTCCCTTTCTTTACCTAAGAGCTTCTCTCAGGACACTCACAGTCCTCTCTCCCAAGTCTTCCTGGTTTGGATGTGGCCTTCACAGTACAGAACCACTGAATCTGTAGACCACTTTAGCAAGGCCAACTCTGCACCTACACCATACAGAAGCCCCTGCTAGGGATAAAGCACACAGCATCCCTGAGTCCTTTGCTCTCCAGGCAGGGCAGATGGTTCTCATTGCTTGTCCTCCACCACATGCCCTGCACTGGTATCGTCTGACAGATGGCACTGTGATGGTGTGACCACTGCCATGTTTAATGTCCCTGATGGTGTTCCAGCCTCTGCCTTCTTTGCCTTAGCAGTGGTCAGAGTCCTAAAGTGTTCTCCAGTCTAACTCTCTGGCTCATTTTCAAGTTAGATTGTTCAGCACATGACGAACAGGTCCAGTGAGAAATCTCTGAGTGCTTATCTAGTCTGTAAAAAGAAATCTTCATATATATTATGGATGTGGCCATGATTCCTAGAGAATCTAAAATAAGAAGCATTGCTTCCGCAGAGAGAATGTGTGCTGCGAATCACGGGAACGTGTGCAACTCTGATCAGTGGTTCTCCGAGGATGTAAGGCAGAGGTTATGCTGTTGTGACTGGGGAGATGGCTCGGCACATAAAGCACTGCCTGTGAAAGCTTAAGGAACCAGGTCTGGATTCCCAGAACCAGTAGCAGAGCTGGATGCAGGCAGATGAGGCCCTGAAATCTCAGCACAGCTAGACTAAGGTGGCAGACAGAGGCAGGAGAATTCCCCAAAGCTCCTGGCCCTGGTCTACACAGAGGGGAACAACAGATCTCATCTCAAACAAGGTAGATGAGGCCTTCCATATGTATGCATCATACACACACACACACACTGTAACAGGGGCACATATAAAACATTAGGTTTTCTCATAGACATATTAAGAAGCAAATCGAAATGAGTGGAATTACTAGCAAAGTAATATTTGAACAAATAAAGAAAATATTTTCTCACTCCATTCACCACCAGCTCACCTAGGCTTTCTCTTTCATAAAAGGAAGACTGCATGCCATGTGGAGGGCAGAAGCCATGTTCTTTTACAGGCAGGGACTGTTGATAGATAACTTCTCTACTTCTGAACAGGAGATAGTCAAGGAAAGATTAGGGCTCCGCTAATTAGGATGGTCAGGTTCAGGAAGTCAGACATCTGGAGTTTGTGTAAAAGGGCAGGGAGTCATGCTTGGACAAGGAAAGAGCTAGTTAATGATCATATTTAAAGGTCATTCATTTACTTTTGCAGTAGCCTAGTGACATTTATCCTAAGTCACTTAAAAATGTTATAAAATGTCACAGATCTATGTAGCATGGCCATGTGGCAGGCCTGGATTCCAAGGCCAGCGTTTCTAGGGCCAGGGCCTGATATTGACATTGATCATGTAATTGGATGAAAACGCTTGAGCTGGACAAGGTGTTTCATGTCCATCTCAGCCTTTTTATGTGTCTTTGTGCAGGTATGAGTGTATGTATGCACACATGTTCAAGTGTGTCCATGCATGTGCGTGCATATATGTGTGGAAGCCAGAGGTCAACCTTGGGGTCATTCCTCAAGAGCTAGCCACTCTGTTTCTGAGAACAGGCTTTCTCACTGGCCTCCTATTGACTGCTTTGATAGGCTGGCTGGCTGGAGAGCCCCAGGGGTCCTTCTATCTCTGCATTTCCAGTACTGGGTTTACATGGATAGGCCCTCTTATACAGCTTTTGTTATGAATGCTGGGAATCCAGCATAGGTCCCGATGCTTCTGTAGCAGGCACTAAGCAGGCTGAGCCATCTTCTGGTCCCATTGTCAGGGCTTTGACACCTCTGTTTTGCATGTCACATGGACCCTCTGGAGAGCTGATAGATTCTCAGCCTCCTTGGTTATGGCAGTTGGGAAATATTTCCTACTAAAAATGTACTCCATGATAGTGAGTGAAAGTAACAGGCCTTTAAAGGTCTCATACCAAAGGACACGAGTATAAGACAATGGATCAATTTGAGGTGACAGGTTTAATATTATTATTATTACTAGTATTGTTGTTGTTGTTATTTCACTCAATTAATATTTTGCATATAAAGAAATAAAAATAGCTTTCCTATGCAATAAATTATTTACAGTATTTAATAGACAAACTTCTTCAATTACTAATGGCTTTGGAGAATGTCAAGAAAATTGTAGAAGAGTGTCAAAGTTGGCAAAGAAATAAAAACAAACAATGACCATGTTATTTGGAAAATACAACAGTTCAAGTGGACTCAATCACCCACAGAAGATTAACAAAATGATAGACCAACAGATGTGGTGAGTGTCCTTGTGGTCATCCATCTTCCAGATCTCTCCTTTTACCAAGATCACCCTGATGTCCAAGGGGAGATGTGTTTTCAGTTTTTCACATCGTCTGATATGATTGTCAGAGCCAGGTTAGGAGAGAGAGCATCAGGAGTCAAGCCATGCTTACCAGTGTCTTATCTCAACTCTTGAGTTCTGAGCAGAAACTCAGACTCTGCTCAAGTGCTCAATGCACTTGAGTCAACAGTAGAAAAGCCAGTGACAGCTGACTGATTCTGAAGGTGTGACCTAACAAGACCACAGCGTTAAAAAAGTCAAGGCATAAGGGAACATACCACTTCTGACTGATGTATCGTCTATGATTGTTTTCTAAAACCTCATTTAAGAATATAACATTTTTATTAACTTTTTGAGAATTTTATACATTTATACAATATATTTCAATTATATTTAGTCCTTACCCCTTTCTCCTAGCTCCTACCAGATCCACTCCCACCTTCCCACCCCTCCCAACATCATATCTTCTTTTTATGATGATCCAGGAGTCTAATTTGTGCTGTGGGTACACTCCTGGGTATGGGACCAGTTAAGCTTGGTTGACTTACACAGAGGCTTGTCCTTAAAGAAGACTGCTTTCCCTCCAAGAAGCCATCAGCTGTCAGTAGTGCTTCAATTAATATTGGGAGCTCCAGAGCACCTTTGTACCCCATACTAGAGTGTTGATTGGCTTACTCTTGTGCAGGTCTTATGCAGGCAGCCCCAGCTGTCATGTATTAATGAATATAACTGATCTGTCTTTCCCAGAAGATAATGCTTTGCTCTGGTCCTCCTTGACCTCTGGCTCTTCAGAATATCTAGTCCCTGTTCTGCAATATCCCTCAGCCTGTGTGTGTGTGTGTGTGTGTGTGTGGTGTGTGTGTGATATAGATAATCACGTTTTTGACAAGTCGTTAGTTTCTGCATTAATCTCCATCCACTGCACAAAGGAACTTCTCTGATGAGGTCTGAGAGCTTCACTAATCTGTGATTAGATAGAGACAGGAATTTGGAGGGGGCTTTCAGGGCTGTTTCTGTGTTAGCACTGCAGGACTGAGTAGCTATGACCAAATGAACCACAAGGCTACAGTATTTACTAACTGGTTTTTAAAAGAAAAGTACTTGTTGTCCTCAAAGATTTTCTGACCTTTCAACCTCCTATTTGCATACCACCTCTGCTTGACTCCTCTCCATTTGTATAGTTGTTAACTTCCTGTTACTGACATCAGAGTCTTGCCCATTGTCTTCCACTGCCTGGGCATCCATGTTCAAGTGTCTCTCCATCCCCACACCCTTTCCCTCTTCCTTTATCATTTTTCTTTTCCTTCTTTCCATTTGTATTCCCCCTCTCTCTGTCTGAGTGAGTGCCTCACTGTACACTCACGATCCTCCTGCCTTAACTTCCTGAATGCTTGGCTTCCTTTACCTTTTTTTTTTTTTTTTTTTTGTAGATAATGAGGAGCTCGAGGTCAGTTAGTTGAGGCATGAGAGAGAAGATGATGGAAGTATCAAGGGAGAACACATCTTATAGAAACGCAACTGTAGTAGTAATATTTAAATCCCGACCCAGGGCTTCTTCCCTGCCTTAGACCATTTATGTTCCTGGATGAAAGACACACACAGCCTTTATATTTTTAATACACATTAAGTAGCATAGTAGCTGGGCAGATATCTACCCTCCATGCTGTTAGAATCTACCTTCCTATCAATAATGCCGAGTTACTGCCGTGTTTCATCTGGGCTGTTCCTAGCTCCAGTTGGGCAGCCCTCAGGGGCACACTTTCACAGCTCAGCAGACCCATGGTAGATACTACTTTCTCCTCTTCTGCTCATTCTTTCTTTATTCCATGGTGGTTTCTTCCTCCTCCTTCCCTGCTTGTGGTCCTCTCTGCCTAAGCCCATGAAATCTCAACCCCACCTATGTCTTTTCTGCCCAACATTTAGGTGTTGACATCTTCACCAATTGCAATTAACTGGGGGCAGGGTCACTCACTGTCTTACTTGTGGACTCTCTTGCCTTTGGGGTAAGCAGTCTTGGGGGCCCCAAATTAGCATTAGAATAAAGCAGCATTAGGCCAACCTACTACACATGACTCTGAGGAAGAAGAAAACAGGCTAAGATAGACAAGAACAGATGTCTATGATGGCTTACCAGTTTCATGTCACATCAGCATACTTGAGTTTGGGTGGTGCCAATGATGGGGACATAAAGATAACATTGAAGATGTGACTTCAAATTACTTCAGCAGTAGAATAGTAGAGTGGGTCCCTTACAGGGACTGACTGGTAGAAATGTAGCTAAGCACGAGTTCAAAAGTACAAAGTAATACCTACAGGAAGAAAAAGATGTCTATGTGGCTTTCCATTGAGGAATTAATGCAAGCCATTGATTTAAATAGGAATCTGAAGTCAAGAGTGCACAAAAATTTGAACAAAGTAATCATGGTAACCATGAAGATTGGGTTCCAGTTATCAACGTCCACAGATGCTCAATTCTTTTATATGAAATGGGATCACACTTGCATACAACTCTGTGAGTCTTCCCAGTTGCTTATACTATCTGCAGGTAGTTTGTGATGTCCAGTATAGTAAAGCCTATGTAAATAATTGCTAAATCGAATGTTTAGGGGGATAATGACAAGAAAATTGAGTCACTACATATTTGGTATGTTTGCTTTTTTATGATTTTTTTTTTTAAATCTGCAGATAGTTGAATCTATAATATGGAACCCTCAGATCTGGCAGGTCAAGTTGTAGTTATTTATGGGTATTTAAGGGAGGGAGACTGAGAACAAGGTGTGTGTGGTGTGAAGTGTGTGGTATGAAGTGTGTTTGTGTGTGTGTGAAGTGTGTGTGTCTTAGTAAATTCCCTTGTTATTATTGCTGGTATTACTGCTTGCAAGGTTTTCTGTGGCATTTCTAGCTGGTCAGATACAGAGGCAAAAAAGGAGGAAATTAGATTTATCCTGAGTTGTAGACTATGAAGTGGGCATAGATGATCTAGAGTCTTGTCATCTAACTAGGAAGTAGAAAGGGTGGGAGTTGACAGTATGACAATACTCAGGGAGGTCAAGGGATGGAGTGAGGACACCCAGGGTCAGGACAGCCACACTGAGGTGGGCTTTTTCCAAGCTGGTAGTGCAGACTGTGGAGCAGAACACTGGGCAAGTGTTGTGGGATGCAGAGTGCAGGCATATTATTGGCAGCTGTTTGCTGTACCCAAAGTTAAATCTAGGTAGCATTAGTTCTGTTTTGAGCCAGTTCATCCTTTGCTGGGAAAGGGCACTACGGGAATCTCAGCAGTAACAATGGCCTCCCTTATGTCTGGGGTGCACTCCCTTAGCATGACAGTAAGAAGTGTCCCAGATGGTACAGGTTGTCTTCTAGAGGGCAGAGTTGCCCCTATATGATCTATAGGATAGATGTAAGAACAGTTTCATTTCTTTTGTGGCACGCAATAGAATTTTAAGGCTCTAGAAACAGACATCAACAATAACATGAAAGAAAAGGTGTCAGCATGTTTGACAAAGAAAACAATTGATGGGGCCATTATAATTTATTTTATATAGTAATTTAATTAGTTAAAACAAATAATTCTTTTCATACTGTCTCATGAAAATTTTAAAGCTAACACCATTAGGATGCATGTGCTCAGAATTCGTTTTCTTCAAGTCTGGAATGTTCTTGTGATGCAAACATGAGGATCCTAGTTTAATTTCAGCTCCTTCATAAAAAGCTGGACATGGAAACATGTGCCTGTGATTCCAGTGTTAGAGAGTCAGACACAGGGGATCACAGGGGCTTTGAGGTCAGCTAGTTTAATCCAATTAGAGAACTCCAGGCTTAGGGAAAGACCTTGTCTCAAAAACCAAAGTTGAGAGCAATTGAGGAAGACAGCAGACTTGCATCCGAATGTATTTTCTGGCAAGGTAAGCGATGGAAAGACAAGAGGAGCAGAGTGGCTTCTGTACTATAACAGACACCAGGTTCAGCCCAGGACAGCAATTGCTGAGTCCTAAGCAGTAGCTGTGATCTCATCAGCTTTGCCTGAGTGCCTGGGGCCAGTTGCTTGTGTCCAAAATACTATTTTCTTGTGTTCCTGTTGGACTCTGGGGGAGGAGAGTACATTTATACAAGGTAAATGTAATGTACAAAGAAAGTAAAACTCTATGGAGTTAATTAACCCACAATCCTAAGCTCTCTGTGTGTAGAAGTAATCCACCCACCTCAGTTCACCTGAGTTGCTTTCTAATTGCCTTCCTGTGTCTTTAATTTCCTTATTTAATTGAAGCTGGAACCAATTTTTTAGGTGTTCCAGAAAAAACATACTGTTAGGTAGAGCTGAAAGAGATCGTCGTGGTGAGCCATACAGAATAGCTCCGGGAATGAAATTTGAGCAACCTTATGTTTTAAAAATGAGAGATAGACAGGACTTTGGGCCATTTAATTTCTGAGCCGAGCAGGTAGAAAACACCTTTAATGCCTTCCTCAGTTCGGTAGCAAGCAGCTTCAGCTTTGTCCGTCAGTCACATCTGGTATTCGCCTCTTCTGGTATTCCCTGTGCTACCCACCCTGGGTTTCTTAGATTCCTTAGAAGATGCTGGAACTCCTTGGTTTTACATTTGCTTTTCATCACAGCTGTCTGTTCCCACAACCCTCATCTGCCTGGTGAACTTCATTCATTATTCAAAATGTGTACCGTGTGCACTGACCACAAGGAATCTTGTATTATCTTCTTACTATCTCTCATGTTTCCATTACATGCTTCCATATTGTCTTGGGATTGCCACATATCCATTTGTATATGTATATGTGTGTAGGCAACAGGTCAATGTGAATAGTTTCCATAATTACTCTTCTCCCTATTTTAAAAAATATCAATTTATTTTTATTCCATGTGTATAAGTGTTTTGGCTGCGCGCGCGCGCGCGCGCGCGCGTGTGTGTGTGTGTGTGTGTGTGTGTGTGTGTGTGTGTATGTGTATCACATGTATACAGTGCCTATAAAAGAAGATGTCTGATTACCTACAACTGGAGTTGTAGAGATTTGTTGACCACCATGAGGGTGCTGGGAACTTTACCTGTGATGATCCACCTCTTCAGTCCTGTTCATCTTACTTGTTGAAACTGGCTTTCTCATGAACCTAGTTTGTTGATTCACCTAGTTTTGCTGGACACTGAGCCCCAGAGATTCTTGGTCTCCTTCTCTTCAGTCCTGAGACTAAAGACACCTACTTAACTTTTTACATGGGTGCTGGGGATTGAACTCAACTTCCTCTTACTTGTATGACAAATACCTTACTAACTGAGTCACCTCCCCAGCTCCAACACGTATCTGTTTTTAAACAGTAGATTGGAACCTCTGAAGACAGGTGCAGAATTTGTTTCCCTTCAGGTTTCTGTCTAGGTTAATTCCCTCCCATGTCAGTATTTACAGATGACTTTTATTTCTGTAGGCAGACAGGACTGAGTGATCCATTGACACTGGATAAGAGGCCCCTCGTCATCTTGAATTTGTTCTACAGAAGAATGCTGTCGGCATGTTTCTTTCTTAGCCCACCACCTGTGTGATGCAATTGTTGACTTAGAGAGCTAGCAGTTTCCACACATTCAGCATCAAAAACCAACCAGTTCTCCTGATGACTCCCATCAGCAGGTTGAGTTGTCTTTGAAGCTCTGTCTTTAACTTCAGCTATGCAGAGAACCAGGCAGAAAAGGGGAGAGGCGTGGGGATGGATTGACTGGGGAGAATCTTTAAGAAGATACTTTATTTCTCCAATATATTTAAAGAAGCTACTGGAGATGAGCTGGTTGGAAATGAAACACCTCCCCATGCTTGCATGTCACTTCTGCACACACAGCTGCTTACCCACCCAGGGCAATGTCCTCTTGATTCATTCTGGCAGCTGTTTTTCTTCCCCAGATTCAGGAATAATTCAGGCAGCTATGACAGAAAACTGCTGCAGATCAACATAGCCCTGGGCCAGTGACCTTTGCTAGATGTCATCTGTCTCCATGGCAGGAGCCAGTATTGTGATTGTGGCAATGCAAATATAATCAGGTTAGAGAGAAAGAGGGCAGAGTAAGGGGAGAATAGAGACCTATCAGGAGGGAAATTGCTTTATGCTTCTGGAACATTCTTAGACATTCTTTTTCATTTTCTTTTTGTATCATACATGTGGTGGTTTGAATGAGAATGTCCCCCACAGACCCATGTGTTTGAATGTTTCATCACCAGGGAGTGGAACAGAAAAAGAGTAGAGGGATTACGGCATGCGGTCTTGTTGGAGGAAGTATATTGCTGGGAGTGGGTTTGGGGATTTCAAAGCCCATGTCAGGCTCAATGTCGCTCATTCTTTTGCCTGTTGCCTGTCTAGAACTCTGAGCTACTCCTCCAGTACTATGCCCGTCTGCCCTCTGATGATAGTCACGGACCACTCCTCTAAAACCATCACCAAGCCCTCAGTTCAAAGGCTTCTTTTTATAAGAGTTGGTGTGGTCATGGAGTCTCTTCACAGCAATAGAACACTAGCTAAAACCAATATGTATGGAGAGAAAAATCAAGGAGGATCTAAAAGGCAGCAAACCACCCTATCTGCTCTATCACTTGGCCATTCCCAATGTTCCTAACATTTACTGTCACTGTACTGGGATTCACCTGCTACTAGGGGGAGGGGAGCCCATAAATAAGACAAAAATCAAAGATTTACTATTGGCCACAGCTCATGGTTTCATGGTTGAATTTAGATGACCTAGGATTTGATGCTTACAAAAATAGTGTGTGTGTGTGTGTGTGTATTTGTGTATGTGTGTATGTGTAATATGAAATTAAGTATAAAATGAACATTTATATCTGAGGAAAGAAATCATGCATATTCTAACTTTGAAATTGCCAATGAAGACCACAAATTCATATACACTGCAAATTCTGACTACTTGTTAACATTGTTAACTAAGTTTTATCAGTCAATTGCCATTAGATGTTTGTGTAGGTATATTTATAAGCTTAAACATTTATAATAATAATTTTGTAAAATTATGTACTGTATGATCTTAAAATTAAATACATTTAAAGCTATCGAATTGTCTCTGCAGTGCATTGTGGTCCAAAATCATGTAATCAAACAGTTCTCATACATTACCCATTGACATCCTAATGTGGGGGCTTTGTCCCTGGAACTATTGTTCTGCATGTAGCTTTGCTGCACCAGAGGTCACTGTGTGTGCCTTATTGTTTAGGGTCATGGTTGTGACATGTATTATATGTACAACGATCCAAAGAAAGCTGGTACTCACAAAGTGCAGAAGCAAATTTATTTATTTACTTATTCTATTTGTGTATGTGTGTGTGTGTGTGTGTGTGTGTGTGCATGCATGTGTGTGCACATGCCACAAGGCACACGTGGGAAGTCAGGGAACAACCTTGGGTATCTGCCTTTCTTTCATCTTGTTGGAGAAAGGATCTCTCATTGTTTGCCTCTGTGTTTATCAGGCAAGCTTCGGGGGATTCTTCTGTCCTGCCTCCCATCTTGTCATGGGAGATGTATGTAACTGACTGTATATGATCAGAACATAGGTACTCATGCATGTGTGACAAGTGCTCTACCCAATGAGTCATCCCCCCAGCACCACATTTATGGTTTCTTCCAATGCACTGTCAAGTATTTTCCAGAGAGGAGAAGTTTTACATTCATTTGGTGTTGATTAGAAGTCTTTTGTCTACAAATGCACATGTGTTTTGATAGGAAGTCATCTCCCATGGTGCCTTTCTTCTGCCTGCATAGTTCTGGTTGGCAAGTGCTTCATGACATGTTTGTACTATGTTTGCTCTAAGCCCTGCCCTGTGTCAGGATGCCAACTGAGTCAGCACAGTGGGTGGCAAGGGGATTCTTAGAAGTTATTTCTACCATCTGACAATAATACTGTAAGCACCGTGAGCTACATCAATAAGCCCTTCTGAACCTACACGGAATATACACACTCAACCCCATCTTTTAGCTGCTCTAAAAATACACATGGCTTTTCTGGTGTCACCGCACACAAAGGTGCAGAGACAGCAGCTTAACCCATTGTACTTTAAAGATCTTTTGATAATTTCATAAAAGCCTAGCTCCTTGTGAACATACTCATGAAGCTTTGCAGGACCCGGGCTGAAGGGTAAGAGAGTGGATCTTCCTAAATTCATGCTCATTATTATCATTGGTTCCTGCTTCCTGGCTTGAGTTATATACATCTGCAGATTACCTCATTGGCTGCTTGTAGCTTTGAGAGGGTTTTCACTTATTCATAGATTCAGACTTAAGCTCTCAACTTTCATCTATCCTTGTGCTTGAGTGTCCTGCTTTTAAGGCTGTCCCAGTCTGACAGGGTCCAGGTGTATGGGCAGGCAGACAGGTGGATAGAGGATTCAGGGCAAGTTCAGAGTCAGCTCCTCCCTCCAGTTCCCCTTTCTTGGGTTACTTTGGTTAACAAAGGAGATTTTAATTCTCTCTTCTCTGGTTTGACAGCCAGTTTTGAAGGGGTCACAAAGTGCTGGGTTTGCCCAAGTTCACCTTGCTGACTTCACCCTTGAGGGTCACACACTCTGCAGTTGTCTTCTTCCTGACAGTGCCCCTGCTGAAATAGTCACTCCACCAAGCAAAATAACAAGAGAAGCTAGATATTCCCATTCAGTGGGAAGACTTAGATTCTTTGATTGAGAACAGAAACTTTCACTTGCTGGAGAATCTCCACATGAAAACTCATAATGGCTAGTCCCTCCTGTCCTTGATGCCATGGCTGCCCAAGATGTCCTTCCCATAGGGCCATCACCTCATTTTATAAGGCCTATAACATTGTCACCACTGGAAATTTTCTCGTGCTCTTGGGTCCCGAGACTACTTTTTTATCCTAGTAGCTCTAAGTCTCTGTGTAGCTATCAGACTTAGAGACAATGAGGACCAGGAATATTTATGGAAGAGAGCTTCAATAAAATTAATCCCCTTTTCCTTAAGACCTACAGTTCTCAAAAAAAAAAAATAATAACACAATTCTTTTATTGTTTGGGAATTTCATACATGTATATAATGTGCTTTGAGCAAACTTACTTCATTTGTTCACCTGATTCTTCCCCTATATCCCTCCACACCACATGTCCCTCCCAACTTCATGTGCTTTGTTTTTAAACCCACTAAGTTCACTTAATGCTCCCACTGGGGCATCACATAGTGCTCCCACTGGGGGACCACATGGTGTTCCCACTGGAACACAGGTAGCTTCTCAGGGAACCATATACACTGAAGAAAACTGGGATGGGTTTTCATGAGCCTTTTCCCCATCTCTGCTGGGATTTTGGCGAAGATAATGATGCACAAGTCTTGTGTATGCAGTTAGAGCTGCTGTGAGTTCATGTGTACACCATCATGCCTGGCAAATTCTGTGCTTTGTCACTCTCCGCCTATTTCCTTAAGGCAGGGTCTCCAACTCAGTCTGGAGCTAGGGTGCCAGCCTGGGAACCCAAGTGATCCTCCTTCCTCTGCCCCACAGCACTAGGGTTACAGGTACATGTGCAACCACTTTGGCTCTTTCATTCTAACAGGTGCACTGGGATGTGAACTCAGGTCCTGATACTTGTGGAACAGATGCTCCTATCTACTGACCCATCTCTGCAGCTTGGGACAGATCTTTTAGCCCTCACTCTTACTACCTGTCGATGGTCCATGGAATCATGCATATGTTAGATATACAGAAAAAAAAAATCACAGTGGCTTCTCATTCTTCATTCTTTGTTGTGTACCACGCCACTAATAATACTGCTATTAGGCAGATAGTGTGATATTTCACTCCTATTGCACCAAAGGGAGGGATATTAATTTTCATTTGGGTTATATCTGAAAGCTGCTATGCACACACTAACTGACATCTCGTTTTTCCTGATAATGATGTTGATATGTCTCTGGAATACCCATATGCTCAGCATTTGCTGTTTCAAACTTGTTCTTCATTAATTATAGCTATAGGAAAGCTGCCAAAAAGTAAGTTCTATGGAGGGTTTTAAATTGAACTCAGAGTGGAATTTTATGTTGGTGGAGAGAGGTGGAGTTTCCATGACAAGAAGCATGTGAATAAGGGTATGAGTATTTTGGTTTGATCTTAGCTCTGCCAAGACTTCCAGTAATACAGTCATGTCACTCCGTACCCTGTCATGTCCCCTCCCTTCCCATCCAGGTATGTGGAGATATTGGTGATGAGACCTCCATACAAGCTGAGGTCCTCTGGGAAGAGTGCCTCTAGGCAAGTCTGTGGGCCATTTTCTTGATTGATGGTTGGTATGGGAAGTCCAGCCCACTGTGGGCTGTGCTGCCTCTGGGCATATGGTTCTGGGTTGTATAAGAAAGCAGGATAAGCAAGCTGTCGAAAGCAAGCCAGTAGGCAATGTTTCTCTGCTTCAGTTCTTGATTCCATGTTCCTGCCTTGAGTCTTCTTGACAATCCTTTTGAATGTTTAGTGACCTGGGAGTTATAGATAAAATAGCCATTCCTGGTTGCTTTTGGTCATGGTGTTTATCACAGCAATACGGAGCAAACTAGAATGCATAGGGAACCGGGCGGGGAGATGACTTCCAGGTCTTTTCCTGGAGAACAGCAAATAGGAACTCAGCAGAAGTATAACTCCAGGTACAGTAGAGTTTAATTTAAATGTATGGAAGGCATTTGCTTTTGCAAAAAATTGCAAATACCCCTTCAACATCTTCATTGCACAGATCTAAACTTCTAGCTTCTTCCTTCTTTTTTTTTTTTTTTTTTTACCTTAGATAATTCCTTGGGAAGTACAAATAAGAAAGAATTTAAGGGAAGGGTATAAAATAAAGAAAATAATACATTTATTTTCAAGGAGTCTAAATTTGGCAAGTATGTTCTAAAGGTTCAAATATTTTTGCCTCTGTGGGGCCACATAGCATCTGTTTTGCCCCTCCTCCTTCCTCTCTTTTTCCTCCTCCTTCCCATCCTTCCCTTCATCCCCTCCTCCTCTATTTTCTTGTTTCTCCTATTTTTCTCACCCTCTTCATGTCTTTCTTCTTGTTTTATTCTTCCTCTTTAGAACCCTTTAAAATACATTAAAAAAAAAAAATCTTAGCTCATGGACTGGCCGCAAGGATTTGCTCCTTAGAGCGTTACTAACTGAATCCTTGCCTCATCTTTATTTCTTCTCGTAACACCTCACCTTTTACCAGCGTGAGGTTTCTGGTCATTGTTGAGGGACACGGAGTGTGTAGAAGGTAATAAAGACAAAGCATGCGGTCTGCACTGTGTAGAGCTGACTCCCTGTGGCTGTCCTTCAGTCTGAAGAAGCACCTTGCAAAATAGGTACTCAGGTTCTTTTAGAGGTAAAAGATGGACACTCCTGTAGTTTCAGTCACACCATGGATGCTAGGTCCATCCTAGGAGTCTTTGAGTTTTACTCTATTGAAACCCAAAAGCATCATGGGAGAGATGGGGGTCTGGGAGATGCAAGAGAAAATCGTGTCTCTATGGTACAACAGCTGCAGAACGTTGAAAGACCCGAAAGAAACAAAAGGGGCTGGAGCACAGCTCCAATGGCAAGGTGCTTCAAGCAGAGTGGGTGGAGAGGAACTGAGAGTCTTAGGAAGAATGGAGGCTGTTTGTAAATTTCTACCCTGAAAGCAACCACAGAGCTTTTAAATACTGTGAACAAGTGTCCACCATGAAAGAGAAGTTGCCTTTGGAAAATTTATCTCTGCTTATAGAGTGTATAACACTTAATTAAAAAAAAAAAGCAAGTGTGGGAGTGGCAAGGTCAGTAGGCATCGTGATTGGTCAGGCTAGGCAGAAGGTGTCAGTGGGGACCATGGAAATGGAGGTGAGGTGGGGGGAAGTGGATGGATTTGAGATATTTCTTTGGTGATAAGTTTTATAGGGCTTGGTCACTGATGGATGGTTGGGAATGGTGAAATCAGGGAATTGTCAGGATGAGTGTCTGTTTTTCCGCTATGGACAGAAGAAAAATCGATGCTCATGTTCATTGCCAAGGGGCAATGTAAGTACAGTACCTGGGAGGGTGTGCAGGAAAGAGGATATTAATATTTGTCTCCGAAGAGAGAAGAGAAATGGGTAATGAGGCGGCGGCAAGGGAAGAAAGAGGTTTGAGATTATCTTTTGCCCTTAGAGTTTTGTACTAGTGTCCTCTCTTCCTCGCTCTGGTGACATAAAGCCAACATTTAAATTGAACCCTCTGTTCCTTCCTTCTCCCTTTTCCCTTTTTTTTGGTCAGGTAGGTTCAGAGTGCTGGCATTATAGTGAACAGCCTGGGCTTGCTTGAGTGGCAATGAGTCACTACTTAATCTTCAGGCATCCCATTGTTTTACTTGAGAAATGGAAATTGTGCTAGGGGTCAATCACAGGGCTGTGTCCTGGGTACTAAGCTGTTAATGCACAGGAGCTGTTTATACAGATATCTAAGTAAATAGCTTTGCTGCCCTCTCCCACACCTCTCTCTTTCTGTTCTCTTTTTTCCTTTCTCTATAAGCAGTTCTTCAGGTACAATTGTCTAGTTTTATTTTCTCCTCAACCATGGAGGGGTTACCACTTTCAGGGGATTAGTTTTATACCTCAGTAATGTCTCTCCCAGGCGTGAGTCTTCTTCTTGTGACTTGGGGGTTTATAACCTTGGTACATGATGCAATGTAGGGGGCTTTTTTTGAGAGTAAGGATGCTGTTATCTCTTGGAGCATGGACACAATCATGCTAGCCAGAGGCGCCTTAGATGTTATCTCTGCAATATTCCTTCATTCAAGAATCAGGACATTCTACCCCTTGGAGGGATCTGAATCTATAGCATCCCCTTGGCTTTCAGGTTTCATGTATCCATACAAATGAACCACGCAGGTTGTTCTAGCTTTATGTGTTTGGGGACAGAATCTCTTAAGGGAATATGCAGGTAATTTTGATGGTAGTGACATTGATGGTGCAAAATACTGTGTCAAGATAACAATTTCAAAGGATCTCAACTGACAGCCAGAGTCCTGTTCGCTAGGACTGTTTGTAAATAGTTACCTTGGTCTTTCTGTGGGAGCTCCATAGCTATGGCCAGCCACACTCCTCCCAGGGGCAGCATGATATTCTCTCCATGGGAGACACATGAAGACAGAAAGGCAGACAGACAGACTCGGACGCTCATGAACAAACAAGAGCTCTGGGGAAGTTAGTAGATGCACCCTACCCTCTCATAGCTCCTGCTTCCACCTCTTACCACATTGATTGGATGTAGCTGGAGTCCTCCTGTCTCCTGACACCTGCTTACTGTTGTTTATCTAGCTTATCTAGGCTTCCTCTGCCTCTAAGGCAAATCTCATACTGCATGGATCAATAGGCCATGAGGATCTTAATTAAAGCTGCGGGATTAAATTGAAACCAGAAACTAAATTCCTCCAGTGTCTAGGAGGAGGAAGAGGAGTGCTCTTTCTCATGGAGATATTTTGATTATTCATTTTTACTTTATATAATGTAACTGATAATCCAAATTGGTATATACTGATGGCATGAGAGCTAATATTTAATACATGTATGGAAATATAGTCTCTTAAACAACTTGCAGTCAGTTATAATTATCAACAGTTACCCTATGTGTGATGGAACAGTATTTTTTTTATCATAGTGCCTGTTATTAATGTTAGCCTTTGCCAACTCTCCCTCCAAAATGCCTTACCTCTCATAAGCACCCTCTAGCAATCATCTTTTTGGGAGTCTACCTATGAATGAGGTCATGTGAGATTAGATTTTTTATACCTGATTTAGTCACATAACACAGTGCCTCCACTAGTGTTACAAAGCACCAGAGTCTGATGAATGAGTAAACCAGATTTGTATGTACACTGAAATTCTTTTTGTAAAATTATATGTATTTAGATGTGTGTGCCTCTGTGTGTGTGTGTGCATGCCTGTGACATGGCACACACATAAAGTTCAGAGGACAACTTGCAGAAGTCAGTTTCTCCTCTATTACATTGGATTTGAGACCAAACTAAGCATCAGACTGCAAAATCCCTGAAACTACTGATCCCTCTCAATGGCCAGCATAGTAGAATTCTCCTGGGCCATAGAGGACAGAATCCTCCAGCTTGAAGGATCACAGAAGCCTTTGCATAATCCACAAAGTTACTTCGGAACTTTGCAAGGACATTTGTGGTCCCAGTGGGTGTTATAAGTCCACATCTTCACTGTAGGGAAGTCTTTGTGTGTGGCTTTCAGACCCAGATTCAAGTGAGGGAAGAGGGCACTTCAGGGACCTCAAGTGGACGTGGGCAAGGGTTTTTATTTCATTAAATTATTTATCTTACTGTTTTGCTGCTGCTGTTTACTTCAGCACCTCTTCAGTCTCTGTGATAGTCTTAGTGTCATTAGTGTCTCGTCTCAGTACTGAAACAACATCAAGGCAAAGCATTGGATCACCAAGTGTCTAAGGCTAGCTCAGGTTGATGAAAGATGTGGGGACAAGTAAGGAACCACAGCTAGGATGTGCTGTCAGCCATGGGACCTGCTGTCAGTCATGGGACCTGCTGTTGGAGTAGACTTAGTGGTTATAAATATAACAAAAAGGAGAAGGTGAGGGTAAGGGGAGGGCTGAAAGACTTGAAGTTTGGAGAGGATGTTGTAGGGTTTCTGGGAGGAGTTGGAGTTGGATATGATCTATAAACATTGCATTCATGTTTGAAATTATGAAAGAATAAATAAAATGTAAAAAGATTCTGTCTCCAACATTCATTAGCTCTAAGTACAGAATAGAATTAGTTTCTATGCAACATTATTTGCCGTCTGGAAATTTTGATTTATGTAGGAGCAAATAAGATTTGCATGTGAAAATATATATCACAGTATCTGGAATAATTTTGCATTTTTACCATTTGATCTTTCTCTAGACCTCTCACTTTCTGAGCCTGCTATTCCCAGGAATGTTGTTGCTGCTGACCACACTGCCAGGGAGCAGAGGTCAGCCTGAAAAGGCTGCCTAGGTCACTACAAAAGTATCTCTATTTCATTCCAGTATTCTCCCATATCTGTGACAGTCATCCTTTGAGAAAAGCATGGTTGATGACTGACATTTTGATGTGGTCCATAGAGGATATGGAAAGGAAGAGAAAGACATACAGAGAGAGAGATGGGGAGAGGTAGAGGGGGAGATGGAAAAGGGGAAAGGTAAAACAGAGAATATATGAATGAGAGAATGTTATTTCTATTAACCTGATAGAATTAGCATCACTGAACCTCAGAGAGAGCAAAAGGAACATCAAAGGAAAAATGATGAAACCAAGAGACACAGTAAGAGAGGAGAGATCCGGTAATCAGAAATTGATGATTAGGTCTCTGGAAGTCTTCTCTGTAGATATAATCCAACATTCAACTTTGTGACCATACTATCAGAAAAGAGAGAATCCAGAGACAGATTGTGGAACACATCTTAAATCTAAATGTTCACTTGAATCCACCTGGCAAATAAGATCACACTGAAAGATCTCTTTGTGGTACACAGTGGTTGATCTCTCATGTTGAAAATGTACAGTAAGACTCTCCAGGGAGAGGGAAGAGGGAGATAGATGGCTCAGTGTGTAAAGGATTTGCTCTGTAAGCATGAGGGCCTGAGCCCTGATCTCTAGCGACAATATTAGCACCTGAAATCCCAGCACTAGGGAGGCAGAGTCAGAAAGGTGTCTGGAGCTCTCTGGCAAGTCAGCCTAACTGTATGAGTGACCTCCAGGATCAGTGGGAGATCTTGAATCAAAAAATAAGGTTAAGAGTGGTTGGGGGAAGAAACCTGATGTTGACCTTTGAACTCCTCATCTGTATACACACACACAGAAGCACCCTTACCAAAGAACACATACACAACACATGTACGCACACACTATTTGGAAACAAGTACAGAATTTCTTGTAAGTTTTACATATAGAGAGGTATCAAGTCCTGTATGTGAAGAATTAAGACTGTAGACTCTTACAGGATGTAAAGCATGTGGGAATATACAAATCTGATTTCCTGGCACTTTGCACAACACTATCAGTTACCTTCTCTCCTGTATGCATGGGGAGAAACCTTCATAGCTAAGCCTTGTCTTTGGCAGGAGTGAGGTTGTAGTTGAGGCTGACATCCGGCTTTGCATGGTGTGCAGAGAAGTCACTTTCATTCAGTGGTAGATACTGTTGCTATGGATGGGCATATGGCGAGTGCTTCTGAGGCATGTACAGCACAGTAGCATGAAGTTAACACCAAGCAAAGATGCTGACTCCTGTGCTGTAGTTTTAGCATTTACCTATTAACCATGTGACATTCTGAATGTCACTTCATTGGTTTTGACTTTCATATTCCTTAACTACAGATATATAATGATAAATCTCTTTTTTATTGCCCCAGCGTAGTGTAAAAGATGAAAAAACCAAAAGGAATTGGCCACAAAAGAAATTTCTTTATAGGTTATAAAGTACTATATAAAATTAAAGAATTTAAGTAATAGACACTTCAGTATACATCAAGAATTTAAAACTATTTTAATCATTGAACATAGAAGTGGCTATATTTCTCTTAGTCTGTAATTCAGGGACAGGATTTCACTGACATTTATTCAATCCCATTGTCTGGTTGTATTTTGTAGAACAACTGAGCATACATTTGGGAGGAACCAAGGATGCTGTCTCTTGGAACAGAAATTTACATGTAGGCTGCCTTCAGCCTTATGCATATACACAATGTCCCCAGAGCTTCAGATCTGCCATGATTCTTTGGTGGGCCTGGGGCATCAGAAATTGGATGGAGAGCCCTAGGCACCCTCAGAGCCAAGGCTTCCCACAACCCTGATAGAGAACAAGTGAATGGACAAGAAGACAGCACACCTTATTTTGCTTGGTTTCACCTTCTTTCCTGGTTTGGTCCATCTGGTCTTGGCTCACCAGGGCTCCAGTTTAATGAAGCTTTAAATAAACATAAACCTGGGGGAAATAAAGGAAACCACATGCCAGAAGAATGCATTGAGGTATGACTTCATTTGTTGTCATCCAAATTAAATGAGAAACTGGTGCTTCTTTCTGTTCTGGAAAAATGTGAAAACCACTTAGGATAGAATAGAAGAACTTAGTCTGTGTTCATGGCATTCAGTGGACAATGGTGCATGTGTCTATATTTGTTCAAATAGCTCTCTGTGTGTGTGTAGTATGTATGTAGTGTGTACATGGAGGCTCAATGAATCTTCTTTAGTTGTTTTTTCTTATTCCATCAGGCAGGACTCTCAATTGCTCTCAGAGCTTGCCAGTAGGGCTAGTTGGCTCATTAGCTTGCTCTGAAGATCTTTTGTCTCTGCCTTTACAATACTGGAATTACAGGTAGGTCACCACACTCACCCAGCCTTTATGTGGATTCTGGGAATTTGAACTTTGGTCTTCATGCCTGCCTAGTAAATGCTTTAACCACTGAGCAATTGTCCCAGCCTGACAATAAAACCTTATTGTGCAACCTTGAACCTTGGCTTCCTCCTCTATGAACATTACATATAAAATAATAGAAGCTCCAGAGTTCTCTTGTGCTTATAAGACAGACTTCAGACCTCAGGGTAACTCATCAGAAATATTTATTTCTTACAATTCTGAAAAAGAGGATGTGAAACATGGTAAATTTGAGGTCTTCTATGAGCTTTAGTTTTCTGTGGTGTTATGAATGGTGTAGATCCAGCCCAGGGGTTAGAGGACTTTGTGTTCAACATCATCCTTGCCTGAAAGATGCTTGTCTGAAAACTTGAATATAATCTATGCAGTACGGAGGGCAATGTAGTCTAGGAAGAGTTTGAGATGTTACTGAGACACAAGGGCTATGACCAAGGCCACTAGACAGCCTCAGGACCTAGTGAAGTGTTTGACACTCAGGGTCCTCATTCTGCACATAGTTTCAGAAGACCCACGGGGCTCAACCCACTGCCTGTGAAGAGGCACAGTCAGACTGGGAATTGATTTGAATGTAATGAACCTTCTGTCTCATCTGGTACTTTCAGAAGAATTTGCAGAGTCAATAGGTAATGGCGGCTTTAATTAAAAATGAAAGGGGTCAAAATTAAAGCTTGATTACAGCATCCTAAAGGAAAGACAACCTCAGGGATCAGGGAAAATATTTATGGCTTTGCCCAGCATAGGAAGGGCTGCTTCTATTGAATTTGAGTAATAGAAACAGTGGACAGTTGGGAGTAGAGCTCATTCACGTGCACTTTAGTTCCACCTCACCCTTTCTTTTTTCAGATCTGGAAGACAACTGTTAAGACCTGGCCTGGTGCATAAGGTATGTAGTTCTATGGGATTCCATCACTTGCATTCTGATGGAATGGCACAGTATACCCTAAGCTGGATGCCCTTGAGATGATCTAACATGGAGTACTCTCTTAGTCAACAATAGGAAACTTGTTATACAATGCTTGGCTCTATTTCAGAAGTAAAAGATGGACCAACATTGATTCTTGGCATTTACCCTTTCATTCCCTGACCTATCTCTTGCACCTTGAATTCTCACTAATGATAGAAAACATTCTACTGTGGGATGTGAAGGTGGGTAGAGGGAAATTAAGCTCTAAGAGTTTTCATTATTCTGGGGAGACTGGAACTGGGTTGTGATTCACTGTGGAACAAAACACACACACACACACACACACACATCCACAGCCACACACATACCAGGCTCTTTGAGCATTTCCTCTGTACCTTGAACCAGGTCAAGGTTCACTTAGCTTCACAGCCAGGAATAAAGCTGCAGCTTTACTTTAGTGCTGAGCTCACTAAGACTTACGAGCTCAAGGATCCTGAGGACTGAAGAGGTGCACAGTCACAACCAGGTTTAAGCCTGAAGTTTTGTGACTCTTCTGTCTGCGACCCATGAGTTCTGTCCTCCTGTAGTGTCTGTTCTTCAGAATCCAGTGGATGCAGTGGGGTACTTGATGTTCAATTTTAGTAGCGATGTTTATACTAGACTGACACACTCAAGGATTAAAAGACAATCAAATTTTATTAGGCTATTATAACTAAACAGATGAAAAAATCATGCCAATAATGAACTCAAGTCTAGATAAAATTTAGGAAATAAGGATCTTTTTAGACAGAGTTTCTCTGTATAGCCCTGTCTGTCCTGGAACTTGGTGAGTAGACCAGGCTACTCTCAAACTCACAGTCCACTGCCTCCTGAATGCTGGGATCAAAGGTACGTGTCTCCATGCTCATCAGGAAATGAGGACTTTTAAATCATAATCATAGTAGAAGGGGACAGTTCTGAAGGAAAAGAAGAAAACAGTAGATAAAGAGATTGGGAATTTAGGAAAATATACGAAAGCACAAATATTTACAAAAGAGAAAATTCAGAACTGAAGAATACAATATGGACTTAACAGATAGTTTGGACAGCAGAAGACGTGATGAGAAAAACCATGCCCACATCAGAAAAAAAAACACCTTAAAACATGAATAGAAAGAGTAGGAACGAATTCTAGCATTTTTATAACCTGGTAGCATCAAATACTTTACTAAATGTGTGTTTGGGGATGGAGAAGTCAGAGGGCAAAAAAAACCAGTATTTAGTTGCATGCTTGCCAGAATATGATCAAAAGAGCAACCAGTGTGGGGGTGTTTAGAAAATCCCACTGGATAACACAAAAACAATTTTTACTTCGTATGTGTCACTCCAATTTCTGTTAACCATAAATTGACAAAGGTCTTTAAATGAATCAGAAAAACAAAAAACAAACAAACAAACAAACAACACTTTTGATATACAAAGGAGAATGGGAAAAATGACAGATAATATATTAGGATTCCTTTTGCTGTGAAATACAGTCTCATACATGTTGAAACTGAAAGTGATTCTCTTTAGGTAGTGTTAGTGGTTTGAATGAAAATGGTTCCCCATAGGCCCCCATAGGGAGTGGTACTAATTGGTACTAATGGGAGGTATGACCTTATTGGAGGAAGTATGTCACTAGTTTGGGCTTTGAGGTTTCAAATGCCCAAGCCAGGCCTAGTGTCACTCTCTCTTCCTGTTGCTTTTGGACCCAAATGTAGATCTACCTCTCCAGCACCCTGTCTCCTGCATGGCTCTATGCTTCCCACCATAATGACACCGTACTAAACCTCTGAAATGGTAAGTCAGCCCTCAATTAAATGTTTTCCTTTAAAGGAGTTGCTGTGGTCGTGATTTCTCTTCACAGCAATAGAACACTGACTAAGACAGTAGCTCTCAGCTTGTGGGTCGGACCACACAGTAGGTCATGGCTGGTTTCATCTCTCTGGCTGGCATGAGACTGAGGTTTGCTGAATCTTCATCTGGATCTGAATGTTTCTCTTCTAGGTTCGTTTCTATTCTTGGCACAGCCCAGCCCCGCGGTTAAGGGACTCACATGCATGTTGGTAGGAGGGCTGCTTCTGACTTCCAGGGGCTGCCTGCATTTCTCAGAGTGAGCTTGCTTCCATCTGATGCTAGCACAGGCTTGCTGGATCCCTCTAAAGTTACGGTTCCCTCTGCCCTCCTCCTCTGGTTCCCACTTGAGAAAGCACTGCATTGATAAGGCTCATCTAACTAATTACATCCATCTGATGGCCTTTGCATTTTCAGATCAACCACTTGGGACTTTAATCACATCTGTGAAATTCTATCACAGCACCAGCTAGATGGGTTTGTATAGAATAAGCAGAAAATAGGCATCTTATTTTTCTATTATAGTGGTGGTGTTGCTGTTTTAAATCAGGAGTACGCTTATTCAGAAGATATAGAAATAACACAGACAAGCCTTGTCATGCTAGTCAAAAGTCAGAACGTACCAAGAGAAAAGCTATTTGGGATAGGGAGAGAACTGGGTTAGTAGAGTTTGGACAGCACTCACATAAAGACTCTATAATGTTGGGGCACCTAACCCTAGCACTGAGTAAGTGGAGACAGAGGAACCCTGAACTCATTGGCCAGCCAGTCTTGCTGAAGGAATGAACCTCAGGCTCAGTGAGAGACCATGTTTCAGAAAATAAAGTGGACAGCCATTGAGGAAGATATTTGACATTCACCTTTGGACTCCACATGCACACACATGTATACCAATGCGCACACACACTCACATACACACACCACACACAAAGAGTTTAAGAAGAAGAGAGTAGCTTTCCACTGTATTTTGATTTTGCAATAAAGTAACCAGGGTTCTAGAAAGTTCTAGAAAATTAGTGGGTTCCAGAAGCCTGGTGAAAAGTGAGGTCATTCCTTCCATGACAGAAGGTCAAGTAGTTGGATGAATCTCAAGGGAAAAAAGTGGCTCAGAAAGTTATGGCTTGAGCAAAGGGCAAGCTGGGGACTAACTTTGGATTTGTTCTCATAATGTCTACCACAAAACAAGGTCACTGGTTGTCATGGTCAATTTGCTTAAATTTCGAACAAGCTATTGCTTTGATAAGGCACACCCTAAGGTGTGTCTGTGTGTCTGCAGGAGAGGATCAACAGAAGGAAATATCTACCTGGATATAGGTGATGTCCTCTCATGGACTGTGTTCTCAACATGAATGAAAAGGGGAAAAGGAGAAAGCTTCTAGGAGGAAGCTGGCATTCCTTCTTCTTTACCTCCTAATCACTTGAGATGTATGGATGCTTAAACTTGCTCCCAGCATGGCGAGTCATCTGTCACCACCTTTCCCATCACAGTGGACTGTATTCCTTTGAACCACGAGCCTCACAAGCCACCTTCCCTTAAGTTGCCTTTGTCAGGCATTTGCTCATCTCAACAAGAAAAGTAACCAATCCAGCACTGCAGTGCAAGCATGTGAGAAAGCCCCGTTGTCCCTAGATTGATATTTAAATCCTGGGTCTTTGGAATTGATTAATTCACAATTAATCACACAATGCTTTGATTTTGGCAGTCTGTAAGTCATGCTTGCCCTGCTGTGTTAAGCTTGTCTGTTTTTTTTGTTTTTTTTTTTTTTGTTTTTTTTTTTTTTTTTCTGGAGGAAAAGGCCGTAAGGAAAAGTGTGTGTGGGGGGGGGGGGAGGATGGTACAGGTGGTCAGTAGGAAATGACAGCTAATGATACATCAGGATGACTGGAATGCCAGACGCATGGCTGTATGTGGAAACGCCCTGAGTATCACTTCCCTGGCTTACAGGAAGGATGATCTTCCTGTTCTTCATGCCTTCCTCAGTCACTCCTGGGAAGGAATTTAGGGAGGAAGCCTTTATTAAGGGTGTGAGTTTGGGAAGCTTCTGGTCTCTGGTGATAACTTCTTATTTTGGGCAACCCAAACCATCAACAGCAATGAAACGTTCTTAAAAGACTGGTTTAGTTTCTCCTAATTTCCATAGCTCAGCCTCAAATCTGGCAACTGACACCACAGGTCCTGCAGAGCTACTGTCAGGGCTGTCTGCTTCCTTATCCTTCAGCCCATGACCTACATCTTGTTCTCTGTCTTGGTGAAGTTCCAAACAAAAGGATGGTGTGCAGACAGTGCTGAGGCTTTCACAACTCCTCACTTATCAGTTCTGTGTGGTTGGTGTCTTTGCTAGGGTTTTACTGCTGTGAACAGACACTGTGACCAAGGCAACTCTATAAGGACAACATTTAATTGGGGCTAGCTCACAGGTTCAGAGATTCAGTCCATTGTCATCAAGGTGAGAACATGGCAGCATCCAGGTAGGCATAGTACAGGAGGAGCTGAGAGTTTTGCATCTTCATCCTAAGGGTAGTTAGGAGAAGACTAGCTTCCAGGCAGCTAGGCTGAGGGTATTAAAGCCCACACCCACAGAGACATACCTACCCTAACAAGGCCACACTACTCCAACAGGGCAATAACTTCTAAAAGTACCACTCCCTGGGCCAAGCATATACAAATCAGCACAAGTTAGTATCTATGACTGCATCCACATGGCATGATGACACAGCTAAGCTATGGATATGCACAACCTTTAAAGTTGCTTTTGTGTTTACCTCCAGCCTCTGTATTCAGTAACAAGCTTGGGCAGAGGATTCATCTTTTCTAACATACTTGGCTCCAGTTACTAGACTCACAGCTGCCTTCAGACTCAGTTGTCCAGCACAAGAGTCAAAAGAAAGCCAAGTGTGTCTCTCCCACTCTGTTTATTTTAAGACAGTATTGTTTTGAAAGTCCTCCGAAGAGAGTCCCTCACTCAAGTCCTGGGGATGGCGCGCACCCAAGAATACACGAGAGACCATCTTGATGTAAACACATGAGGTAGTTTATAGCGGAGCTCCGGATAGACAGGTATCTCACGCAGGAGACAGAGAGTCGACCAGCCGCAGGAGACAGAAGAGTCGACCAAGAACCCCAAAAGCATAGGGTTTATATAGGCAAAGGCTGGGGAAGGCTGGAGGCTTTGGCGTGGTTGCACATGATTGGCTACTTTAAACATCTGAACAGCAGCAACTTTCATAAGCAGGCCCAAGGTAGGGTGGGACTAACTTCACGGGAACAGCCCTTTGCTCCTGTTCTTCCTGGAACTCGTGGGGAATGCTTATCTGGGTCAGCAGACCATCTGGTCCATTTTTAACTACAAGTCCTTGAAACTTTATGTATTGGGCCCCCGGAATGCTCAGTAGTCTATTGTTTCTTTGGCCTTGTATTTTCTGTAGTTTATCACTGAGGCCCAAGGCTAGCAGACTCGTGGACCTGCATTTTAACGATTTGTGTCTCTGAATTAGAGAGTCAGTCCTACTGCTCTTGTCATTCTGAGCTAACTAAAAATCTTCTTCAGTTTAAGCCTCCATCTCATGATGTGGTCCTGTCAAAGTCTTCAAGAAGTTAGCTAAACCTTGTATGTCCTTGGGGTTTGAACCCTAATGTTTCTCAGGGATCATTCTATCTACTGCTCACTATTTTAAGATGGCATGGTGTGGCCTGGCTGCCCTATCCCTTCTGTGACTCTGGCCTTTCCCTCATCCACTCATCTTAGGTGGTGGGAACTTTGAGTCTATCCTGATTTTAAAGATCAAGGCCTACTTCCATGCTAAGATATTTTGCTTCTGAGAACCTTTCTGAATGTGCAGCTGACCTTGCATTCAATGGACAGAAACTGCCTCGCTCTCTCTCTTCCATAGATATCAACCCTCTGAAGTCACAATTTCTTCCTGCTGGTGAGCAGGAACTGTCCTTACCAAGGATCTCCTTCTCTAAGGTCATGCCAGGTTCCACCCATCTCTGGGCCTCCTCAATTTTCCCTTTGTGGATGACATTCCGTAGCACCTTCTCCCTCTAAGACTGGATTCAAATTCTATAATTGGGACTGGACATGAAGCAGCGTCAGTAGAGGCCTAGACTGTTATGCCCAAAGCCCTGGGTTTGATCCCAGCATCGCATAACCAGGTATGATAGTACAATCGTCATTACTCAGGAAGTGAAAACAGGATAGTCAAGATCTCAAGTCCATCCTCAACAACATAGCAAGTTTGAGACCAGCCTGAGCTACAAGTAACTCTAGCCCAATAAATACATAATGAAATAAAGCGACCCTATGAAACTCTATATTTAAAAACCTGAGACAAAGACTGAACTGGAAACCGGAATTTCCGAATTAAGATTGGACTGGAACTTTGGGTACTGTAAAGTACTTAAACTGTTTCTTGAGATGCAGATGACTCACAGATAGAAACAAACGCTTTACTGCCTTCAGGTACTGAGCCGAGGATGTGCCCAGCGGCCCGTTTGCTCACATCCTACTTTCTTCTATTTTATATGTCTCAGCAGAATTACGAAAGTCACATACGAAAAGCAGCCTCCAGAGTGGAGTTTTATTTTAGCAAGCCCTTATGAAGACCTTCCTGGCTTCGAATCAATCCCGTGGTAAAAGGCCAGCAGGAAGTGCATGGGGGTATATTTAGAAGCGAGGAGAAGCTGGCTAATGAGATCTCGAACTTACGCCTGCCCCCTTGGTTTCATTAGGAAAGCAACACCTCAGCCTTGCCTGTAATTAGGTGTAATTGTTTCCTTACAGAAATAATCAGAGTAATTTAACCAGCGATCTGTTTTTGTTTTTGATAATTCAAACTGCAGCTCTTGTGTGGCAGGAGTCTGGCGAGGGGCTGGGTTGGCATCTTAAAGAAAAGCAGGTGCTTTGGGTTTTTGACTAGCTGACTTTTCTGTGGCTCTGGACCTCAAGTGCTTCCTTGGATCCCCTGCTGCTGTCACCTCCGCAGAAAGCACTGAGGTTGTAATTTTTCTTAAGAAGAAAACAGTTTCATGTGTTCGCACGTGAGTGGGGACCACTCGGGTTGCGTGAGCTCACTGGAGCCAGAATGCCTGTTCTCTGAAATTCTCTGATACTGATCCAACACCCGGGAGAAAGATGCTGACAGTGAGAGAATGATAGAACGTTCTGGAAACAGGCTTGGTACAAAAATGAAGACCGCACACACACATTCAGTACCTAATTGTGGTGGCTAGTCTTCATTGTCAGCTGGAGTGAACTTAGAACTATCTAGTGGATTGTCAAGGAGGACATCACTATGGATGGGAGGGTGAGAACAGTTCCAGAGAGCACTACTTGAGCTGGGAAGACCTGCTTTGAGTATTAACAGCTCTAGCCCGTGGGCTGGGGATACTGAGCAGAACAAAAGAGAGGAAAAGACAAAGCTAGTATAGCGTCAGCATCCCCCCTTTTCTGCTTCTACCCGCCACAATGTGGGCAGCTGTCCTCTCCCTTCATGTTCTTGAAGGCTCAAATGCAAGCCGCCAAGCAGCTGTGGCAGAAGCCTGTAAAACCACAAGTGCGAAGAAAACTTCCCTCTCAGAGTATTTTGTTACAGGCACAAGGAAAGTAACAAATACACTAATGTGTGGGTTCAGCAGTTTATAGGAGCAGGTAGCTGAAGGGAATTGGACAGTCTGGTTTGCACCTCAGCTGAGTGTCCTCTTTAATTGTGCTATTATTAACCTCTCTGAATCAGACTTCTGACTTGCTAAAGCGATGTATAATGCTTCCTGGAACTGAGTAGCTTTCTGAGTATGTAGTGAGATATGCAAGCATAAGTTGTTATTGATCAGCAGACTTCATAGCACAGGAGAGGACAGGTTTTCCTAGACGTATGTCTTTGGAAGTAGGATAAAGAAGAGCTTCATTTTGTGGTGTCCCAGCTCTTGTGACATGCATGTAGGAATATCTATCAGATCCTTCCCTCTTCAGACTCTGAAGGATCATTGCAAAGCCTTCTAAAATGCATCTCCCAAACAGCTCCACCATTCATCAGCCGAGGCATCCAGAAAGGAGAATGCAAATAGAAAAGAAGGAAAGAGAGGAAGAAAAGTTCTCAGTAATGAGAACTCCCGGAGTAGGGCTGGTGTTTTACACAGTCCACATAGTCCTTATAAACACCAGCTAGATGTGGTTAAAACCCCTTCAGTCTCTCTGTGGACCAGAGAGAGAAGTCTCTTGCCAAAAGCCACTCAACTAATGTGTGAAATAGAAATAAATTTACCCACGTCTGTCTGCCTTTGCATTTTTCCTTTCTCTTTACAAACCCACGATAACTCCCCTACCTTCCTTAAGTTTAGTATTTCTGTAATGGTCAAATGAAACCAACCATAAGATTTGGCTAATAATATTGAGGAAGGAGGAAGATGGCCCAGCTTTTAAGAGCATATATTGCTCTTACAGAGGACCTGAGTTCTAGTCCCAGTACCCAAGGTGGGCAGCTCACAATGACCTGTAACTCTAGCACCTGGAGGTCTGAGGCCCTCTTCAGGACTCTGAGGGCATCTGCATTCATGTGCACATACCCTGCTATACACATACATACATACATACATACATACATACATACATACCATTGAGGCAGTGAATCTACTCTTAAATGGTGAAAGGTCTAATATATATATACATATATATGATACCAATGTCAGAGATAAGCTAGAATAAGACACAATCAGTAGTTGGGAGGTGAGTGCAGAGTAAATATCTGAGCAATTGCAATTGCAGGTCAGACTGAATATCCTGGAAACCCGGCAGCAGAGGAAACATTTATTTTTGTGTGTGAAGTTCGATGCTGAGAGGCCATCGGAGAGCACGGCTGTTCAGTCCACCCACATAATGGAGTCTTTTTCTGGGATGAAGAATTGATTTAACATAATAAATGACTCAGCAATTACGAAGGCAAAATCGTGTGAAACAAAGGTCTCAATCTGAGAGCAGGTGGTGTGTCGATGGTTACCAACTGGAGAAGGTAGGTCACCTTCTATCTCTGTAGACCAGAGGTGTCTCCATTGTCCAGCTCACCCGGGTGATTTCCTCTCCAATTATAGGATAGAGTGGTTAAAGAAAAAAAAATGATTTTTCGGGGAGCAAGCATGAAAGGAAACAGAGGCCTGTTGTTCAGAGTCACATTACCGTGAGAAAAAACACAAAAAGGGCCAAGTAATCTTCTCTTGTTCCCCCGCACCACAGGCTTCAGGGCAGTGCATCCTGGTGACACTGGCCATCTATACACACTCTTACACTCTCCTCTTTTATTGCAGGCAAGAAGTCAAGTCAGTCAAATACAGTTAAGTCTAAAAAGAATGGATCTGAGCAGAATTTAAAATCCGTACACCAATGTCACAGATTACACTTGGAAACGATAATGCACAATATAAACAGGTTTTTGTAATACACACACACCCACACACCCACACACACAATATGTATATATAAAATTTCCAAATTGAATAATAGGACTCTGGGAGCCAGTAGAAGCAGTGAGCAAAGAAATTATTTTGCCAGTCAATCCCCTAACATGGGTGAAGTCAGTAGAGGGTAGTTTACTCTGCAAGTGGATTTTCAGTGATGTCTTATGCACCATAATGTAGTGGGAACTGAATCTAGCTTTTGTAGGCTTTTCCAGGATGTCTGTCCACACCCATTTCAAGCTCTATGATATTTAGTGATTTTTTTGGGGGGGGAGGAAAGGAAGGCTTCAAGTTGGTTAGATGTTAATACTTGTTTCATCAAATAGGCAAATGCTCTAAGATTAGACCTTAAAAAATGAATTTGGGGCTCCCATTAAACACATTGTTGCCTATGACAAAAGCCACAGATGGATGTGGAAAGTCAGGTTGCATAGGAGCAGAGAGCGACTGGAAGATGGTAGATAAACATTTTGCACTGACACGACGTGTGCTCAGAACTGGAGGATCCAGCACAGAGGTCATACCTAAAAGTTGTGGTGCAAGGGACAGCAGTATGCGGACGTGTTAATTGCCTTGTATTGAATGGGACAGGAATCATGGATGCTGACTTGGTAAACAGCCGAGTTATAGTGGTCCATTGTGGCACCCTAGGGAATAAGTTCTCCTCATGTGAGATTTGGAATAGAGGAAATCTCTTCACATTGTGTTTGGAAGGAGTATTTGTCATATTAAAGTTTTCTTGACTTGCGAATGGGAAGTAGATGGCAAAGAGACAAAGGTAAGGGCTCCAGGTGTGAGGCTGGCATTCTCCTGGAGCATCAGGGCAACTGCACCAGGCTTGATGGCTGCACATAGAATAGCATGGTGTAAACACAGATGAGGAGATATCAAGGATTATGCAGGGATTGGAGTGAGAAGGGAAACATCTGGCTGTAGGAGACTGAAGGTTGATGCCCATGAAAACCCAAGACTCCGCCAAGGAAAGAGTAAGTAGAATAGACAGGCTTCAGACTCAACTGAGAGAACCATCTTGGGCAATGGAGCGTGTAGAGCCACCCGTGCACAGCACAAACAATCTGATGAGAGAGAAAGACCTGCAAATGTTCAATATGGGGAGATGTGGACAGCCTTGGAGTTGGCGGAGGGTCTCTCAGATTTCACAGTGAAAACAGAAGCCAGTGTTGGATGGAACCCTAATGATCACAGAAGCTCAAGGTGGAATCTGGGCTGGGTTTCTACAGGAGGTTCTGAGTCTGCTCAATGTTGGGGGCCATGCTGTCAGAGTCAGTACCTGTAACTTTGTGGTGAATGACAAGCTACAAAGAGTGAAGGAAGGGCCCTTGATGGGTCAGAGTGAGACTCTCTATGCCAGAGACAGCTGCACTGTGGAGTCATAATCAGTGTCCCTCCCCCAGACCTGTCCCAAAGCCCCCTTTATGAAATTATGTTCATAACTGAGTGCTTCTCAGTTTGTTTTAATGAGAATCTAACATGTGTAAGAGCACAGGGTCTCCTAAGCCCGATTCCAGCTGTGTGTAGGATTGAAGAAACATGGGAGGCATAAAACGAGGCAGTCGAGCATTTTCCTGATACAGCTGCGTAAGTTTATGCGCTAAATTAATAACCTTCAAAACCACAGTTCAACCTACAGGAAGTTGAGAAGAAACTCACAAAAGGATCAGGGTGGTAAAAATTTTCTTCCCTGTAGGTACTAATAAAATGCAAGTACAGAACATTATGAGATCTGTGGACAAGTTCTGTGGCTCTCCCATAGTAAGACACTTATGCTTGTTGTAACTAGAAATGTAGTTAGTCTGGGGCTGGCGAGATGGCTCAGTAGGAAAGGGCACTTACAGCTCATGTCTGGCAACCCAGAGCCCACGTAAAGATGAGGCTTTCCACATTCATACACGCATGGGGGTGGGCATATCCATTTGTGCTCATCATAGACACACACACATACACACACACACATACAACCACACACACGGGGGAGGGGGAGCCTATCCCAAATAGACTGAGAAAGGAATAAAGTTTTCTCTTTAACCAAAAGATAGTAAAAAATTAAAATGTGCTCAGCTGCTGATCCAAGTTTAGCATAAGGCTATTTACAATAGACACATTACATAATCAATATTGGTGTCCTTTAACAGGTAAGCCAAAGAAAGGGTGGGGCCAACATTGGAGTATTTCCAGCAGTAAGGAAGCTACGCTCTTTGCAGCATGGAAGTGAGACTCATCATGCTAATCTAAATAAGTCAGATCCAGTCAGACCCAGAAGGTCAAAAGTTGTCTATTTCCCCTCCTCATTGGGATCTATGTTTAATGGAGACACAAGGGCACAGGCCGGGAAAAAGCAGGGGTGGTCGGTAAGGGAGGACCACGTAGGTAAGGTAAACATACAGAAATGTCCCAATGAAACCTACTGTTTGATATAATCAAGTGTGCACAAGCCTCCAAAGACAAATGGAAACGTTATATGAAAATGATAAGCGTGTCTCAGAATTTCCAGCTCAAAGGCGATGAAATGGATATGTTAGTATCTTAAATATAGTATTACATAAAAAGGCTGAGAATGAAGTCACGCAGAACAGCGAAATGCTTACATTAATAATCAAAAAGAAACCAAAATGAATGTTTAGTCCTTTATATCATGAAGGTATCAAGAGACAGCATGTGTAACTTTGAGAAAAACGTAAAGAAACCCTTAAATAAAGAAATGGACTTCTGGGAATATAGTGAAGTAGCTGAATCGGCAAGTAATCCCCAGACTTGTTTGGCTGATCAAGTGAAACAAAGTAGCCACCCCCAGCTGGCCTGGTCACAACAAAATAATTAAAAAGTAGGGGACGAATTGGAGTGCAGAACTGGAAGCAAGAGTCAGCCAACACACAGGAGATGCAGAGAATTCAAGGGGATGTTTACAAAAGTCTCTTCAAATAACTCTGAAGTGGATAATTTTTTTTTTGGTGGAAAATACAAATTACTAAAATTAAACCTGGAAGCATCTGCGTCAGATTCTGTGCATGCGCAAACAAGGTTTCAGCCCCTCTGTGAGACTTCTCTCTAGAAGCAGCGCCAGGCACAGATGGCTTCCCGGTGAATTCTTTCAGCCTCCACAGAGCAGAAACTGCAATGCTATTTAAATGGTTCTCAAGTGGAGACTAAAGGAAGTCTTCCAAATGATTTTTCAAAAGCCAACGTTGCATTCATTCCAGAACCCTAGAATGAGAGCACAGGAGACAAAACCTGAGTTGAAACCCAGTGCTGAATTCCCAAGGAGTGTAAGTCCCAGGGAGTGTCCCTGAGTCACTTCAATGATGGCTCTTAGAGAACCAGAGGAACAGTAGCACACAGTCATCATTCACCCGAAGGAATGTGTGTCCAGTTATCATGTCATGGAAGGTTGTAAATGTCTGTTTCAACTGTTGATTTTTATAATTAAGTGTCTCCTTCCCTCCTTTCTTCCCTCCCTCATCCTCTCCCTCCTTCCTTCCCTCCTTCATCCTCTCCCTCACTCCTTCCTCCCTCATACCCTCCCTCCCTCATATCCTCCCTTCCTCCTCCCCTCATCCCCTCCCTCCTCATCCCTCCCTCCCTCCCTCATTCCCTCCCTCCCTCCCTCCCTCCCTCCCTCCCTCCCTCCCTCCCTCCCTCCTGTTTTTCCTTTGCCTATGTCTCTCCTTTTTGGATTCATGGTTTTACACTGTAGCTCAGGCTTGGCCAGAAACTCACCATCACAGTCATGCTTGCCTCAAACTCATGTCTCCCATCTTTGGCCTCCTGTGTGGAGGTTAGAAGTGGGGGCCACCACACTTGCCATAATTCAACTATTCTTATTTAGATTTACCATACAACTACAACAGTAATACATTAAGTTTTTAGTACTAGTTTTTGCTGCTTTTACTTTATGCTCTTTTGTAATGTCATCTCATTTAATTGGTATTAAAACTCACAGTAAGACTTTGATGATTCTCCCTTATGTGGAAAGAGTTGGCCCCAGCAGGTGTCCCATGGCTCTGGGATAGGCAGTGTGATTTTAAAGCCAAAGGAGATGGGCTGATCAAGTGAAACCAGAGGAGACGGACATAGGGTTCTTCTCACTTATCATCTGATTTTCAGTCTATAAAACCTCTGTCATCAGGTGTTGTGAGAGAAAAGTTACGTCCTGTGTCGACCCTAGGTGCTGAAACATCTTTCAGAGGGCTGGACTGGGCATTTATCCTGGTTGCTAGAACACTTGTCTAACTCATACAGAACCCAGGGTTCCAATCCCATCACAGTGTAAACTCATGTGGCAGCACATTCCTGTAATCCCAGTGTTCAGGAAGGAGAACCATGTGGGTCAGAAGTTCAAGAACATCCTTTGCTACAGAGCAAATCTGAGGTGAGCCTGGGCTACGTTTGGTTTTCATGTAGTAAGTGTATCCATTGTGACTGGGCAGTGCAGAATCCAAGCAGCCGTGGGACAGAGCTGTCAAGCAAAAAAAGATAGAAATCTGGAGGAAGTGGGATCAGTGCATGAGCAGAGAACGATGCAATGGGACCCTGCCAGTGTGTGGAAACATCTCTGTGTAGACCTTAGGTAAGGATCTGAGCCACAGGACGCACTTTGAGTTTGTGAGAAAGACTATAATTTCCACAGGTGCTTGCAAAGAGGTTCATGTCCACACAAGTTACACTTCAGTGTCATAGACCAGAGTGAGCCAATAGAAGAGGATGGCAAGAATCCAAGTAAAAGGACCAGGTGGCTCCAGTGTCCAGGCTGGGCCAGCCTTGGGAAACATATCTACATCTATGCCTTCATTCTTCAACGCAGCAGACCTCTACTACAGTGCTAATAATTTTAGCCCTTTTAATGTCTGCAGGGTGCATATAACAGCAGGCTACAGGTGCTTCTTCATCTAACCATTCCAGCCTTTATGGCTGTGCCGTTGTGTGTTTATGTGTGTGCAAATCGAAGAAAGATTTTTAAGAGCCCGGGTTGCACAGACGTTCTGTGAGCATCTAGCCCAACATAACAGCAGACTGGCAGGATCTCACTGCTATTCAGCAAGGCCAGTTCTTCAGTGGTGGATGGAGACAGAGGTAGACTTGGTACAAAGGAAGAGTATACAGTTTTCCATTCACAGATTTAAAGCCAGACTGTTTCTCGTTGACCAGTGTCTCGTCAGTAACTACCCACTCCTTTCCATGTTTTGCCTTGATGGTTTGGAGTTACCATCATATAGTACTAAAGGGGGGAAAAACAGAAATAAAAAAGATCAGGCAGCTGTAGCTTAGTGGTAGTGCACTTGCCTGATGAGCATAAGGCCCTGGATTCATTGTCCAGCACTACACAGAGAAGGAAAAGTGAGTTTTCCTCATGGTGTGATTTCACAGCAAAGAAAGAGAAAAACCCGAGGAATACAGATGGATGCTCACAAATTATCATGTAGGGTGGGTCACTGCGTAGAAAATGATCTCTTACTGAGAAAAATTTTCTTTCCAAACACCCTCAGTTGGAAGCTTGATGGGCACAGCCAGCAAATGAGGGTTTCACTGCTAATGTGACTGGAGTCAGCCATCGGAGGCGGGGCACGCCTTATCCGTATTTTAACTAGTTCCAGTGTTCTCAGAAACAACGGATTTGGGAACAGAAGGGGGGTGCTGTAGAATGCAACAGGAGGAAAGAGTCCAAGAAAAAAAAAACACCAAATTGCCTACAGTAGGAGAATAAATAAAAAGCCCTAGGAATTACTTATAGCTGTAGCCTCAAAGGCCCGTAAAATGTAACTCTCTGATTTACCTTCCTTGTCTCCTGTAGTGGCTGCCAGATGAAATTAAAAATGGGCCCATGAAACTAGGGAGATTGAGAACGACATAAAGAATGCTTCAGAGGCCCCAGATTTTAAGTGCCTTTCCACTTAATTGTCTTTGGTTGCCAGATATGGAAGGAATGGAGAGGGAGACCGAGAGGGAGACAGGACTGGCTCGGAACACTTGCAGAGTGAGAGAGGACAAAACATCCTGATTTGTGCATGTAATGGCTACCTGTGCCTCCTGCCTGTCATCGCTGCCCCAGTGAAGGATGCTCTGTCCAACTGGGTTCATGCCAGCATCCAAGTATTCTAGACTGTGAGGACAGGCAACATTTTGCATACATCTATCAGCAATATCACTCAGTGATTCTTGGCTTTTTATATTTTTTTGGATGGGGGAAGCACTTGCATGGACATGTTCCTGGGAGTCGGGGCAGAGAATAAACTTGATCCCTGCTGCCTGTGTTAGGCCAGCTCTTCCAAGGTGGTGCAGCACTGTGTCTGTTTGGGGATATTGGATGCAATAAACATTTACTGCTAACTTACTGTAATAAATATAGAAATTATGAGACAACCACAAACCACAGTTGAGAGCAGGAACCAGTGGTTGTTGTGTTGATGGCTGGAGGACTGTTAAGGGATGGCTGATTTAGGCTGGGCCGGGTTGCCAGTCTGCAGATTGGTTGGCCAACTGTTGGCTGATCTCGAATGGCTTTGATCAAGGCATCTGACTCCCTCCATGTATCTTGCATCCTCGTTCTCTACTGGTCTAGCCTGCCTTGGTTTCCTTGTGGTGATATCAGTTCAAGAGATCAGGCAGGGCACACAAAACCTCTTGAGACCCAATCTCAGAGAGAAGACATTGGTACTTCTGCCATAGTTTCTTGGCCACCAAAGCAAGACATTTACTGCCTCAAATTCAACAGGAAGCAAAGAATGTTCAGGTTAAGGAGGAAGGCTGCAAAGTCAGGGGGAGATAACTAGGTCACAAGGAGAGTAAAAACGAGTGTCCTCCCTATATTTTACCAAGGTTATCATGTGTTGTGCCTGCAGGATGCTTGTAGAAAGTATTATCATCACGCCTGCAGATGGACATTTCAAAAGTCCAGCCTAGGGGTCTCCCAAACATATGTAGCAGATGTGCATCTGATCTTCATGTTCTTGTCCTCTTCGCTACTGGACAAGGCTACCCAAAATTGTTGCCTATGTGGTGATATCAGTTCAAAGTCAGGCATGGGCACTGCAAAACTGTCTGAGACCACTCAGGAGAAGAAGTGGTAGCGTCACCATAAGATTTTTAAGTGCACCAGGGAAGAAACATTTCTGCCCCACTGCTCACAGGAAGGGCAAGAGATGGAGGTTTTAAGGAGGAGGCGCAAAGGGGTGATGTATACAGCACAAGGAGTAGTGAAAAGTGAGTGTCAAAATAATATTTTTACAAGTTATATTGTTTTCAGGATGCTGAAAAAAAAAGAAAGTCATTTCCTTTGACCCCACTGCCTTTCCCCTTTGCTACCACAAGGGGCACAGCTCACTGCCAGCCTGTCCTTGTTGCTAGGGAGAAGGGCAACCCTGACTTTTCAGTCTATGACATTCTCTTTTGCTTTTCTCTCTGGAAAGTAGGTGTGTTAGAAATGAATACAGAGGGGGGTGTGTCCCATAAACTTTATACCCTGGGTTTCAGCAGAATGCCACTGAAACCCCAGAGAGGGCCAATTGGTGTCCTACTCTGATCTACTTTACCTGCCTGGTAAGCCTAGTTCCCAGCTCTTGCAAGTGTCCGCTAGTGCAGCTGCTTTCTCCTGCAGCAAATTACATTCAACCAAGTATGGTACTTTGCTTTGTGGTTACGTACCTACAGTGTGATCAATGAAGCAGCTTTAGCTGATGATGGAGTGAAATGGGGCTCTAAAAGAATATCACTGCTGTAAGAGAGGGACAGTATGGTCCCCTGCTCAGGCTCTGCATCCAGTAACACACACTAAGATGCCTATCTTACACCACATGTGTTCAAGGGAAAGAAGAAGAGTGCATGGTCTTCTTTGGTAGAGGACCATCTTGCTACTCCTGGTACCAGGGCAGGTTTTACATTGTAGAGGTGTATTACTGTTATAGTGAAAGCAATACCCACAATACTTCAGAGGCAATAGATGCTTGAACAGTGTGGTACCTAGACTGCTGGGAATTTTCAATATTTTATGTGAGGCATCCTTATGATGCTCAGTCATAACTGGCCAAGACTTGGAGAAAGGAGAGAGGTGAGGGGGACTTGTGTAAGAAAGAAAATAAGTCAGTAACATTGAGATTTTTCATGTTAATGCGAGTCACATCCTGACACGTAACAATCCAGAGAGTCTGGAAAGCTTAGATTGTCTTTTCCCAGTGATTTTTTTCCATGATTTTCTCTGTTGTATGTTTATCGGTATGAAGTCAAATGGTAAAGGCACATCATTATGCTTAATAGATCAAAGTTAACAGAGATCTCTAGGACCCTAGAGGATGAGGGGATGTGGGTGATATGGGTTCCCCACCTGCTGCACTATGTACTGCATTTGGTCTGCCCCTTAGGAGTGCATCAGTGTGGCCGTTATTCATCAGCCTTCTAACCATGCCTGTGTCTTCTAATCTATTAATCTTTGCCAGATTAATCTTGTAAAATTAAGTCTTACCTGCTATTGCTTTGATTAAATTCTCCCTTCTTCCAGTCCTGTTGTTTCCAAATGGCAATTTTCTTACCTTTTAAAGGCATTTCATTATTCCCTTAGGAGCATATACAACACTTTATCTATTCTTATTGATGAATACTTAAGCTGCTCCCACACTTTGAGCTTTGGATATCCGGGTGACACAGAAATGGACCACATGTTTCCTCATCACAGTAATGAACATTATTTGGGGCATATGCCCCAATTTTACCTACTTGTGCAATCTAAAAGGCCAATATCATAGAAGCCTAGAGGAGAAAAGGGGGTACCAGAGCTTAGGGGCTCATGAAGAAGGATGAGGAGTGGGAAGATTCTGATGAGACACATAAAGTCTTTGCTATAAGAATCTGATTTAGTGACCTGTTGTGTTATGGGTCATAGTTACTGTAGATTGCAAAACTGCTGAGATGTTTCTAATGCTCTCATCACAAAGCAGTGACAAGTTGGTGAGGTGATGGATGCTTATTAGCTTCCATCTGCATCTCACCGCATCTTATACAATGTTCACTTCAGCCAAAGTATCACATCATACTCCCCCCTCATATCTATTTATCACAGTTTAGAATAAACAAATTAGTTGAAAATTTCATTTGACATCCTTTGTATATAATTTAAAACCCCAAACTACCTAGCACCACACTAAAAGTCATTGTTTACTTTTAAACTTTTTTTTACATTTACTATATGTTGTATATGTGTATGTGTGTATGTGTGCATGTATGTATACATATGCTACAGTGTTCATGTGACGGTCAGGAGACAACTTTTTTTTTTTTTCTGGGATTGATTGACAGGCACGGGCGGTGATTCAAACTCGGGAGAGACTGTCGGCCTTGACTCCAGAGCTCGGCGACTGCTGCGGTGCGCCACGTTGGCTGGCCAGGGGACAACTTTTGGGAATCAATTCTTTTACCATTTAGATTCTGGGGACAGGACTCAATCCTTCAGGCTCTGCTTCAGGTGCCTTCACTGCTGAGCCGTCCTGCTGACCCTGTAAGCACATTTTATGACAGCTTGTCTAGTCTGCCCCCTTTTCAGTTCTGCTAGGTCTTGCCTGCCTGTAGGCTGTTTGCTGAGCAGGCCCTGAGCCTTGCCCTGGTGGGCTTGCGAGCATGCTTTTCCTTGACTTAGAGAGCCCTTCGTGTTCTAAAGCTGATGAACTCCAAGTCATCTTCCCACCATCCTCCTCTTTTCTGTCTCCCCTACCCGGCTTCTATCAATTTCATTTCTACCTCAGGATACATTACATGCTTGTTATATTCATTCTGGGCAAGCGGGGCACACTAAAAATACATCTATCGTTGGAAGTGTGTGATGGATGAATGCATCAGAATGTATAATTCTTCTGGAAGAACAGCCTGAAGTCTGAAAAACAAGTATCACATAAACAAAGGACACGAGGTTTAAGAGCCCTGAGTTAAATAAGGCTTCCATGGACCCAAGTTCAAACTCAATTTTTTATTCATGGAAAAGTCACATTTCTTGTTGCTTTAAAGAACTGTTGTTCATGTACTGTGCCTCACTGATGTTACTTATAAAGTCTGACTTGGAGAATTTAGGAAGGGTTCTCTTCTGTTTTGAGCAGTGTGTCCTATGGAAAAAAATCCCACTTCAGGACAAAGATGTAAGAGCTTCTTACTGTTTCTTTTCAGGATTCAAAAACTAGTTTGTGTATGAGGGGAGCCACGAGGTGGGGAAGACATTGTGTGTGTGCATGAGGCATGTCATAAGATGGTGGGGGAATCCCTGTGGGATAAAATCTATGCCTGTCAACATGGGTTATATTCTTCAAATGGCTCTGGAGATGTCAATTTCTTAAAACAAAGGAGACTGAACATATACACCCAGCATTAGCTGGGCTAAGCTGGCTGATCATCAAAGAAACACAAAATCAGAGGAGTAAGCAGTCGAGTGAGGCAGATCACAGTTCTAATTACCTCCACAGCGCCCTCGTTTTTGTATAACCAGCAATCGCATGATGTAAATGTTTGTGCCTAGGTTTAAATACTCAAGAAAATTCTGGTAAAGGAAGAGCTAGTGGTAGAGGGCTGTACATTTAAAGCACACATAGATTTCCTTGGACATTCAGGAGGGATGCTGGCCACACATTCATCACTCAGTCAGCTATTCTCTGGTCACAAAACTTATATTTAAATAAGTGGAGGAAAGGAATATGGTGCAGACTCCAGATAGAAGGCTGTGTGAGGCGAGCTCAGGTCTGTTCTGCACTGATCATCTCATTCTCTCTCCTGGGTAGATCTTTGTCTCATTTCAGAATATAGGTCATTCACCTCCATAGTTATATTGGTTCTTGTGTATGTGTATTTTATTGTTGGGGGCAAGGAGCTCATGCAAATGAGATCATGGCCTTGTGTCTCCTTTGAGTAGGTCATTATTCATGCAACTCACTTTTATTTTTTGCATGTTGATTTTATGTCCTACAATTCTACTGAAGTCATATTTCAGTTCCAAACATTTCCTATGAAAAGAGTCACTAGGGAACTGGGGAGTCAGAAATGCGCTTGCCTTGCCTTAGTTCCATCCCCCAAACCTATAGTGATAGAAGTTCATAATCCCAGGGCCAGAAGGCAGAGATGCACAGGTCTCTGTGGCTCACTGACCAGCCAGCTTTGCTTACTTGTTAAGCTCAGGTCAGTGAGACTTTGTCTGAAAAAATAAAACCAAAATAAAACAAACAAAAAATAAAACCAACTAGGTGGATCACTTCTAAGGAATGGCACCCAACACACACACACACACACAACCCACACATAACACCCACATATCACACACATACACACACACACCACACATACACACACATATACCACACACACACAAACACACACACATACATACACACACACCGTACATATACACACACATACATACACATACACACCACACATACACACACATACACCATACACACATACACCATACACACAAACACACACACAAACACACACACACACACATACACACACCATATATATACACACACACATACACAGACACACCACACATACACACATACACATACACATCACACACACATACTTACACAAACATACACACACACCACACATACACACACATACACACATACACCATACACACATACACACACACATACACAGAGACGTACACACACTTCTAAATGCAGAAGGCTCATTAGGGATTTAAACTCTTATGATTATGTTAGAAGATATGAATAGTTTCATTTCCTTCTGATTAGGACAACTTGTGTTTTCTTGTGTGATTGTTTCTGTCAGTACATTCATATTGAAAGGCATGCGATGGCAATAGGCATCCTCACCTTCTCTCATTATTTGGTTTTTCTATAGTAGACCAATCTTGAATCTTATAGATAAACCCTGTTTTATCAGTATTTGTAATCTTCTGGATGTATTACTGAATTCATAATTCCAAGCATTTCTCAAAACCACAGGGCAATTGCCCATATGCACTCCATGCACTTATGACAGTGTGGTTAAGCTCAGGGGAATGCCAGCATAGAGGGTAGAGGTAGTCTTGAAGTCTTACTCTTAGCTGAGGAGCTATTGATAATTGATAGCTTCCAGGAGAGGAAGAGTCAGTTTTCTATAAGGATGTGGCCCCTGATAGGTAGAGGAAGCTTTGAAGGATGGCATACAGCCAAGAGTATATGGTAGCACAAATTTCTGTGTTTTAAAGAGAAAATGAAGACACAGAATGGGGTGGATCTGGGAGGTGACAAGGAAGGGAAGTAATACGATCCTATCTGTGAGATTGGCATTATCGTGCACCTCGTTCATTTGCTGCCTTACTAGTTCATGTCATGCAGCCTAATAGACAACTTCATTGAGATCCAGGTTTATGTATGACTCTGTCAGCTAGGTTTCTTAGCTTTGCAGAATTAGGGAATAACTACCAAATCGGTGAGCATGCATGTATATTTGTGCACATGTACCATCGTACATTTGTTAAGGTCAAAGGACAACTTGGAGTACCTAGGATCAACTTCCTGTTGTCAGGCTTGGAGGTTCTTTGCCATTTCCCCCATTCCTCTACCCCCACCCTCCACCCCCACACCACCACCCCCATACCTCCACCCCCATACCTCCACCCCCACACCTCCACTCCAACCTCAACCCCCTACCATCTCACTAGCCCCAACTTCACTTCTTGAGAAGTTGGCTGCTCTCTCAGCATTAGCTTTACAGTGCATTTCGGGATAGTGGGTAGAGTTGTTGACCTTGATGTGTTGTAAATAGGCAGAGGGGGCTTTTATGAAAGCACATGAGACTGACTGTTTTTTAAAGGTACAATCTGGGAAAACAGAGCCAAAGTACATTCAGAAAATAGGTAGGAGTATTTTTTTTTCTTAAAATTATTTGTTTTAATTTTATTTGTGTATATTTGTTTGGATGCCTGAAAGTATGTGTCTGTGCACCATGTGTCTGCAGTGCCACCAGAGGCCAGAGAGAACCTCCCCTAGAACTGGTGTTATAGTTAGTTTTGAACTACCATGCGATGCTGGGAATAGAACCTGAGTCTTTTGGAAGAGTAGCAAGTGATTTTAGCCACTGAGCCATTTCTCCATCCCTGGAAGTACATTTCATTACTCTTGTGTTAAATATTTGTCACAGTGCCTAGCACAGGGTGAGGACTGACTTCTGCTTAAGTAGATTTCTGTGGCTTTACTATGACAAAGAATATTTTGAATTTGGCTCATGTTTTCAGAGTTGTTTTCATGCTAAGAGATTTATTTATCTTCTCTTGGACTACACTCTGAGATGAGAATTATAACATAAAGGAAAAAATAATGATGAAAAATAATTGCCAGACTCCTTCTGAGACTTCTCATTAGAGCTGGATTTACTGAGGTGTTTGTTGGCAAACCTGAGGCTTACATGGAAAACCTGGAATCGAGATAGACATGAATGTTCATAGGAACAGCCCAGACATCAGAGGAGGACCAGGGAGGAAAACAACAACAAAAAAAAACTTGCTGGGGACAGATGCTTTCATGCCCTTGGAACTTAGCAATAATTGTTTTTAGAATGATCAGAGTGAATTCTATGCCATCTAACAATTTATATTGCAGAAGTACAGCATAGGCAGAGAAGATACCCTTCTCTCCCCTCTGACCTCTTTCTTTCTTCTTTCTTTTTTTTTTTTTCTGCAAAAGTCCCTTCCCATATAGCCCAGGATGGCTTCAAACTTACAATCCTGTTGCCTTGCTTCCCAAATACTAGGATAGCATGTATGTACCACCACACTTGTCTCTGATAGGTCTTTCAGAATTAGAAATATTGGGAGTAGTGAGAAAATTCAGAAGATTAAAAAGCACTCACTGCACCAAGCTTGATGACCCAAATTCAATCCCTGCAACTCCTGGTGGAAAGAGAGAACCGACTTCTGAAAGTTATCCTCTGACATGCACATGTACATCATGGCATGTTCATGTCCATGCACAAACATACAAAGAGGCACACAGGCATGCATACATATATGCACTCACACACATGTGCACACACTCATATACTCATATACACACCTACACATATACACACACACTCACACATACACACATGTACTCACACATGCACTCACACATATGCATGCACACACACATTCCCACACTCACACATATGCATACATACTCATACACCTTCATATATACATATATGAATTCACATACACATGCATGCACACACATTCACACACACATTCATACATACACATTCATACACATTCACACACAGCCACACATATGCATACACACTTATACATATTCATTCAGTCTTACACACACGATACACATATGAATTCACACACACATGCATGCACACACATTCACACACACATTCATACACACACAAATTCATACACATACTTGCACACACACTCATACATACACACACATGTATACACATGCACTCACACATATACACAAGCATTAACACATGCACACACACATTCACACATGCATACACAACCACATACTCACACGCACTCATGTATACACACTTTATAAACAAACACAGTAACAATAGTTAGAATAAAAAATTTAAAAGACATAATAATCTTAGCTTTCTGAAGTGAGATTACAAGTGTGAGAAAGCCAGAACATGGGCCAGAGGCATTTAGAATATATATATATATATATATATATATATATATATATATATATTTAAAAAAATATATATTTTTTTTTTCTTGCCACTTGATTCTGCATGTGAATTAGCAGGGTCCATAGCCCCAGGTTTGGCTTTGGTTACAATATGGGTGATGGTGGATGGTGGAATGGATAATGGACTACCAATACTTTTGCATGTGGTGGCCTTGTCTTCTCACTACCCAGACATCAACCTTGTTTCTGTTTCAGGGGGAGGCACATAGATATTTTATTGTAGAGAAACTAGTCTCCAACCCAAAGTGGCCTGGTAGTCTGAGCTGCATATCAATCTCTGCGACAGAAAAACACTTTATTCTTCAAAGTCCACTTGTTCCTTCTTCTTGCCCTTGAAAAGCTCCTATTTGAAACGGCAGGGAACTGAGAGAAACTAACATAGTTTATTCTTTAGATTTCTACCAGTCCAATTTTCTGTTTTAGTTTCTAAAATAAATGTTGCTTTTTTTTTTTTTTTTTTTTAAAGCCAAAGAGAACTTTGATTTAGTTACTGCTCCCATATATAGGAGGGGTGTACCTCTCTAGGATTTGGACCATTAGGACTTGCTGACTTTTGATTCATTGTCACTGGGAGGCTACAACCATCAGTGGCCACAAAATCCTGAATAGGTGGTACTGCAAAGGGGGTTTTCCCCCAATAATGAATCCTTTCTTCCCCAGCTCCAGCTTGCCTATAGGATTCTCACTCATTCTTTGTGTTCAGTCTCTCTTTTTATCTCCCATGAGTCTTACTTGTCTTCTGCAATGTGTTTGCTTAAGTGAAAGGACAGATGTTGACTTCCATAATGTAAAGCAAACAGAAAATGAACAATTATAATATATATATCCATGATAAATCTACCTGTCTCCAGCATTAATAGCCCTTGGAAACCTGTACTCTATGTCCACTCCACGGGACATTTTGTCTTCATTTAGATGCATAAGAGAGCCTAACTCACAGCTATATTCAAATGTACCCAGTGGGAGTCTTCAATTATTCTAAGAGATAAAACCAATGAATATTTCCATTTAAAACATTTGAAAAGATTTCCCCCAAAATGTATTCATACTTTTGCATTTTTAAAAACTTTTAATCCAGTCTATTGTCATCTACTTAAACAGAGGTAAATGTAGTTATAAATGGTTTCTGATTATAGTTATTATGTCTAGTTTTAAGCTAAGTATATATAGAAGATAATGATGGCTTAGAGTGTTTTCCTGGATTAAGTAGCCACTTAATGAGAAATAGATATCATGATTTAAATGCTCTTAGAATTATCCAATGTTAGGCATAAATGCCTACCACTACACACACACACACACACTCACACACACACACACACACACACACACACACACACACACACTTCTTATGTGTCTGCTTCTATTTCACAGGTTCTTTTCTTAGCACATCTCTGCCACTAGAAGCTCATCCTGGTCTTGTATGGTTTTCACACTAGTGTAACATAGTATGAATCCCTTGGACAGATACACATTGTCTCAATGTCTGGTGGATATGTAGTGAGCATCTAGTGCTCAGGCAGTGACCACATGACCAGGACTGAACCTTCCCTCTGAGAAGCAATTTTAGAGAACTAGTTTGGTGTGTTCATTCTAGAATGTTCTGTTGGGGAAAAAATTCTGTCTTATGTTTCTAGTTTGTGATTTGATCCTTGTAAGCAAACATCTTTTTGTTCCCATGACTAATTCTGACAAGCTCCATATGCTGTATACACCTGTAATTATGTTTTCATCTTCAACCTATTTCCACCACCTCATCTGTATCTCTGTCTCTATCTGTATTCTCATCTGTATCTGCACTCCGTATCTTTTTTTTCATTTCTGTTTTCATGCTCACTCCCATCTTTATCCCCACCTCCACCTCTACCTTCATCCATATCTTTGTCCTACCCACATCTCCCTCTTTAGCCTTACCTTCATATCTTTATCCTTACTTCCATCCAAACCAACATTTCCAACTCTGATTACCAATACTAATTGTAATTACACCTGACTCATGCTCTCCACTCAGAGGACTGCTACATTCACTGGCCAATTAAAAAAACTTCCAAACCTATACCCTTAAAATTCACTGCTGTAAGTCATTGTGGAACCAGCCAGATGATGGACATTGGTAAACACAATAGACCACTTCAGCTGATTAACCAATCGAGAATCAAAAGCTGGCTAAGCATCACTTCAGTGGCTCTATGTTGCTGCTCTATTCACATCCCTGGTCCTTTCTTGTTGCCTATAGTTCCCTTTACCTGTATAGCTTTATAGACTTAATTTTGTTCATCCTCATTTGATATGACTGTCTATGCTTTTCTCTCATCTAAGACTCTAAAATTCTTTCCATTGCCCAAAGTCTCTGAAAGTCTTGAAAAGTAGAAACCAAAAAAAAAAAAAAAAAAAAAGAAGAAGAAGAAGAAGAAAAAGAACAAGAATACTACATTTTAGTATAATAAAAAGTGCTTTGTGATTTGCTGGCATACAAAGAGATAAAGAGATTGTCTAAGAAAGTCATTTAGTAGATAATAAATCTAACTCAAATGAGGCCTCTGAGTCCTACCCCAATGCATCAGATCCCTAATTTCAGGAGCACAAATGTTATAAAATTAAAACAGAATGAAATATTGAGAGGAGATTAAGCATAACCTGATGCACTATTAATCTTAACCTTCCTTTGGAGAGTCACGTTTCAGAGGATGTAGAAAAGAACCTCAGAAAGAAGAAGTGATGCCTGGGAAGCCAGTCCCACAAGCAAATGAGCCTTCACTCTGTAGCTTCCTAGTGGAGAAACTGACCTCTGCCGGAGCTAGAATATATCACTGCTGTTTGTAATCACAGCTCCCACCACACTCCTGACACTGTAGCACCTGCAAATTGAACTTAGAGGCACAAGATAAATTATGCAATTTGTGAGGTGCCCAGAAAACAGCTACTGTGGAAAATTACCATTAATAACAGCCTCATTACAAGCTTAGTTTATTCTAAACTATACTGAGTCTTGACTCTCTTACCGATGCATTATATTCTCTGTTATGAAAATTATATAAACTTATTAGAGGAAAGTGGACTCTTTCCATAGCAAAAAGAACCAAATTAAAAATGTGAAAAGAACTGAGCTTCAGAGTCCCAGGATAAAAACTCATCAATATTTGTCAAGTTTGCACTGGAATTTCTGACAGCTAAAATCACAAATTCTAGCTCTCCGCTTTCAAGTCAACATGACTTGTCTAAATTCAGCCCTTTGACACCAAAACAACTGGAAATTATTGAATTGCCTTAAGCTGGTAGTTTTGACTTGTCAGATACCAGTGGAACATGCTTGGGCTAAAAGGATCCAACTTCTGCTTTATATGAGGCTGATAATCAAGCACATTTTCTGATTCAGCCTTCCAATCTGATGCTATTCAATGTATTGTTTGGTCCTGGCATTATTGTGATTCACAGGGCTCCATTTTCATACTGCAGTGGCAACTATGCTTTTTTCTTAGCATAAACTAAAATAAAAGTATTTGTAGACTGTGGCAACATCTCATTGAAGCAAGAAAAAAATAAGATTGTGTCAATCAAGCTTTGAGTGTGAAAGTATTCTGGATAGCTTAAACTATTTGAGTTATTAAAAGATTCCTGAACTTTCTCTTATTGATCTGAAATTCAAGACTTGCTAGGTTGTCATGGTTTCATACTTACTTAGTTTTTAGAACTTTTAAGATTTTGGAATCCTTGTGGCCTTTGGCTCATCTTCTAGAATAACAATACTTGCAAACAACATTTCTATACAGTTTTCAGTTAAACAATTATAATTTAGACCTACTCTGGTCCAGACCTGAGTCAAGCCCTGATAATAGAGAGATGGAGGAATCCTTGTCATCCTAAAGTTCCTGGTTCCATAAAAGAGTTGAAATAACAGTCTGGGAACCTGTATTTCCCAGGAGAGATGGGAAACAAACTGGTAAAGACTGGATATTCTGTCCCCTTGCATGGTGCCAAGGTTTCCCTGAACCCCTTTTATACTTTGGGACACGAGAGCAGGTCGAAGCACTGTTGAAAAGGGAGGAGAGACAGTGGGAGCTCTCCAGATAAATGTCCCAAACCTCATTCTGCTCAGCCAAGACCTCTTTTCTTTGCTTGGCATCAGTCTTTCCCTATCATGAACAGATGTGCTATATGACACCAGTTAGATCTCTTTATACTGTCCCGTGGTGGCCAAGCACTCTGGTGTGGACCATGTGCAGAGTGTAAGCAGAATGATTGCTCTCTTGAAGTCCCCTCTCAGGTGATCTAGTTCCCCCCCACCCCCCGGTGGCTATGATAAGACACTCTTATCAAAAGAAAGGGAGGAAAGGGTTTATTTGGCTTATACTTCCAGGTCACAGTCCACCTTTGAGGATGTTCAGGGAAAGAATTCAGGCAGGAGTGGAAGCAGAAAGCATGAAGGAATGCTGCCTGCCAACTTTCTCTCTGCCTCACTTTCTTATATAGCTCAGACTCAGGACCACCTACCCCAGAGATAGCAGAGCTCAAAGCAGGATGGACCCTTCTACACTAAATAAGATAATCAAGACAATCTCTCACAGTCATGTCCACAGACTAACAATGATAGAGGGGCAATTACTCAATTGAGACTTTTTTTTCCTAGTTAATTCTGGACTATATCAAGTTGACAGTTAATGTTAACTAGGAATAGTAGTGATGACAGAAATGACTAGGAGGTGACACTGAATGTATGCTATGCTATTCATGGTGGGAATCAAAGGACAAGGGACAGAAAATGGCTTCTTCAAAGAAGTAGCATTTACAATGAGGCTTAAGGTCACACAGTGAGAACCATTTCTGGCAATGACAACATAGTCAACATGGATGGAAAAGAGTGGGTGTGGAAGACAATAGGTTTTGTGGGACATGGTAAGGCATTAAGACTTGCCACCACTTAGTATGAAGACATGTCACATCATACAAATTATGGGCTTTTGATATTTTTATTGTTTGGTAGTTTCATCCATTTATATAATTAATTTGAGTCATCCTGGATCCCATTCCCTTCCCTCATTCCTTTCCATTTCTTGCCGGAGCCCTTGTCAATGAGTCTCCCTCTGACTTCCATGCCTTTATTTTATGTGTGGTGCACACAGAAAGTTACTTTGGCAAGTGTGGGTTTGGGAGGGGAGGGGATGTTATTTACTGGGTCAATAGCAAGTTGTTTGTGGCTACACCACTGAAGACAATGGCACCCTCTCCAGATAGCCATCAAATGGCAATAGTGAATTGTGTTTTTGAAACAGTCTTCTGGTTGCCTCATAGAGGATGGATTGTTGCCATGATCCACAAAAGACTTGAAAATATTTGATGATGTTAGTGGCTTAGAGCATAGAAATTATGGAAATATTAACAGGTACATAAGAATGTGACAATTTGGTCTATGTGGTCTGTTCTTCATATGTAATGATATCCCACACCATCCTATCACCTTCTTCTGAGGGTGTTGGGAGCAGTTTGTGTGTGAATGGCTTCACCCATCACTACTTCCTCCCCTTGAGTGTGATATGCAAGTTGGTGTGACTAGAAGGCTGTGAGGCTGGACTTGACCACAGACAGAAGCAGCAGCGCACTTCATAGTAGAGGTTCTAGGAAGAATGTTCAGAGTTACCAAGGAGCCTCCCAGCCAAATGATCCCACTGTAAAGTTTATCTTTTATGATCAAATACAGACATGGAACGCAATGATTTGTCTCAGGAAGCCACTGGTTCACCAGAGAAGGAGAAAAATGTCCCAAGAAGACACGTAGTGCATTAGAGGAAGAAAACGGAAGCCTGGCACTCAATTCTTCCGAGGTGATGGGAGATACTATTTTAGATCTCAAAGACAGAATGTGCTTGGTAACTCACACTGCAGCTGCAAATATGACTTGAGGATGTAGCTTTTTCTCCACATAATCCTGACAACCAGAACCTAAGATTATTTTAAATCTTTGTGGATGTGTCTTTGAGCGCGAGTGCAGGTATGCATGCCACAGCACTAGTATAACGTCAGAGGTCACCCTAAGGTGTCCATCTTTACTTTTTTACATTGTCTGAGGTGGTCTCTCTTGGTCACCACTACATATACCAAACTTGTTGGACTTTGAGCTTGCAGGGCTCTCCTGTGTCTGCGTCATGTCTTATAAGAGGTGGGCTGGAATTATAGGTTTTCACTAACATGTCTGGATTGGTGTGTGTTCTGGGGATTCAAATTCAGTTCCTTATAGGTTTTCTTTTTGGGGGGGAAGTATTTTATCTACTGAACCATTTCCACAGATTTCAGATATGTTCTTTGAAACCATGGTAGTCAGAATCAATTTTCTTCTTTGTCTATTTCTGCCTTTTTTCTCCTACATTTTATTTGTTCTGTTTCTTATATAATTAAGGTCACCTTTTTTTTTTTTTCTAATTTTTTTCTGGCTAATATAACTGATAGTAAATAATATTGAATCAGCACAGACTTCAGAATTAGACAGATATGATACTTGTGATCTTGACCAAATAGTTGAAATTCTACTAGTTTCATTTTTTTTGTCAATAAAAGCATGGGTTACAGTTCTGGTTTTAAGTGCATTATAATTTAATTTGGCTCATGAATGTGAGGTTCTTAAGTTTATGTGCAATATATGGTGACACTCAGCAAATATCAGAAAGAACAAACAATTAGATTTAGCTTGCTTCTGAGTACAACACTACTGACACCTGTAGGGTACCACATGTTCCATCTCTCTGGACTTGGAGTCCTCTTAGGAATCTTCTTCTAGATTTTGGCTCTTCTGAGATCTCTTTTTATTCTCCACAACTTTTATTTAGTGTATTTTCAAGCAAAGTTATTTAAAATATAAATCCATGGCCATCTGCTCAATAATGACTAAGGTTTTATTACATCTGATTGAGTTCTCTGAGGATCTATGGTTTGTTTAAGATCTGTTAGATGCACATACCATGACATCTCTCATGAGTTCATTTTATACCCATTTTCTGAGAGGAAGGGCACTCTTCTCCACCATGATGATATTGTCACCATTGAAAACTAAGTGTCAATTCTGCATGACACCCAGTGTACAGTCCACAGCTAACACCACCCACTTGTCCTTAAGATCTTCCATGGCTATTGTTCTTTGAGGCAGCAGTCAATCAAAGTGCATACATTGCCCAGGGTGTTTCTTTGACTTAGCTCAATTATCTCCCTTTTTGTCCTAGAGTGCAAGCTACGTTTCTTGTGGAATGTTCTGCCTCCTGAATTTGTCTTGAAAAACTCATTGTCCTGACTTTACGCTATAGTCCTTGATCACTGCTTGAGATTGGTTTTCAAAATGACCTCCTTATTAGCACCTAGATGCTTACGTCTGGAATCCCTTTATCTTTGTGGGACGACATGCATTACTCTTTAATATCAGTATCTTTATTTTACTAATTATCTTGAAAGAGATATTGTCTAGAGGACATAAAAACTCAGCATTTTAGAATGTTGGCACAACTCTTTCCTACCACTTCCCTCCAGAAGCCTGAATTGAAGAGAACCCACGTTCTATGCATAGAAAATGTCACCCTGGGAGAGAAGAATGTCAAGAGAACTTCCTGAAGATGCTGCTGAGTTAGAGTCTGTTGAACAATGGCTTACTTGCTGAAAGTCTCCACACCACTCACCTGCAGGACAAAGTCCACCTACCTTGGTGTATTTCAACCAAGCATGTTAAGTTTATTCAAATTACGTGGACCCATGTTACCAAGAGTTCTAACTGAATTCTTTGTGGCCTTTTTATAGTTTTCAAATCACATAAAAACCAAGACCATAAGCCAGGCATGGTGGTGCCAACCTGTAATACTCAAGAAGCCAAGGCACGAAAATGCTGCACTAGATATTCCAGTGAGATCCTGTCTCAGAAAACTAAACACCAACCAACCAACCAACCAACTAACCAACCAACCAACATGACAAGGATGAAACCTAAAATAAAGCGTGAGCACAGAAGGCAGGAAACTGGCTGGCTTGAACGATCCATGTCATTTGGGTCTCTTTCCTATAGGCTGACAGTTGCTAAGAGAACCCCCAACAGAGGTGTATACCCCCCATTTGATGACTCTAGCCCACAGGCACCAGCTACTTGAGTAGGTGAACATTCAAAGTGGACTGGTGAGCCTGAGGAACTCATCTGGGTATGTCATTTGAGTTCAGTTAATTTGAATTTAAAGCCATACATCTGGGGGTGGCTGACCTACGGAACATCTCCGCTGTAGGCAGTTGCTTCCTGAACCTAATTTCCAGACTTGCAATCAGGACTTACCTTCCAGAAATCTATTCTCTTCCTCCCCTGCCCTTTTGTGGTGCTGTGGAGGGTCATGAGTTTATTTTCTTTCATTATGACCCTTCCTATTTTTTCCCCTTAACACAACTGCACTCTGTCTAGGTGAGCCAGCTGCAGGTGAGCCACACTGCAGCTTATGTTAAGAGGGAGGGTTCAAACCACTATGAGCAGTGCCAGCTGGAGCTCCAGCCGTGCTGAGCCTTCTCCTTCCAGCTGATGACTTCCCTTCACAGGTGAACTGGGCCCATGAAGCTCAGCTTGCAGGGAGTTTTGAGTTTTTTTTTCAGGGTCAAATTTCTCAGAGAGGAGTTTGCAGAATCTCTGGACCTCTCTAACAGGCCATATTTTGTGATATTTTCTGAGCAGGACAGGGGATTATTTTGTATGACAGTAGCAATAAAATGAATGACTGACCACAAACTGTTAAGAGCATCCAGTGAAGTTATATTTTACTGTGTGAAGTCCTTGCCCCTGTATGAAGGATTTTACATATACTTCCTCTTCCTAGTAATGGAATGATGTGTATTAGGAGTTTTACAAGATAAACAAGGAACGTCAGTGTTCAGGAATTTATGTGGCTTGCCTAAATAGCAATCTATAATGTCTCAGAGCACCCTCTACATGATTCCTGATTCCATTGAGGGCTTCTGAATTCATCATAGTCACACTATGGACCAACCTCTGATTCCATTCACCCACGTTTCCTTAATCTACAATAGTCTTCCTCTTTTTGAAATGTGTATGTGTGTGTGTGGTGTATGTGTATGTACATGTGTGCGTGTCCATGTATGTATTTGTGTGTGTGCATTCTCATGTGTGCATATGTGTGTGTGTGTGCGCGCGCGCAGGCACATTTTATACATGTAATCAAATGCTAGTAGAATTTGTGAAAAACAATGTGGGAAAGTTTAATTAGGGTCCATCTAGGAGATCAGATTACCTAGTGAGTTTTACATTTCATGAGTGTATGGATTGCATTAAAGCTACATAGGGAAGTTGCCTGGCTCTTATGAGTTATATGATGGAGTCTCTGGGGATAAACTGCCAAGAGGCATTCAATTTACATTCAAATATGATTCTGAAACATGTACAAGTATTAAGGCATTTGCAGGAAGGTAGGGACAGTGAACTTGCTGGAGTCCTAAGATCATCACTAGTGACTCTGGACAAAGGAAATCTGGGGACTCTGTGCCCATGTGCAGGTTTAAATTTACAATTTTACTGTATGTTAGAAATTTTGTAAAAGAAGTATGAATCTTATCCATCTTGTGGAAAAATATGAATTTTATGTCAAAGGTATTTACAGTATGGCTTTTACTAACAAACAAAAAGGAACTTTGAAATGTGATTAAAACAGCTGTCACAGCCATATGATGAGATGCATAGCCATTTATACTTGATGTGTGTCTGTATCTAAAGATACAGAATATCTTGTGCTTGATATATATGAGAAATGCAGGAAAGAAAAGAGAGAGAGAGAGAGAAGGAAGGAATAAAGGAAGGGGAAGAGGTGGGTAGAGAATGAAAGAAGGAAGAAGAGAGGGAGGAGGAAGGGAGGCAAAGAAGGAAGGAGAGGGAAGAGAGAGAGTGAAGAAAGAAGGGAAGAGGGTGGGGAGAGAGAGAGGGGGGAGTGAGCTAGAAGAGAAGGGGGAGGAAAGGATGGAGGTGAGAGAGAGCCAGACCCTGTGGGGATGGCTGGAAGGAAAGCAGAGTGTAAACGGCAAGCCATTTATTCAAGTATTCAATCAGTTTCTGACATGAAGTATAAGAAACTATTAACTGGAATTTCCCCTGGAGTATTAGACAGAGACCAAAAAAAAAATATAATTCTCACATTTCATTAGTTTTATAATTTGTTTACCTTGTACACATTATTGTTAGGTAATAAATGTTTCTACTCCCCAACTACCTAAAAAGTAGATGGTCTAATTCAACTGTATATAAAATTCTTACAGTATTAAGCTAAACTTATGTCTGTGTGTGTGTGTGTGTGTGTGTGTGTGTGTGTGTGTGTGTGTATGTGCACATTGGTATGTGTAATCAAATGCCAGTGGTCTTGCTTGGTGCTTGGTCAGGTTCTTCGGGCCAGGGACATAGGTTCATTTGAAATGAGTATGCACAGTGAGCATACACAATGAAGAATGTGTCATGATGTTGCTCCAGACACTCTGTCTCCCGAGGTTATAAACATATTCCTGTTCCAGATTCCAAAAGTCCTACCAAAAGAAGGAACTCAATGATCTGAGCTTTAGTAATATTGGAAAGTCTTTGTAAGCTGTGACTCCAACTAACTTGTACGTTGTCATCATTTCTTTAGAGAGTTTGCTTCCCCTTGCAGGCAGAGAAGTTGTAACAGTCTTTATTATTTATAAATGAGGGATTCTCTAAGACTTGATCATCACAAGGAGTCAATCTTTTCATATTCATCATGGGTCTTGTTAGTAGACCAGCAACTGAGAGTATCTGATACTTTCATCATGCAGAGTGGAGCTCAGGATATGGGGAGAGGCTATATGCTTTATTTGGATTTAGAGGGATCTTACGACTTGGCCTTTTCCTTTACTTAGAAATTCAGAATCAGGAGGCTGGGCAGATGGGCCTGTTGGTAAAGTGTTTGGTGTATAAGTATAAAGACCCAAGTCCTATTGAGGTTGTTCTGGTGCATCTATGTATTCAAATGCTAAATACTGGCCCTGGAGATCTCATTGCCCTTGCGTGGGGAGATCCTCACATATACCAAGTGTGCTGTGTAAACCTTGCTCCCCAAGTTAATTGGTCAATAAAAGGCTAAAGCCTGTGATTGGGCAGTAGAGAGAGAAAGGCAGGACTTGAGGATCTCAAGAGAGAACAAAAAAGGAGAAGAAGAAAGACCAAGAGAAGAGAAGGTGGTCCATGAGAAACATCAAGTAACAAGAGACATATGGGTAAGATGTAAATTAGAATAGTTCTGAAACTTGCCCAGTCTAGGCTTACAGCTTATAAATAAAATACCAGGATTGTGTATCTTTTATATGGGCTAGTTAGAATACATATTCCACTTACAGAGTCCAAACCCAAGAAGTAACATAAGGAAGCTGGGCATAGTGGTGTGTAGTTATAACCTCTTAGCTATAGCCAGGAAGGCAGAGGCAGGTGGCTCTCAGGTTCACTAGCCAGTCAACTTAGCTGAATGAATGATACATGTGCTAGTGAGAGGTTCTGAGTCAGAAAAACTAAGGTGGATAGTGACTGAGGAAGACACCAAGGTTGACATTTGATTCATACATGTGCTCCCTCTCTCTCCCTGTCTCTCTGTCTCTGTCTCTCTCTCTCTCTCTCTCTCTCTCTCTCACACACACACACACACACACACAAACACACACACCCCATTTATAATTCTATCCTTAGATGAGGCAAACCAATGCTTATCATGTGTAAGGACTTGTAGAACATCACAAGAGTCTATATACCAAGTTCTATAACCACTTCTAGAACTTTATATAATTTATATAGGAAGTTAAATAGCACAAAAGCTAATAAGATCACAGATTTGATTGTATCTTTTATCCACAGGTGGATAAATCTAGTGGATCAGGAAAGTTTAAGCAAAATAAGAGAGCTGAAATAGCTACCTCTTGCTGCGAGCATGAGTCAACAATGCTAGTTAAGCCCGAGAAGCTAAGAAGTCATGGGAACAAACTGCTAGGACTGTGATCAATATGTTACGTTGACATTTGCAAACACCCTCTAGAATCAAAACACTATTTCAAACCTTTTAATGTCATTTTATGAAGTTGGCTTGCCCTTTAAATGTCTTTTATCCCTCTGAGAATTAAATCAGTTTGGGGAAGACCATTTTGATGATCTAAACAGCAGTTTAGGGAAAGAACAACCAAATCTCTTAGCTTGGTTGTCATAGGCTGTTGTCATTGTCACAGCCAGACACTCAGTACTCTTCTGTCCTCTTAAAGATACTGGTAGCTTCCTCCCCTGGATGAAATCCCTGCCGGAGAAGTTTGTGATCGTGGCTTGGAGAGACCTACGCCCCTGTCAGTTCCGGGTACACAGGGGATGCCAATCAGATGTGCTGGGCAATATTCTCCTTCTTGGGATCTCTCTGGTGAACACAGGAAAGAAGATTCTGCAAGAATAGATGTCAAAAGCTAAAAATAAATGGAGCAGAGGTTGGAGATGCCAGCCTACCATATCTCTGGTATGAGGCATACACAGGAGCAAAGCTGTGGGAGGTACCAGGAATAGACTTGTCAGGCACTGTGTCAATGCACACTGAATGGGGTTCTATGATGGTTCAGAAACCTCTCTGTTCCTAACAGTATTCAATATAGTCAAACTGTGGGTGCGCACACATGCGCATGCGTGGCCAGAGGACACTTGCAAGTGTTGTTCTCAGGCACCATCCACCCTTTACTGAGACAGGGTCTCTGACTGGCCTGGAACTCTCCATGTAGACCAAGTTGGACACCTAGCGAGCCCTTGCGATCCACCTGATTCCATATCCTCAGCTCTGGGATTACAAGGATACAATTTACATTTTCCAAGAGTAATGAATTTCAGGAGTTAGTTATACTCAAATAAGAGTGTCCCTCCTTAAAAAACAGGTTTTATTTAAAGTTAATCACAAGGTCAGCAGTATGAGTGAGCAGGTAAAAGCACTTGTTGCACACATCTATGGCTTAAGTTTGATACCCGTAATCTATGGAGGCAGGAGAGAGCCAATTCCCAAAAGTTTTCCTCTGATCTCCAGAAACATGTAATGGTATTTGTGCAGTAAAAGCATGTACATGCAAACACACACACACACACACACACACACACACACACACACACACACACACACTAAAATAAATGAAAATTTAAAATTGTGAATGACAAGAGGAAAAGAACAGTCTAGTCAACAGTGACAGAGCACAGCTATTAGAAGTCTATGTGTTACTCTGCTCATCTTAGAAGTTGTTAAGGATGATGCTTCCACTGTGTACATGCTTACCTATTACATGATCTAAGAGGAAACATGCATGCACTACACCTGTAGAAAACAAGAGTGATACCTTACAAGTGTTTCTCAACCAGTGGATTGCTGCCCCTTTAGGGGTCAAATGGCCCTTTCACAGGGGTGGCCTAAGACCACTGGGAAACACAGACATTTACATTATTGTTCATAATAGTAGCAACATTACAGTTATGAAGGAGCCACAATGAGTTTATGGTTGAGGGTCACCACAGCATGAGGAACTGTGTTAAAGGGTCACAGTGTGAGGAAGGTTGAGAACCACTGTCATAAAAGCATAGCAGCAGTCAACCTACAGCAAAGTGGATACACCAAGATAGCCATCCTGACAATGAGTGATCTTCTCGGTTATAGGAGCAAAGATCTCACAATTCTACTTCATGATGAGTAAGCATGTCTACAGAGAAGAAGCAAAACACCAGGGAGAATGTTTGCTACAAAAAAAAATAAAGATGATAGCTAGGCCTCATGGTGACCTGTGATCCCAGCTACCTGGGAGGCTGAACTGAGAAATCACTAGTTCAAGGATTGCAGTGTGAGTCTAAGACTAGTCTGTGCCATTTGGTGAGCCTCTGTGTCAAAATAAAGGGAAGACTGTGGACATAGCCCTGTGGTACCGTACCTTTCTAGTACTATGACGCCTTGGGTTCTAACCCCAGGAAGAAAGGGGACAATCCATGGCTCTTGGAGCTTGTGGGTGAACCACTGGGGCCTGTGAAGAAAGGCTTGAAGCCCATTGGAAAAGCCTTGGAACCTGTGGCAGATGCCTTGGGTCCTCTGGGAAAGCTGTGGGAATTGTGCAACAGCAGCAGCAGCAACAACAACAACAACAGGCTTGAAGACCGGGAAAAGCCTAGAACCTGTGGGAGAAGGCTTGGAGCCTGTGAGCAAGGTTGTGGAACCTGTGTGAAAAGCTGTGGAGTTGTGGAGCTGCAGCAGAAGCCTTGTCAAATGTGGCTAAAGCCTTGTATTTACAAGCCTTGTAATCTACAAAGCCTTGTAAATGCTATGGGAGAAGCCCCATATATTATGGAAATATCTTGTAGGAAATTCCCTTGTACATCAAAGGAAATGCCTTGGAGACTGTGGGAGAAAGTTGGCCTTGGAAACTGGAAAAAATATGGTAAGGACAGAGAGACTTGTGAGGGCAAATATCTAGCATGAATGAGAAGATACAACAGTCCTCTAAAGTACCAAAACACCAAAACAGCCCTCCTCCAGTGTAAACTGCTGGTCTTATTCATATTCTCCATTCTCTGTCTAGGTCACCATAGGATTCAGTTCTTCCCCACAACATCCCAGGACATCTGGGTGCTTAACTCAGTTCTCTACACAAGGGAATAGGCTGTGGGAGGAGATGATTAATAGAGTTCCAGAGATAGTCCAGGTCTCTAAGAATGCTAGTGACCCTGTCCTTGTGACTAGCAAAGCCAAACATAGGGGAAAAAACATGGGGGCCCCATGGTCCATAGGAAGGAAGAAGAGGGAGAGCTGGGCAGTGCGGACAACCAATAAAGAGCACAGCATTACAGCATTTGAAGGTTACCATTTTAGGTGACTGTGACTCTGTCCTGCTGTGAACCTCCCAGGAATCATTGCGCATTATGCTAAATTGTTCCTCTCTTCAGACAGGAGGCTGAGGCATTTATCTGATGTGCATCATTCCCACTGTGGCTTGGGGTTAGCCCTGCAGCAATTTTCCATTTATTTTTTTATTTTTGAACTTGGAGACAAATACCCAGGCAAACCACTAAACAAATATTATATAAAATACTTATAATCCCTGCAAGGTTCTGTGAAACATCACAGTGGGATAAATCCACACTCGGGGATCCAGCTTGACCTGAGAGCAAACTATCGTGAGTCTTCACTGACGGTATGTCTCACAATCTTGATACCAGGCTCACGCAGGCTTGGATGGAAACACTTTGTCCTTAGCCATTTTATCAAAACTCCCCTCTGACCCAAATACTGGAGATCAGCTGCCTCACTGGCCCAAGACATACATCCCCGTTATGGCCCCATTAGACCTCGTTCTGAGTTCTGCAGTTCTGAGTTTGTGCACTACTTGTTCTAGTCTATGTCATCTTGTGAATTGTTCTCATATATTAAGACTAGGTTCCTTGGGGGTCATAGTTTAAAGAAACTCCTTAAAAACTACTCCAGGAAAAAAAAATAATATAGAAGATCAAATATGGTACAAGAAGCCGTAACTCTGCATAGTCCTTAGAAAGGTCAATGGGTTAAATAAAATAAGATCCAGAATCTTTAAGTGTTAGTGAAATGAAGACAAAAGGATTTAGTGACATGCAATTAAAATCCCTCCCTGGTACTGCATGTAGAATACTATATACCTCTAATCTCAGTACTGGGGAAGTAGAGACAGAAGGACCAGGAGTTCAAGGTCATCCTTGGCTACACAGTGAGTTTAAGCACAGACTGAACTACCTGAGACATTGTCTCAAAAAAATAAGTAAGCCAGCAAACAAAATCTCTTAGAAGGTCAAGCACTTGACTCAACAAGAATTGCAGCCATGTGACGGTATCCATGTAAATACCATGTGAGGCAATTTCAGTCATATAAATCATATAAAATAATCACAAATATTATTGGTGTTTGGAGAGTAATACAAATGTTATAAATCTTGACAAAATAAGAAACAGCACATGTCACTGAATAAAGGGATGAAAAGATTTCAAAGTAATCATGAAATTATTATTCATTCCTTCAAACTTGAAATTCTTACATCATTTGATGTGTGTGTTATTGTATTTGTACTTGTTAGTGTAGGAGTGTGTGTCTGTGCATATGAGCATGCACATGTATTCAAGGGCAGGCCAGAGAGAGCAAATGTTCTTCTCTGACTGTCCACCTTTACTTTTGGAGATAAGGTTTTCTCACTGAACTTGAAATACCATGATCCATCTAGGCTAATCAACTTCAGGGAACCAGAGGCTCTGTGCCTTATTGCTGGGTTTACAGACCACTGTGCCCAAGTTTTTGTTTTTTTGTTTTTTTTTAATGTGTGATCTGAACTCAGGTCCTCATGCTTATAGAACAAAACCTTTATCTACTGAGCCATCATTATAATCTGACTTTTGTAGTTTGATCTGGTTTATAACAATTGTCCATAGCTAAAGGTACGGCGTGGTGTTCTGACAGGAACGTATAATGTATAATAATAATCTAATTAGCCTATCTATCACCTCAAACATCTATGATTTCCTTGTGGTGAGAACAGTTGGAATCACTTCTTGAAGTATTTGTTAGAGCTGGAAAACCTCACGCAAATCCTGATGGATATCTTTTATAGTTGACAAGCTAATGACCCAGAAGGAATTAAATTATAGTATAATTGTCAGGGCTGATGCTGAGCAACATAGAGGATGCTCAATAGGGTAGCAATTTCTTCATCTTTTTATTTTATAGAGAGGATTTGTATTGTCTAAATTTGATAATTCAGGACTGGAAAGATGGTTTGGTGGTTGAGAACATTGGCTTCTTCCTCAGGACCCAGATTTGGTTCCCAGCAACCCCATGGCAGCCATTTTAGTTTCAAGGGACCCAAGACACCTTCTTCTTCTGGCTTTGCCAACCCCAGGCACACATGTGGTACACAGGCATGCATGCAGTTGAAGCATCCACATAAAATGGGAATAAATCTTTAAAATTTGATAACTTGAAAAATAAAATCACTAAAAACCTAGTGAGAACATCCAAACAAAGGAACAAGAGAACTGTTAAAAGGTACTTACTTCCAGATGTGGTGACAGAGGTGGGCAACTCTGTGGCTTTCACAATTTCCATTTGAATAACCTTTAGAACCTATGTATCATTTCCCCCCATGTTGAGACACTGTTTAAAGAATATTGTAAAACCTATACTGGCTCTAAATGAAGTCCCCTGTCTCAGCCCTGAATTCCCAGTGATTAATAACAACTTAGCAATGCCCAGGATTTGGAAGAATAAATAACCCTGTCATTTTCTACCCCAAGCTGTGGCTTCCTATTAGACAGCCATGCTAATTCTGCTTGTAATCCCCAGGAAGTGTGGGGACTTGTGTAATCCTTCATCGCTAAGCCTGTTCCATCTCTGTTGATCTCAGAAGGATCAACTTTTAAAAACTGCCAGTGGGGGTAAGGAGAGAAAAGAACGATAAGAAATGACAAGCGTGTTGGGGGATGAGAAGGGATGGCAGCGATTAGGTTAAAATAATTAGATAGCTATTCTACTCACTTATCTCACAGGGATCAACGTTTCCCCTGAGATAATGGGAATTTCATATAGCTCTAAATTACTTTACGAGAACCTCACCGGAACCTAAAGTACATCAGATCCTAAAATATTCAGTGATGTACCAAATCAAGAATTTATGAATTCAGCATCTTACTGCAGGGGCGAGACTCTGTTTCCAGCCTTCTTTGCTCCTCGAGAGAGGGTCAGAACTCAGAATTTGGGGAATATTAAAGTGGATAAGTGGGTTGGTGAGTTGAAATAGAACCCAGCTGATTCTATGGGCTAGTCCTTGAGCATGTGTGGATGTCTCTAAAGTCCTCATCACTAGGTGTGTCGAAGAAGCTGGGAGGGCAGATGGGCAAGAAGGGCCAGTCTCAGTCCCCTCTGTTTATATGCATTATTTGGCTCTGCATTTTCCACAGTAGGGCTTTCTTTCCTTCTTGTCAGGGTGGGAGCAAGGTGGGAAAAAAGGACGGCAAGAAAAAGGGGTGGAGTGAGAAAAAAGGTTGGATATTGAGCCTATGTAGCCTGGAGCTATGTCCCCTGAGAGGCTCTGCTGGAGTCTGACCAATACAGATGCCTCGATGCTCGAGCAAGGACCCCAGTTAGGGCAAGGACTGAAGGAGCTGAAGGGGTTTGAAACCCTATAGGAAAAACAACAATATCAACCAACCAGATCCCCCAAAGCTCCCAGGGACTAAACGACCAACCACAGGAGTACACATGGGGGGTGGGGGTGGACCCCTGGCTCCAGCTGAATATGTAGCAGAAGATTGCCTTATCTGGCATCAATGGAAGGGGAACCCCTTGGTCCTGTGGAGGTTTGATGACCAGTATAGGGGAATGCTAGGTCACTGAGGCGGGAGTGGATGGGCAGGTGAGGGAGCACCCTCATAGAAGCTGGAGGTGGGGGGAGGAGATAGGGGGTTTGTGGAGGGGAAGTAAGATAACATTTGAAATGTAAATAAAAAAATAACCAATAAAAATATGAAAAAATATTACTTGAAATTGAAATTTGTTCTATGAAATATCAAAGCCGAATCTTTTTTCTTTTATTGGGTTTTATGGGAAAATTCATAAATAATTTCATTCATTTTGTTGTTTCCACATGTGCTTGAAAGTGCACCTGTGTGCATCTGTAGGTGAAGGAGAGACTTTCTAGTTACTTCCTATCTCACTTTTGCATCAGAGGACCTCACTGAATCTAGGATTTGGTGATTCTGCTCTGGCCAGAAATTCCAGAGCATTCTTCTGTTTCCACTCTCCAGAGATGGGATGACAGGCAACTACTGCCACGCCTGGCTTTTATGTAGGTGCTGGGAATTGGACTCAGGAGTTCATGGTAGCAAAGCAAGAACCCAATATATACATATTTTTGTACTTTTGATCAGTTTAAAGGTACTACATAATATATATATAATTTGTGTTTGTGTGTGTAAAATACCAAAATATATTATATATATAATATTTTTGTATATATTTATTTTTTCTCTAGTATCATATTATTATATATAAATATACAATATATTTAATTATTATATATTTATTAAATATACATGATATGAAAATTTTAGTATTTGTATGTAAAATACCCACAAACAAATATATACAGTTAGTAATACGAAATCTCTATTTTTCTCTAGGGTCATTTATGCTCATACAAAATGTGATACTTACATATATGTAACAAATAATCTTGACAGAAAATATAAATAGAATAAATTTTAAAACCCCCACCCTAGACCACAAATACAACTCTATATAAGTTCAAAAAATCTTTTGTTTGGGTATAGTTTATGGTCTTATATTGTAGTTGTTTCTTTAGACGAATATTTTTGCTAACCCTTTGCTTCAGTGCTAGCCTCAAACTAGGTACTAAACTCCTCTTCCTTTTGCCTTCTATGTGCTGGAATTTCAGGAAAGTCCACTATACTCAATCTGTTTTCTCTTCTTTATGACTGCCTAGTACCTCAATATAGCATGCTTTCCCCTCCCCAAGCCATTATACTAAGAACATAGTTTGTTTCCAATATTTCAAAATTACTGTGGGTAATCTTACATGTGGTATTTTTTTATGTTAGAGCATATAATTTCAAGGTAAAATTTTTGTAAGTGCTGAGGCAACTGTGCCAAGAAACAAATCACTTACATACACCACACACACACACACACACACACACACACACACACACAGCACACAGGACACACTCCAAGAATACCATCGTTTTCTCTTCCATTGGAATTACTCCTGTTCTTGGCTGCCACCCTCAGTGTACAAATATGCCTGTTCCTCCATCTTCCCACCAACACAGCCAGTTTGATTTACTAATAATTTGAATCTTTGCCAATTTTATAATTAGATGATATTTTGGTTTAGTTTTGATTTATATTCCTTCTGATAATTAATTTGTATTTGTTAAAGGGAATGTTGTATTTTTTTTTAATATGATGATTGTTTCCAGTTTTTTTCTACTGGGTTTTTGGTAAACAACTTTACTTACTTTTTAATTGATGGGATTTATATGAGGACTCTTAATTGAATATGGCCTTATGCACTAAAATAAATAAAAACTTGTTTTAATTATTCTTGGGCACCATGTCTCAGATGAAAAACAGTGTTCCTGAAACAAACAAACATTTGCTGCAGCAAATAGAACTTTGGCTCCAAGCCATCCAGGACCCAGAGACATGTAAATCAAATACAGTTCAGGTGACAGTGAGTGTGGGCTGGGGATATGGTGGCCCAAGCTCAGACTTTATGAGCATCTAGGTTGAGGTGAATGACCTCATGCTACAAGAAGGGCATACTGTAGAAATTAGCCATGGGGAGCCTGGGAACATGGCCCCAAGCTGCCAAGAGGGGCAGAGCCAGCACAGCCAAGTCCCATGGGGATCATTCGCAGCTTCTTTACAACCAAAAGCAAATGGTCATCACTGAGTCAAGAAAGGTCTTCCCATTAGAGATAAATTTCTCAAAACTGAACAATAATAGGATACGCATACAAGTCATAAAATAGAGACTGAAAAATTGAGGCAGGAAAAACTCTTTGCAGAGAAAATTGTATCTTAGTGTTTCATCAAAACACATAAAAGGGTTCGGTGTCCTTAGCCCTGTCAAAAGAAACTTGCACCCAAATGGAGCCAAACAGGCAAGGGGATATAGACAGCTTCACTAGGGAAGAGAGGCTACTCTAAATTCTCCAAAAACAGAAGCCAGGGAACCTAATGCCCCTGGCTGAGTCCATGGGAAGAGGGAGAAGATGACGGGAAGAGGGAGGAGATGAGGTGATAGATGGGCCAGCCATGACTGCTGTGTATCAGTGGAGGAGGTTGGGTCTCTTCTTTCCCACAGATGTAAATTCCATTTTCCTTAATGATTGTATTTCAAGGTGATATACCCCAGGTCATGGAAGAAGACACTTCCATATTACCCAGCTGGCCACAGACTGGAAGAAGATGCATGTCCTGAGTTAAAAGAAGGGATCTGAGCAAGGGGCACTCTCAGGCCAAGAGTCTAGAAGAAACCATGTCGAGTCTGATAAGACAGACGAGGACATCTGGATCATTCTGAAACTTTTCACTGTACTTTAGGATGACTGATGAAGTGTGGATTTACTTGTAGAAATCTAGGTGGGCTAAAGCATTCTGAAGTGAACAATACCTTCTCTGGCCTGTGTAAACGTGCATACTGAATATTGGGAAGAAATATGTGTTGGGTTGCTGATGAATTAATATCAGGTCTGGGTGTGGATGTTCCTGTCAGTCCATTCCCTGAATAGTCACCAAACATGACATGAAATCATCCAAGTACAACCCAGAAGGAAGGTAATGTTTAGGTTGTAAATTCTGGTTCGAGCTATGAGAATCAGATTTGGTTTGATTTGATTGATCAAATAGTGTTTGATTAATACTAATTTGGAGTAGCAGAAAATCACACATGTAAAAGGCCTATCTCATGGCTTACATCTTTCTTATTAGAGGTAAAAATTTCTAAAGATCTCACACTGAAGGTTAAAGATAGGTGTTTGACCCTTGACCCTCTGACTGAGCCAGTGCTGGCTCTTCATAGATCGTGAAGTCCCTAGGGCCTTTTGGCTGGAGGCATTTGCAAGGAAAATTAAGAAGTACTCAATACCCCTGTAATGCAATAGTTTAAAATAAAGTGGGGAAATTCAATAAACACCAACCTCAGTGCATTTTTCGTCTCTAATTTTAGAAAGCCGACCATGAACCAGCCGCAGCAACAAGAGAGTGAAGGCTGTCGTCGCCCTGGGTGTTGGAGCGCAGGCGCCGTATTTGTACAAGGAAATGTGAGGATTATTTAAGCATCGTGTTTTCCTATGCACAAATCGCCTGACTGCTTGTGATAAAAATGAGCTGACAGCCTTTGGCTGTTTTCACATCAAATTTAGTGCCAAAATGTCCCTAGTGAACAAACCTTCCTACTTACAGCCCGCATGCATTTTTCTCTCCTTCTTCAGATAAAAGGATTCTTCCGGACTCAGCAGCTTCCTTCCCTCTTTAGCTCTCTATTTTTCCAGCTTCATATTTTTTGTAGTATCACCTATTTCCAGAAAATTCCACCCATGTTAAGAATAAACTTTCTAAACAGTAGCCGGATGAAGATCCCATCGGTCAGTCTTTTTGCCAAGACCCCTCATTTTCATATCTAACTGAACGTAGTATTAAAGACTTAAAAAAAAAAATTAAAAACTTTAAGTTTTGCATATTTATTTTGTGTGTGTGGCATGGGGAAGGTAGGTGGGCATATATCAGGCCGGGTGTGGGTGTCAGAAGGGAACTTTCTGGAGTCTTTTCTCTTTTCCTACCATTTGGGTTCTGGAGGATTGAACTCAGATTCTTAATCTTGGTGACAAGTGACTTTATAAGCTGAGCCATGTTGTGACATTAGGAAGCTAGAGACATAGAGGCTCACAACCACCTGTAACTACAATAGCCTCCACAGGCTCCAGTGTTTATCTGCATATACCAATATACAGATATAACATCTCAAAACTTAAAATGATAACAGTTGGGTGTGGTGGTGCACAACCTTCCATCCCAGCACTTGGGAAGCAGTGGCGGATGGATCTCTGTGAGTGTGAGACCAGCCTGGACTATCTATCTAGTTCCAGACCAGCCAGAGCTATACACTGAGACCCTGTCTCAAAATAAAACCAAAACCAAAAACTCATCTTTTTAAAATAATGCTTTTATTTTTTTCTTTGAGAATTTCATGCAATACTTGTTAATCCTATTCTGTTCCCTCCCCCAAACTGCCTTAGATCTTTCCTAGTTTCCTATCCATCCAAATTCACATTCTTTCTATTAAAATAAAGTATGGGGTCTGTTGTATCTTGATAGACCACAGAGCTCAGGGCCTGCCCTGGGGCATGGATAATATATACCCAGTGTCACTCCAGTGAAGAAAACAGAGCTTTCTTTTCCCAGCAGGTATCAGTTGCAAATAACCCCTTCGCTAGGGGTAGGATTTCATGCCCACTTTCCTCCTCCATCCTGGGACTTTTTTCTTGTGCTGGTCTTATGAATGCTAACACTCTGTCTCACTCTGTATCGTTAGAGTGTACAAACATATCTCTCATAGACTTTAATTAAAGCAAACCATTTCCCAAATCCTTTCACCATTAATTAATCTAAACTGTTTCTGAATCTCAAGTATGTGGAATCATGTATCTGTCTTGCTTTATTTCCTTCAGTAATAGTAGCAGGTAATGTTACATTATCATGTCTTGAATATGCCACATTTTATGAACTGTAATGTTGGCTGTCTCAAGTGGTTAAACACAAACAGACCCATTATGAACACACATGCTTGCTCAGTGTAGATCTGTACCCAAGCTTCTTCTGTGTCAACTGAGGAGTATATTTGCTGGGTCATACATAGTACCTGTGGGGTTTCATCTTTAGCAAACAACGTCTGTCCATCAATTTAGAGGTACTCTAGTTGATTCATTGTCTCATTAACACTTGGTGTTTTCAGACTTTTCTCTGCTAAAATAAACTGTAACTTCCCTAATCCAGTAGGAATGAATTCTCCCTGTGGTTTTAATTTTTCATCCATAGGTGACTGAGCAAGATGGCTGGCCTTCTCCAGCCCCTGATTAAAACTTTATGTAGGTTTCTTCCAGCTCTCAGCCTCAGGGCTCCTTTTACTTGAGGACGACTTCTTCGTCTTCGTCTTCGTCTTCGTCTTCGTCTTCGTCTTCTCTTCGTCTTCGTCTCCTCCTCTCCTCCTCCTCCTCCTCCTCCTCCTCCTCCTCCTCCTCTTCCTCCTCTTCCTCCTCCTCTTTGACACACATATTCTTCCAATGTCTATTCCCTGTATGACATGGAAAGTGTCTTCCTCTAGGAACTGGGAGCCATCATTTTGAAATGCAATCATTAAGGAGGATAGTATTTAGTGCCTTTAGGAGATCAGGAATCCAGCTTCCTTGAGTCATTAAGTAGGTCTTATCCCTTGTCTATCCTCTTCCTCCACAGAGCTCTGGTCCTGCCTACTGGTTTACTATATTAGCAGAGATGAAAGCAACTTCTTTCACCTAGAGAAAGAATCTTGAATGAAATCTCCTTGCTTGTTTATCTCTATCTGGTGCAGGTTTTTTTTTTTTTTTTTTTTTTTTATGACAAGACTAAGGGGATGAAGATGTATTGAAGACTTAGTTACTCTTCTATTCTTAATGTATCCTGTAAAGAGAATTCCCTATTCTCCTATTGCATTTCTTCCTTTTCTTGTGGTCTGCAGTGTTCTTTTCATTACCTGGATTTGGATCCTTCAATAGTGTCACTTTGCACATCAATCAAATGACCACATATGTATGTCTTGCTGCACTCTGTTCTGTTATTTCCAACTTGGGTAGCCATATGCCACAACTATAGTATTCTTAGTTATTCAAATCTTGTAGGATGTGATGTATGTCACTGCCAGTGTGTTAAATTGCTCTTCTAGATTCCTTTCATTTTAATGTGAGTTTTAGAATTAGCATGCAAATTTATATGAAGACTCGTTTGCTGAATTCTTAATAGGTTTGCCTTGAATGTACAGGTCAATTTAGGGAGTTTTTACAGGCTTAAATACTACTTTCTGACTCACATATGACGGAGCTTTTAATTACATTGAAGGATTCCAATTTGCCAGCAAAGTGTTTTAATTTTTCTGCGTAGTCACACTAAAGGCATTGTGTATATTGCATCTTAGGTGTTTGATGTTTTGATCTCAAGTGACATTGAAAACTTTTTATGTTCTGATTTATTAATGGAGCATGTAGATAGACATCTCACATGGACCTCATAAACACTGACCTGCTGAAAGCCTTTATGCAATTCTAAATTTATTTATATTTTGAGTCTATTATGTATATGACCACACTATGTTGAAATAACAGTTTTGTTTCTCCTTTTTTTAACACACACACACACACACACACACACACACACACACACTTTTCATAGACGTGACTGAGATCTCTTCTGTAATAGTAAGTAGACATTGCTAGTAAAGGGGCTGGAGAGGGGAACTCAGGGCTTGTGAGCATGGGCTGTTTCTTCAGAGAATCCAGGCACAGTACCCGCATGACAGCTCAATCACTCTTTTCTAGCCTCCAAAGGCTCTGCATGCATGTGGCATAACACCACACACACACACACACACACACACACACACACACGAAACAGTCCTGCAAATAAAACAAATATACATTTAAAAAGAAATAGTTAGAAAAGATATTTTCACCATTTCTTGATCAGAAAGATTAGCTAGTTCTGTGGTCAGTCTGAAGTGCATAAAAAATCCATTCTCCCTGTCTGACCTTGAACACTACTTTAAAAAAAAAAAATTCTTAATATTTTGAAGCCACTAGAAGTTTTACCTAATATCTCAGCAATTTTGTTTCAACTCCCCTTTGGGTTTTTAAGGTCCTTGGCTTAACACCATGTTCAAATCACTAGAGAGCAAGCATGTAAATAATCTTATGCATAACAAAGTGGTTTCTTCTTCCGATATCTTGAGTCCCTCAAACCTTAGACACCCTGCTTCCTCTGCAGCATCCTGAGCAGAGTTTAAAATCAAGTAGAATTCCCTGGGGTTTTAGGACTTGAAACAAATTCTACCACCATATTTAATGGAGAATTAGAAATGTGTCCAATCTCAGCGCCCCACAGAGATCACGCAGTGAGTCCTCAGGGACTAAGGCTTTCTCTTCTTCTCAAGAACATTGTAATCCATTGTGAGCAGAGAAGCAATAAGAAAATGTATTATGTGCAAAACCGCATTGAGAGCACTCTTGGGGGGGTTGGAGTCAACCTGCTGGGAATGCCAATTGGGATATGCAGTCATTACAATTACATTTCTTTGTATGCTGGACAGTAATGACTGCCTCACTCAGTGGATGTCATGAGTGTGCAACTAAACTCCCTGAGAACTAATCCCAAATCTTACAAAAATACATTATGTGTTCATAAACAAATTGGCCAAGCAGAGCTGAATTTTTTTATGGATGGTAAGAAATCTATCGGACTGGTGAGATGGCCCAGCTGGTAAGATGTCTTGCCACATAAGCCTGGCAGCCTGAATGGATCCTGTAAATCATCATAAAGATGGAGAAGAGAACCGATTCCACAAAACTGTCCCCTGACCTCCACATGTGTGTTGTGGTATGTGTGACTCCTCTTCTACATCATAACATGATATGCAAACACACACACACACACACACACACACACACACACACACACACACACACCCCATAATGTACTAACAATGATTGTATTAGCATCAAAAGTGAATAAGCACTTTTATATGTGGGTTGAAATTTCATGTCTTGGGAAATATTGATCAGTGCAAAATAGACTTGCAAATTCTAGCACTTAAAAGTTGGTTATGGACTGAAACACACACACAGACACACACCACACACACACACACACACCTCTCAAAATAAAAATTTTCTTTGAATTCAACTGAAGAAAAACAAGAATAGTACCAGCTTTCAGATTTCTAAATTGGAAATGCCTTAATAAGTTTTTCATTAACTGTACTAACCTGTCCAACCCATTGAAAGTAATGAACCATTAACATACTACACACACACACACACACACACACACACACACACACGCATACCACCACCACCAAACTTCTAGAAGTTTAAAAAATTAATAAAACCATGATATATGATTGTTGTTGTAATGCTGGCCATTTTGTTATATCCCTTCAAATATTCCAACTATACCCAGAAAGAAGACACAGAGAAGAGGGACCCATAGCAAAGAAGGAAGCCACTGGGAGAAGGAGTGGGAAGGGAGAATGGGGGATAAAAATGACTAAAATTCATTTTATAAAAATATAAAACTGTCAAACAAAAAATGAAAATGACTTATATACTATTCTGAAAGTTAGTAGCTTGAGAAAATAGGAGTATTGCAATCACTGTTGCCTCTTAGTCATTATGTATTTTATTACAAATAATATCCTCATTTTGAACTACTTCAATAAAGTACAAAAAAAAGAAAAATTTAAAACTAACCAACTAATCACCACCACCACCAACAACAACAAAGCCACAGCCTCTGCTGGTGAGGACTGACTGTATTGGCATCAGCTCAGATCAGTCAACTGGGAGACAGATGCTATCTGCTCTAGCCAGGGATCTTTCCCAGATGTTCATCAGCTGGCTGCAGCAGCCCTGTCAGGCCCTCCATGTCTCCTGTCATCCTTTCTCATCACTGCATGAGGAATGTTTTCCAGTACACAGAAGCCGTCTGTGGCCAGGCTCCCACTGCAGTTCTCAATTGTGCTGTTTCTCCCAGCTCTCCTGCACCATTAGATAACATTTCCTACAGACCTTACCTCTCATCAACTCGAACACCTGCCGAGGATCTGAGTTATGTGACTTTCTTTTGGACAAGTGTAAGCCACCTACTGTTATTGTCATCCCTTCCATGATGAGCTGACTACACAGCAGACTAATATTTTTGATGACTATGCATTGAACATAGAGTATATCAGGGGCTTGGGCATTGGTTGAGCCTTTCGACAGTGGTACTAATTTCTTCATTGGTGGTCTGATGGGAAAGCCAGGTTTGGAAGGGAGCTGTGACTCACTCAGGCAATGAGCTCATGAACTGCATGTTAGTGGCTTCAGTGCAGACAGCTCAATTTCAGAGTGCCTCATTTTACTTACTAGGCAATTTGAGAAGACAGCAAAGCCAAACTGTGTTTGTCTCACCCAATAACCTCAATCTGATACCACCATTTATATTGATCATGATAGGTTCTATGTTAGGAAGTGTTTCTGCAGTTTTTCAGTGAATAACTTTCCCTCTACATTTCACTATCATGTTTGCATATGTGTGGGATGGAGAGGTCTGCCAGCTTCAGATCTATATTATGTCATCTGAGCTCCTCCCTGAGTCCTACAAGGAGGGGCCTGGTCTCAGATGCCCCTTGGATCAGAGGCTGAGCTTCCTCTAGGCCTTCCTCCAGGTTTGCTTCAAGGGATGAGATAACGTTTGCTGGCCCTTTGCACCCTACAAGGAATCACGTAGAAGCAACAAATGAGCAAATACTTCTAGAGAAAATAATTATGGGAATTTCATTATGAGAATAATAAATGTCCATGACTCTAATTAATTTAGCATCTCCATATCTAACATAGTACTAGATTATATTGTAAGATTTCTGGTCTCAGTTTGAATTTAAGATTAAAAGAATCTCACTATCCCAGGACACATCCTGGGAGAGGCACATTCCTTAGAGGACACTTGCTGGATTAACATTCAGAGGAGGAAGGGAGAGGCAGATTAACATTCCTCAGACCATGGGGGAGGGAACCCACCTGCAGGTGAGGAAGGGCCAGAGCACTTAGACAAACTAGGGAGGTCCTTGTCACCTCATTCCCCAAAGACCAATCAGTTTAAAAGTCATACTGTTCTGCCAATCATATTGTGCATAGTCACTGTTTCTCTGTTCTAACCCTAGAGCCTATAAAAGCTATTCTTAGCTCGAACTCGGGGTTCTCTCTTCTTGCTTGCAAGGGAACCTCAGTATACTGGAATCATTAAACCTCATGCTGGTTGCATCAAGATCGGTCTCATGAGTCATTGGGTGGTCGTAATCTCTTGAGTGGGGGTCTCCCCTATTGGGGGGCCTTTGAATATCATAATGATGCTTTCTTGAGGTGTAAAGAAATAGAATACTATTCATATTTAGTGTACCAGAGCTGGATGCAAAACACCATTTCTATTGGTTTTAGGAAAGACTATTCCAGGTCTCCTCTAGTTCATCCTTTTGGACCATTTCTTGGTTTTCCAAGCCTACAGTTGCACTAGTCTCTCCACTTTAGTAGTGGAATGCTGTTTTGCATTTTATATTTTCATCACTTCTTTTTTTATTTTTCCAGGTAGCTGTAAACCTCCCAGCTCCTGCCTCCATTTCTACCATGGGGCTTCCACTGAGTTTCCATACAGCCCTAAGAAGTACAGTTGTGATGCACATGAGAGATGTCAAAGAAGACTGTGTTCTAACAGGCAAAGAGGTTAACATTTGCACTGTTTTTTTCATGAGAAAAGGATAGCTTATAAACAGGCAGAGGCCAATGCAGAAGTAGACTGAGAATAGCTTATCTGGCACTGGGGAGAGATGACACAGTGGTAAAGCACTTGCAGGGTATGCAACTATCATGTTCATGTACTTATCTACATATTTCTATCTGCATATCAGATGTTTATCTGTTTTTCTATCATCTACATGTAAATATGTATTAATATATGCTTTATGTATCTATGAGCTATCAACTATGTAACAATCACCTATCTACTATTTATAATCTTCTAGCTACCTATCATTTATCATTTATTTTCATACCCATTTACCTTTCTATTACTTATGTTTTAATACGCAAACATTTATCTCTCTGTATGTATCTCTATGTGAATATATATTTACATATTATCTGTTTATTATATATCTTTATATCATCTATGTATGAATATATGTATCTTCCATCTATCTACATATTAATATGTATGTGTAATGTATCTGTATATGTCAATGTAACATATGCAATATGTTATATGATCTATCTACCTATGTATTAATCTCTGAATGTATTTATGTTACTGCCACTTATTCTTCTACATCTATACATGTAACAATTAGCTTTAGCCAGTTTGGAAGATTCTGAGTCAGTGAAGGAATGGTGACGTACATCACCATTTGTTTTTCCCTGTGAAGGGTTTAAAATCAAATGGCGAATTAAATGGATTTTTTCCTCTTTTAGAATCATCACAACAGAACTTCCTGTGGCTCAGAAATATTTAAAAAGAACAATAGAAAAGAATTGAAATCCCAAGGACTTGCACAGCGAGCACCATGCAGTTAAGAGCTGTTTCTGTGTCGTTGTGGAGATCCCCCATGGCCCAGAAAAGAAACTTCTTAATTAGATTTCAATGGTCCTTGTTTGCCAAGGTGTGTTGTTATAGGATAGCTAGTGACTGGCTGCCTAAGCGTTTGTTTGAGCTTCTTGCCTTCTCTCTGTGGTATTCTCCTGAGATTTGACTCTATCTTGTGACTTCACAGTTTCTTCTGACAACAGGTTAAGTCACTCTGCCCTGTCACATGTGGACCATGATGAATGTCCAGGGATGCAGGTAAATTAGTTCAACAGGTGGCAAGGCACCCAAGGGAGGAGAAGTCTGCTCCATGCGGGTATGGTAATGCATTCTCAAAGCATCATTATCATTCTGCAGTTCAAAAATAATTGAATTTGCATATCCCCGATGTTTAAGAATTGATTTGCTAAATGAGAAAATGTGGGGTATAATGACCATGTGCCTATGCTCCAGTACGCATTATTTCAGGATCTGGGGAATCTGCAGAGACAGAATTGTACAGTCTCTTTTGCATAGATGGACTTTTTCATGTTATCTCAGGAAAGCTGTGGGCACTGTTTCCCCTCCTAATCAAATGGAATCATTCTCTGTTCTAAACATAGGATCAGAAGTGCCTTGGAGGCTGCTGGGAGAGTAAATAATTAGCTACCTGGATGCCTAGAGAGAAAATGTAGAGGGTTTTAGAGACTCGGCACAAATGGACTGAGACATTATGCAAAATTAGTTTTGCTTAGACTTTAATTTATCTAATTTAATATAATTATGAAGAAAGCAAACTGTGGGCAGTTAGGAGCAAGAAATCAGGAGCCTGCGCAAAGGGGGTTGGCATGGTAATTCTATGACAGACGTAATGACAGTCAGGTGCAACTGAACTTGGTGTTGCCTCTTTTTACTTTAAAGATAATATTTTATTAGCAAATATTATGTATAATATAGAGTTTCATATGACATTTTCATACATGTATATAATTTGATCATGTTCTCTCTCCTGCTACACTCTCTTGTACCCTGCCCCCAGCTTCATGTAGAAAATCCCAAACTGGAACTGTGAGGCAAAAAGTCATGGTATAGAAGATTAACATTGAGGGCAAATGTTGGGAAGGGTAGTACACACATCCCAGTTCCTCTCCAGTTCTGGTGCAGATGACTCGGCAGCGAGGCGACATAAGGCACGCTCTGGGCTGCGTAGGTCTGATGACGTCACACTGATCTGAGAATCTAAGTTGTAGGTCTATCTACTTGTTCTGAGAGATGAATGTGGAAGAGGATTGAAGATTGCAAGGACTCAAGGAAGTGATCTGCAGTTAATGGACAGTGGGTGTAATACTCTGAGCATTCGGTTGGAGGCAGGGGAATGGCATCTGAGGGAGCTCAGCCATTGTTTTCCGGTTATTCTTTACTCCAGTGAGTCCAGGCATCTATTCTTTCTCTGATCCACAGAACAAAGTGTCACGAAGGTTACCGCCATGATAACTCTGGTGTCTGGCTGAAGGGCTGACATTCAGCATGCATTTTCTGAGCTGCACGCTATTTTCCAAAGAGTTCAGGCTGCCAGTTGGAAGGGAGGACCTATGGAAGAAGCCAGGCAGATTGGGGAAGGCGTGAAGGCTAGAACTCCCAACTAAGCATGCAGGCTTCCAGAACTCAGGGAAGAAAGTGAAATTTGGGGTGTCAGAACAAATGGAACTTGTGGGAGAAATCTCAGAGTAATGACTCTTTGTCTGGAAACATTACAGTGAACCCCACTTAAAATATCCCCTCAAAACAGCTCAACTTAGGGTGTTTTTTTTAATATAAAGTCAGATAGGAAATGTAAGTCATTACTAAAGCCGTCCTTACCCTACATTTCACCGTAAGACATCCTTCTTATTAGTTCTACCATCCTTCCATAGATGTCCAGAAAGGAGATAATTTTGACTGTGTTATTACCAGTAAGCTGGCCACTCACTCCATGTTTCCCCCTATTAGCTTGTCTCAGTCTTGCTTCTTCTGTTGCAGCTTCATGGAGGCAGGGACTAGTGAGATATCTCAGTGGGTAAAGTTGTCTGCCACCAAGTCTGAGGACCTGAGTTCAATCCCCAGCACCCACATGTTGGAAGGAGAAAATTCACTCCCAAAAGTTGTTCTCTGACCTCCTCATATGTGCTAAGTTCTGTGTGTTGCCACGATATAACATATGTGGGCACACACACACACACACACACACACACTCACACACATGGAAACTCACTATAAATTGTTTCCAGCATTTTAAAAAACTGGTAGTTCTTGAGCATTTGTCTCTTAGAAACAGAAGTTGTATTAATAGAACTGACCATAACTTTGTTGTAATACTTTTATTTTCCTGCTACATATTGTAATTTCTCCCTATGGTGTAGCCACCTGCAGCCATGGATCAACTGGGTCCACCTGAAAGGGGGCTGGAAATGAAAAAAGGGATGGAGGGGGAGAGGAAATGAAGCCAAGACAAAGTTCTCTGATCAAGGCTTGAACTTTAATGTTCAGCTCTTAATTTAAAGGGAAAGTCCCACCACCAAACCCCTTCTTGCTTTTGGCCAGAGATGGGTGAGGGAACCCGTCCTTGGTCACTGCTGGAGATGGGTGGGGGAACTCATCCTTTGTTTCAAGGCAAGCTCAGTGGGCAGTTATTCTTCTAAGTTCCTGTAGCAGGCTGTACGTGCAGCCAAGGTGGGTAACTCTACCTAGGTCCTATTATTTTTGGTCTATTGTGGTAAGCAAGGTCTTTCAGGCTGCTCAAGGCTGCGGGGAGGGAGCATTATGGGAATACTTCTATTTGTCTGGCACGTTGAGCAAACTCTCTCCAGGTGATTGCGTCCATCCCTTGCAGGTGAGCACTTCCATCAAGAAGTCCACACATGCACCTGGGGGAGGACTGACCCCATCAGCTACCGAGCTCTGTTCTAAATGTCTCTGCCACATCTCCATTTGACTCTCACAGAGACATTTCACCCTCCATTCACCTTCCAACCTTATTGTTCACTTACTCTCGAAATCTTTTTTCATCATATTTAAAATTTTCCTCATATTAGTGAATGCTCACTGATAACAAGCCATCCGTGACATCCCTTCCCTACCAGTCCATCTCTGTTCACCATTAAATCTATTATCATTCACACAGAACATCTGACCAAATGACTGTTATTCTTTAGTCCACTGTCCAAAGCTTGTAGGACTGATCCTTATAAAACATAACACATTGAATGTGATTACTCTTTATAGGTCTCTTTAGTATTTTAAATACATTCTCACCTTACTGCTTTGATTTGCTTCTCTTTTCCTTTTACTCACTCTCATCTGGAACCTTCTATAGTGCCATTACCTTCCTTAGCAACTGGGTTATGATTAATATTCTCCACTGTTGTGCATGTGAAACATGTTTATTTATTTATTTATTTATTTAATTTTATTATTTTATTTTTTTGGTTTTTTCGAGACAGGGTTTCTCTGTGTAGCTTGGCTGTCCTGGAACTCACTCTGTAGACCAGGCTGGCCTCGAACTCAGAAATCCGCCTGCCTCTGCCTCCCAAGTGCTGGGATTAAAGGTGTGTGCCACCACCGCCCGGCAACATTTTTATTTTTATCGACAATATTCTTCCTTCTGTTTCTCATTTAGATGTCAACTTGTATTCCCTACAGCCTGGCAAGATATATCAAGGTCGTAAGCTTTTATGTCTCTGCTCAGTCCTGTGTATGCTAAGTAGATTACATGATAAATTCTCATTAGAACATTGGAAATATGCATGAAATTACCTACAGGTGACTTGAGATCATTCCCTGCCATACCCTGATGAGTCTCTCTTTATCTTGGCATGTGAGCTGGATCCCATGGACTTTCATATTCTCATGCATTCAACTTTAATGACTCTCCAACATTTTCTAATGAGCTATATTTTTGTAGTTTTCTCTACATGGCTGAATGCAAAGAACATGCTAGAATGACGATTCAGTAGGGGAACTTCTATCTCTCAGGGTCAAAACTTGGGAGAGACCCGTAGAAAAGAACTACAGGGTAGCATTGGCTGGTAGCTGTAAACAAGGAATAAGTCATGTAACTCGCGTGGGTTCTGCTCTGGGGCCCTGCCTGAAATGATGAAGATTTTACTCTCAAATGCTTCCTGCACATGGCATGAATTAGTACAAAATTTCAACGCATTTTCTGAGATATGAATGTTTACATATTAACTTATTATAACCTGTTCTGCTTTGAATAGCATAATATCTCACATAAATGCTTCTTTATCCAGCCTTCCCATTTATTCTCATTGAGCCTATCACGTTATCAATTTGAACCCTTTACATGTTTCCTGCCACGCATTGACTTATTTTATTTGCTTGCTTTCATGAATTGCAAGTAAAACTCCATCATGACAAGTTCCTTGTCTCTTGAATAGCAGACAATGCCTGTGTGTAGACCATGTTCAATAGCCATTTGTGGAATGAATGGATAGCTATAGCAGAGAAACTATTTACAAATAGCACTCTTTCAAGTGAATGAGGACAGACTTGAGACGCTCCTTGTTATGTTATCCTGAGTTGCTCAATTTATTGAGCAACATTGCCTGCACTCTGAAAGGCACACTTTACTTTGGAACTAGAATCAGAGCTCACACCTTACTTTGGATCTAGAATCTAGATTCATTCATTATTAGTCACCAAACCACAAATACCACCATAGCTATGTTGGGATAATTTGTGATTCTTCTATGTTTTCAATTAGCGTATCGTACAAGGTATTAGATGCCATCCCAGCATCTTTGAACAGTGTATTTTAGCATATTCTTCTTCCCCACCCCCAATATCTCCTCTAATCCCTGTCTGCCACCCTGTTTCTTACCTGCTCTCCAGTCTCCGGTCACTGTAATGTGGCCTCTTGTCTCCCCTCCACTATCAATTTTGCATGTTGGAGGGGGTCTCTTTTCTAGGTTTTTAGGCTTTACCCACATTTATAACATGGAATCATCTTGCCTGGCTGGTTATGTCTTCATTCATTTGACAGTTTGGATTACATCTTGAGTTTCACATTAATCCAGAGATTGGATGGGAATTTTTCCTTACTTAGCTTAATTAGGGAACTAGCCACATTTGTTCCATTTTAAGTCATGCCGTTTTTGTCTCCAGGTTCAATCCTGTAATTATTTAATTCAAGAAACTCTGTTTTTTGTTAGTCATTCTTCTGTCTTCATTTCTGTTACCATGAAAAAAAGATTGACAAAAAGCAACCCGGAAAGAAACAAAATGAGATCCTGTCTCAAAGGAAAAATAATGTATGGAACCCATTATTGTATGTCATGAATACAATACACTAGAATCAAATGAATGTTTAAGATATTTGTTTGGCATTGAAAGACAGACCTGTGAAGTTAAGGTCATATTAGACATATTATTTCAAACTGCCGTTTCTTCCAGAACTCTGATGGAAGATCTTTCTGGAAGATCTCACCATTTCCTCTGGAATCACGTCTTGGATTTGCAAGGTATTATATTGCTCAGTTGGTATTAGCACAGCCTTTTCAATAGTTTTACTTGACCATTCTGGGTGGAAAATTCATGTTTCTGAAAGATGAAGTATATAGGCAAATAATCCAGTAGACAGCTGCAGACTTAAAGTCATCTCAGTACCCTTTTCTTTTAAATTAAATGCATCATTTTATACAGTGTATTTAAGTTATAGGAGTTTTCCAATGATGCTTACACATTTGTGGTTAGCAAATAAGCAATTTTGAGTACAGGAGAATTCATATAGAATGTGGACAAATTACCTATTCTTTCATGACTAAAGAGATCAAATGTAATGTACCATGCCACCAGGAGGTGGCCTGATCTTAGTGTGGTGCTGTGTCTGGGACACAGGTTTGATCAGAGCATCCTATGTTATCAGCCAGATAACCATTAGGAAGAAAAACCTTGTTATATTTATGTTTCAACCTACACAAACTCAAAATCTTTGCCACTGTGACCACTTTCTTATAACCTCACTAAGGGATATGGGAAGAGACTCATGGGAAGACTCCCTCTTATAAATTAAAATCCTCCTTTGCATCCATTTCTGCAGCTCATTTACAAGTGATACATTTAGGTCAATTGTTCCAAGCCTCCTCTTCAGCAGTTTCGTGACCTTGCTTCTTTTCAGGGACAAGGCACGTAGTCCTAGACATATAGATACCGTTACCTCTGCAATGCAACCTTCCCTTTCCACCACTTGGAGAATGAATTGTAGCATGGAAATTTCTCCCAGGCAGAAACACTCCCTTTCTCTAAACTCTTTCACCTCCTGTCTACCTTGATCATGACTACAAATCTGCAGCTGACCACTTCACTTATGCTAGCGTATCTTATAAAGCTTCCATGAATTAATTTTTTTTCACTTAAGAAGTTATTGAAAAGACTTCACAACCTCAGCATTGTTTGCATGGCACATGGACAATCTTTTGTTGTGGGGAACTTTGTGCTTTTAGGCTGTTTGGATCTATCCCACATCTTTATCACCTAGATGCCTATGCTACATCTTTTTCCATCTGTGATAAATCAATATGTCTCCAAATATGTTTCCATGGGGTTTCAAAAGCTTGCAGAGATCACACCCAGTTGATTGCTACAGGATTATAGGTAGTTTGACAATACACAATGATTTAGGTAAGATGGTTCTATTTTAGGCCTATTGTCCTGGCCTACTTTTTAAGCTACAACATGTTTGTCTACATGATAAATTATACTTGCCTTACTCATAAGGGACTCCTCATGAGATCAAAAGTACAGGTTGATAGCAGGATGGTCGGGTGCCAAGAGAAAGAAACTGTGTATAAGCCATCTGTTCATGCGAGTTTCAGGGGAGTCAGAAATTGTGTGGGTCCAGATCCCCTATGCCTCTTCCATCTAAAAGAGAAGTGCTGCTGTGTGCACCTGATTTCATGGATAATATACCTGTGGTGTCTGGATTAGTTTATATTGTCACACAAAAACAATAATCAGGGCATAAGATGGTGAGGCAGGCAAGCATAGGGGCAGCTCAGCCACTCAGGGCACTTTCTCTTCTAATTCATTTTCTTCTGTCTCTTCCTAGTAGCACAACACTTAGAGCCTACCCTGCTGTGGGTCATCTGCAGTCAGGTACATCTTGGTGGAAGGAGAGATTAAGAAGGTCAGCTTAAACTGGTATTAGTCCCAGTGAAGGTCAATCTTTGATTATTATTGCTCATATGTATGCATGCCTATGAATGCATACACATATACACACACATACACACACATACACACACATACACACACACACAAAAGGTGTTGAGTCCATTTTTGTTTGCTTGTGTGCATACAGTTTCAGGGCTGACTACTCTTTGTTGGACAAGCAATCCTTGGGAGACTTAATTCTTCTTCTTCTAGTAATCATTAGTTGCTTACAGCTTTTTTATTTAGAAGTGGGGACCCTGTAAAATTTTTCTCTTCCCACCTTAACATATCCAATGATGTTTCCATGGTTCTGGCCTTGTTTGTGCAGCCATTTCTAGGACAGACTGTTTCACAGCAGACTTCCTGGTATTCTGGCTCTTACAATATTTCCACATCCTTTTCCAAGATGTTCCCTGAGTCACAGATGCAGGAGATATGATGTAGATGGATCTATTGGGTCTGGATTTCTCATGATTCATTGATCTCTGTCTTGTGTCCAGTTGTAGTTTTCTGTAATGGTCTCTATTTGCTGAAAAGAGAGGTAACATGTGATAAATTTTACACAGTTTTCATGGTGTTTGAAAAATAAATTCTATTTTCAATATAGAGTTAAGAAGTATTTCTGCTTAAACTTGATTTGCTAATGGATGAATTTAGATACTGTATCATTTTTAATGCATAGTTAATCTGTTAGAGTTAAAGTAAAATTCTTTCATTAATACTAAATGTCTTAGTTAGGGTTTTACTGCTGTGGAGAGACACCATGACCGAGGCAACTCTTATAAAGAACACTTAATTGGGGCTGGCTTATCGGTTCTGAGATTCAAGCCATTATCATCATGGCTTGAATGAAGCATCGCAGCATCCAGGCAGGCATGGTGCTGGAGGAGCTGAGAGTTCTGCACCTTGTTCCAAAGGCAAATAGGAGAAGACTGTCTTCCTCAGGCAGCTAGGAGGAAGGTCTCAAAACCCAAAAACACAGTGCCATACTTCCTCTAACAAGGCCACACCTCCTAATAGTGCCATTCCCTGGGCCAAGCATATTCAAACCACCACATTCCATTTCCTGGTCCCCATAGCTGTTTCAAACACATGAGTCTTTGGGTGTAATACCTAGCCATAGTATAATGCAAAATACATTTAGTCTTACTTCAAATGTCCCGTAGTCTATAAAAGTCACAATAATATTAGAACTCAAAAGTTCAAAGTCTCTTTTGAGATTCATGCAATCTCTTAATTGTAATCTCTCAAGAAATGAAAATAAAAAGCAGATCACATACCTCCAACATCATGCAGGATGTACATTACCATTCTAAAATTTCATGGTGAGTAAATACTGGACCGAAGCAAGATAGTAAATCAGCTGAGCAAACTCCAAACTCAGCATCTCCATGTCTGATGCCAAAGCTCTCTTCATATCTCCAACTCCTTTCATCTTCATTGACTGTAACAAACTTCTTTCTCCAGGGCTGGTTCCACTCCTTGTTAGCAGCTTTCCTTGGAAGGTATCTCATGGGTCTGGCATCTCTAATATCTTGGGGTCTCCAAGGCAACTTCAACTTGACAGCTTCTTATTCCAATGTCTAGGATCCACACATGGTCTTCTGGGCTTCTCAAAAGGGCTTATGTCACTTCTCCAGCTCTGTCCTCTGTAGAACTCTAGGCTCTGGTTGACACCACTTCACTACTGCTGTTGTTCTTGATAGTCATCCCATGGTACTGGCATCTGCAATACACAGAGATCTTCTGCTGCAATTAGGCTTCATCAATAGCCTCTCATAGCCTCTTTTCATCGTGTAAAGCCTCAGCTTCTTTGAGTAACTCCTTCAGTTCTGGACTGTCAATGGCAACTGTGTCTGCACTTTCACCAATGGCCTTCTCTGGCCTCTCCTAGAGCCAAGCCTCAATTGCTCTTTATGATCTCTTCCTACCTTCAAGACCAGTACCACCTGTGTGGTAAGTACTAAGTACAGTTGCTGCAGCATGAAGTACAACCTTGTCTATCTTTGGAACAACTTCTTTGCTTTCAGAAAACACTTCCCAAATTTCACCTCAATGATGCTGGTCTCTTCTTAATCACCACTAATTTCTTAGCTCTAGCTAACCAGCACCAATGGTTCCGGTAGTCCTTTCTAGTTTTCACTCTAAAAGCAAAGCCTTCTGGAACATGGCCCCCTTGTTCTATTACATTATCACTAACTTTCTGTTTCCCAACACTTTCATTGCCTAAGCTTGGCTGTCCTGGGTCTTACTCTATAGATTGACCTTGATCTCAGAGATCTTCATGCCTGTCTCCTAGGATTAAAGGCGAGTATTGCCATGCCTGGACTTATGCTTTTCTTCACCTAGAACTTACTCTTTCCGGGGTGGCCTTGAACTCAGAGATATGCTTGCTTTGTATCCTGAAATTAAAGGTGTGTGCCACCAGGCCTAGGCCAAACTTTTCAAGGCCACTATTCCTCAAGATATGGATCATATGCCTGTGTTTTCCAGCCTCAAGATCTGGATCACAAGTGTGCCCTCCGTTTCTGGATTGTAGATCATTCCAGATTAAAAGTTCAAGTGAAAACTATAACCAGGTAGGTCCTTGTTCAACCACAAACACATAAATAATAAGCTTAGTTGGGTCATCAGTCTCCTAATCTGCTTACCCCCTTGAACATAGAATTCAGCTCCATTCTACTTCTTGGTGAACCTTTATTCTTTGAACCACATATTTTGTACTTTTTCTTTCCACCCTTGCTAAGCTTGATTAAAATGCTCTTTGTGCGACTAAACCAGAGAACAAAGTCTCTGCTGGGCTTTTTTGAGACTTCCTTTGTCAAGGCAATTAATATAAATCTCTTTGCCTTAGCCTCAGGTAGACTCTTCAGACAAGGGCAAAAAGCAGCTATATTCTTCCCCAAAATACCACAAAACAGTCTCTAGGCCACATACTAAAATTATTCTCCACGGAAACCTCTTAGGTCAGGTCTGCACAGTTCAAATCACCCTCAGCACCACTGTCTTCCATATTCTGACAAGGATGGCCCATTAAGCCCTACTTAAAGCATTTCGCTGCTTTCCAATGTCCCCAAGTCCACATTCCTCCAAACAAAAGAATGATCAGGCCTATCACAGCAATACCCCAGTCCCTGGTACCAACTTCTGTCTTAGTTAGGATTTTACTGCTGTGAAGAGACATCATGACCAAGGCAACTCTTAAAAGGGACAACATTTAATTGGGGCTTGCTAATTTAGAGGTTCAGTCCATTACCATGATGGCATGAAGCATGGCAGCATGCAGGCAGGCATAGTGCAGGAGGAGCTGAGAGTTCTACCTCTTGTTTAGAAGGCAAACAGGAGAAGACTGTCTTCCTCAGGCAGCTAGGAGGAAGCTCTCAAAGCCCATCTCCACAATGACATTCTACCTCCAACAAGGCCACACCACTTAATAGTGCCATTCCCTGGGCCAAGCATATATAAACCACCACACTAAATAAATAAGCAAATGTATAAACAGCCTGTTTGCAGTCTCAGACAAATGAATGATGGATTATACATGGACTTTAAATTGTGGGATGTACTGTCCAGATGGTACGAAGATATGTAGTTGGCCATCTACCAATCAGGATAAGAACTCATTTTATTCTACACCTAGGGTACATTCTTTCCTCTGCCTAGATTTGAAAAGGACCTAGAATAGAACTCAGGTTGTCAGACTGAGCTATCTCCCTGGCTTTATTACTTTATAGAACCAGCAAGAAGGCTGGTGAAGCAGCGTTGGGAAGGAAGGAATGAGGATGAGCCACTACCACAATCTTTACACTGGGAACCTCTGCTTAGCTCCTGGGCAGATGTCCCCACTGACAGAGGCACCGCAGGATTCTGTTTGCAGACTGCATGCACCGCTGAGTTGTGTCAATTTGACTTTCAAGCGCATATGGCAGTGTATGTAATTAATCTCTAGCTGGGCTTGTGATCTTACATCACCACAGATATTCATAGTCACAGGTAAGAGCAGTACACGGATAAGTCCTAGGCAACATATCTGCACTTCCTGTGTTGATGGCAGAGAAGGGATGGGTTTGTATTTTCTTGACTGGATTACATCAGTAGGAGAGGCTTCTTTAAATCCATCCTAAGATCTGGCTGGGAAGCAAAGTGACACATATTCACAGCCAGCAAATACAGGTTTCCTTTCATTTATTTTTTCTTTTACCAAGTAAAGTCCAACTCAATTTCTGCTAAGGCCAGATGAAAAATGGGAAGAGTAATTAGTGAGGCTTGGTGGCCATTTGTCCCCTCCTCTGTGTTGTAGCACCTCTACTCCTCAGAACTCCAGAAAATGCTACCATCTTCAATGGAGAAGAATGGGCTTCACATGCTATTTGCTGACAGTTACATATTTACCGCCCAGAAAAATCTGATATTGCTGACTCCCAGCTAACACCTGGAGAGGAAATAGCTTCAGTTCTAGTTATCTAGTCTCTGAAGGAAGTGACTGTCAAAAGCAGGTCTGAGATCAATGGTGTGAACTGCCTGCATGGGGTTTGAACAGCTTATTGGCCATAAATCAACTCACTCTCTGCAGAATGTAGAATGTTTCTTCTGGAGGTTAGCCCCGAAGGCAAGCTGTGCTCGCCTTGTTTTAGCTCCTAGTATAGTCGGCATTGCGGCATCTAAAGAGACAGAATGAGCCCTAGTGAACCCAAGGGCAGATCAGTTTTAAGCCTGTCTTATTTTATAGTTGAATCAGAGTCAAAACAGTGGGTAAAGTATACTGTTGGCTGTTGTCATGAAAATCATAGTAAATTAGCCCCAAATAGTTATCTCTTGTTTCCAAGGCTTCATTCACAATTAGAATTGTCATCTGACCATCTTGGTTATATTCTGTAATTTTTTTTCCTAAACAAACTTTGGAAGAAAACAGTCAAGCCACTTCTTTTTTTAGGTGAGTCTAAAACAAACATCTGAACAGATACTGGTCTTTTGGGAGTTTACAATTGGAACCAAACCAAAATAGGTTCTGTTGAAGTTTTTATAACTCAGACAAGCCAGGTCCTCTGAACTTCTGGATCCCAAGACCCTTGTGCTTCTTACCTGAAATTAGCTTTCATTCATGAAAGTATTCTGTTCTAATGTCTTGGTGATGCTTACCAACCTGAATGGATCCAGGATTAACTAAGAGACACTCTGCACGTGCATCTATAAGGTTTTCCTGCAGTGATTCAGAGAGAGATAGAACTTTCTTTAGGTTTCTACATTGAAAAGGTCTAAGGGAAAGCAAGGCTGTTTTTTGCCTGCTTGCCTTCACTCCTTGCCAACAAGGATGGGTGCATCTATGGTGCTGCTTCTACACTGCTGCTGTCTTTCACATTTTAGGAAATGACCTTTCCTTTTCTTATTGTGACCACTGAGATAGCATATTAAGGTGCCCTCATCCTAGCAGGATACAAAATACATGGCACCCATTGACGTTATTCTTGGGTCAATTCAAGATTTTAAATGGAGCTTTAAAAACACCGAGAATTGTTGTCAGTTGTTGGCTTTGTGGCAATGCTGTATGAGGCCATGGTTCCTGCTGAGTTACCTATACTTTTGGATTTTCTATGTTCCTTTGTGAGTTCTTTGTTGTCTGCGTTTGCTTCTCAGTTTTAACTGAAAATAATACCAAGTGCTATTATCCTCCTTTGAGAAAATTGAGGACCAATTAAATGAAATCTTTTGCCTACTGTTAATCAACTGATGTTGGGACCTGGATTCAAGCTCACAACTCCCTCATTGTCCTTATTATTAGAGTCTTTTGAGAATTTCATACAGCATTATTGCATTTGCATCATTTCTATCCTCTCCATCCCATTCTTCCCATGACCTAATACTGTCGCAATCTCATGACCCCTTATTCTGTTACACACACACACACACACACACACACACACACACACACTGAAAGAGAGAGAGAGAGAGAGAGAGAGAAGCACACACACAGACATAGACACACAGACATACACAGACAGACACACAGACACACAGACACACACACATACACACACACACACACACACACACACACACACAGACACAGACACAAGACACACTGTTGAGAGTCCATTAAAATCCATTTAGTGTTACTCATGTGTGCATGGCTTTAGGAATAACTAGTTGGGATTGGATCACAAACCTATCAGATGGCTCATTCCTGGAGAAGACATATCCTTCTCTCTCAGAAGCCACTAACTTCCTGTAGCTCTTCATGTGGAATGGGCATTCATGAGATTTCACCTCTGCACGTTGGCTTGTCACCTGGGTGTATCCTTGTAAAAGTACTGTTTAGATGGTTGTATTTTTGAGGCATCATGGATGCAGCTTTCCTGCCATGTACAGACAGCACAAGCTCACATCAGATGTCCTGGTCCCCTGGTTCCTACAGTCTGTCCACCCCTTTATAAAAAAAAAAATGCATTTTCTCAGTATCTCTGCTCCAAATCGAGAACCAATTGTAATCAAAGGTTGACTGCTGCTTAGGAAACCGTCATTGCTCCCATCTCTCTGTGTTAGATGTGGCTAGTCTTTGTCTAATTTTGGTGATGCTCATTTTTGTTCTCTTCCACCTAGTAGGGGAAGTTGACAATGGTGACCATGAACTAAAACCCAGTTTTCTTTTGTGATATATGTGTCCCTTCCTCTCCTCCCCGCACTGCTTTCTTTAACATATTTTGCTTCTCCCCATGTCTTTACCCAGGGTGTAAGCACCAGAATAGAATGCACCATAAGGACATTTTAAATGAAGACTTAGCAGCTGCTGGGGCTTTAGAGGCAGACATGGCTGAAGGTATGTTGAAACATCAAACATTTTTACTATTTTCTTCTTCTGTAGGGTTTTCTTCCCCCCTTTTTAAATTAAAAATATTGTTTTAATTTGACCATGTTTTCTCCTTTTCCAACTCCTACTACCGAATACACCCTATCTCCCTACCTACCCGATTTTATGTACTTAATCTTAATCTCTCTGTCTTGAACACACACACACACACACACACACACACACACACACACACACACACACTGTCCATGAAAACATGGAGTTCCTTTTGTGTGTTTTGTGTGGACCAAGGACTCCTGGGCACAGCATCCATCCCAGAGTGTGGTTGATCACCCAGTGACACTCCATTGTAGAAAACAGAATCTTAGCTTGTTCCTGGGTTTTTTTTCCAGTTTTGGAAATTTGTTTATGAGATTTCTGCTGCTTGCCCAGAGTGCAGGAGAGTGTGCTTTGGAGGAGGGTCTCTCAGAGATCCCCTGCTGTGTCTGGTCCAGCTCAGACTTTTGTCCTCCTGCATTTCTGCTCTCAGTTACACCAAGGGATGAAAGCAAATGCATTGAGGAAACTAAGCAGGCATGATGCTCAAAATCCTACTTTTCCTCTGTTTCCCCTCTGCCCATCTCAGTCCTTATCTCAATTGATTTCTAAGTCTCTAGCAAGCTAGACACTGTTGCTATTGGTTAACGTTGTCTAAAAAGAGAACTGTCAGTTAAAATGAGCTTCAGATCCTGGGAGCTCTGGTTGAATCTTTTGATACTCATTCTAAAAAGGACAAAAGCACCCTCACTTTGGTCTTCCTCCTTCTTCTTGAGTTTCATGAGGTTTATGCGTTGCATCTTAGGTATTGTGTGTTTTGGGGCTAATATCCGCTTATCAGTGAGTGTATACCATGTGTGTTCTTTTGTGATTGGGTCATCTCACTCAGGATGATATTTTCTAGCTCCATCCATTTGTCTAAGAATTTCATGAGCTCATTATTTTTAATGGCTGAGTAGTACTCCATTGTGTAAATGTACCACATTTTCTGTATCCATTCTTCTGTTGAAGGACATCTGGGTTCTTTCCAGCTTCTGGCTATTATGAATAAGGCCGCTATAAACATAGTGGAGCATGTGGCCCTGTTGCATGTTGAAATATCTTTTGGGTATATACCCAGGAGGGGTATAGCTGGGTCCTCAGGTAACACCATGTTCAGTTTTCTGAGGTATCGCCAGACTGCTTTCCATAGTGGTTGTACCAGCTTGCAATCCCACCAACAATGGAGGAGTGTTCCTCTTTCTCCACATCCTCGCCAACATCTGCTGTCACCTGTGTTTTGGATCTTAGCCAATCTGACTGGTGTGAGGTGGAATCTCAGTGTTGTTTTCATTGCATTTCCCTGATGACTAGGGATGCTGAGCACTTCTTTAGATGTTTCTCAATAAACCTCCAGCCTGAGAACAGACAGGGGCAAGCTGTCCTCTGAGAGGCTCTAACCAGCAGCTGACTCAGACAGATACAGACATCCAGAGCCAAACAGTGGATGGAGCTTGAGGACTCTTAAAGAAGAATAGGTGGAAGGATTGCGGGCCCTAAGGAGATAGGAACTGCACAGGAAGATCAACAGAGTAAACGAACCTGAACCCTTGGAGCTCTCAGAGACTGAATCACCAACCGTGGAGCATACCTAAGTCTACACAGATCTACCTCCATGGGCTGAACCTAGGCCTCCCTGCACATATGTTGTAAATGTGCAGCTTGGTTTTCATGTAGGTCTCAAACATCTGGAGTGGGGGCTATCCCAAAACATGCAGCCTGTATATGGACTATGGTCTTCTAAAAAAAAAACAAACAAAAAAATAAAACAAAAAAAAACCAGTTGTTTAGTTATTCACGGAATATTATTTTTTTATATCTCTTGTATTCAGTTTGCAACTACTTCATTGAGAATTTTTGTATGTATATTCATGAGGGATACTGGACTATAACTTATATATTTTGTTGGGTTTACACTTGATTTCACTATTTCAATATTTGCTTTGTGAAGGAGCTTATTGTGTTCTGAATTTTTTTAAACATAACTCAAAAAGTATTGCTTGTTTGAAGGCTCTATAGAATTCTTGTATAAGCATATCTGACCCTTGGTATTTTGCTTGTTTGTTCTTTTCATTTTATTCTGTTTGAATGCTTTTTAAATTTTTTTGATTTGCTGAAAATAAAAATTAAAAAAAAAAGATTTTGGAAAAGAAGGATATAAAAAAAAATAAATAAAATGAGCTTCAGTTTTAAAACTCCATTGTTGAAGTAGGATGGAAAAACAATATAATTAATAAATGCCTAAGTGATTTAAGTTAGATCTGGCATCTACATACATCTGGGATATTAACCCACAGTCCAGATAGTGGGTCTAACCCCCCTGTAAAAGAGTCTTCAAGTCCCTTGAGAATTCCCCTTAATGTTAATATCCCACAACTGAGCTTTCTCTCACTGTGATTTTAGATTTTCTAAAATAATAAATAGATAGATAAATAAATGAAGTTTTTATAGGAATGCAATCATACAATATGAACTCCATTGGTGAAAGATAAAGACAGAAGTGATTTATTAAGAAGAGGCCAATCCATCAGAAGCACATAGCAATCCCAAGCATACACACATTCAACAATGGCTCCAATAACATCAATTATAGTTGGTTACTCAAGAAGACAAAGAGCTTCTCCCCATAGTGTTAGCTGAAGCCCTTGGAAATTTTCCAATAATTAATAGAAAAACTGGATGGAAAAATCCCAGGGATATCAATAACTGACAAACATCATACAACAACTTTACCAAATTGAAATTTGCCAAGTATTTCACACCACAAAAGCAAGGTGTGCATTCTTCAACATGCAAATGGAAAATCCTCTAGATAGAAAATCTCTTAGTCATTAACAAGATATTTGAGGCATTTTTTTTGTCTGTATTACTTTTACCATTAATGATTTCACCCTAATTCTGTATTCGGTGACCTAAAAATGCATCAATTCTATAGATACAAACTATTGAAATGCATCAAAGAAACAGATAACCTGAATATACCATCATGTAAGAATATAAAATGGCAGGCTTCCTTAGGGCATGTTGATGCATGTACAGTGTGGACCTTTGTACTTTCCTACCTTCCCTTTCCTTCTCTATCCTGTTGGCATCCTTCTTGCCCTGACATATCTTGTCTTCTAAATCTGTTTGAATCTAGATAACTCAAGTGAGAGAAAGCCTGTGACATTTTTCCTTTCTTCTCTCCATTGTTTCAGCTTGTTTCCTATTCTTTTTGCCTTTTGACCCCTTTCCTTCATGAGTGTCTGTCTGTCTGTCTGTGAAAATGTAGATTCCACATATGAGAGGAAACATGTACTATTTTTCCATATACTGGTTTGTATTTCTTAACTGGGTGATCCCTACATTCATTCTTTCTCTAGGACAACATAACTTTGTTCTTCCTCATAATTAAATGATATTCCATTGTGTATGAATGATATATTTTCTTTATCCATTCATTTGTTCATGGACATCTAGGCTGGAAAGTTTAGATATTGAAGGACATAGATATGACTCACCAAACTTGTATAAATGATATATATTGAATTATACCTAACATTTAGATGGTAACTTAGTCAAAATGGATCATAGACTAAATGCATAGCCTAATAGTAGAGAACTTTTAGGAAAAAGTAATATTGGATACACAAAAGTTCTTAGTCCTAGCATAAAGAAATATAATATTGATCTATAAAATTTATGATATGGGTTGTTAACAGAGTGAAAATGAAAATACAGGAGGGAAAAGAATGCTTTAGTCTTCTATCCAGTGTAGTACATACTGCATAGCACACCCCTATACTCTATACAAAAGCACAAAACCTAGGAAAATATTGGCAAGCTTTCTCACAGACACTATAGCAAAGAGAAAAGAAACATGGAAAATACCTAGACAGAAGGAAACCCCATCTCCAGTCAATTAAAGCCCTAAGGGTTTCTGGAAGTTAAGGATCTAATGAAATACTATGCATATGTATTCAAAAGGAAAAACAAAACAAAAACAAACAAACAAACAAAACCAGCAAAAGCAATGGAGTAAACCCAAACCAAAAACCTTGTGTTCAAGATACAGAGTGCCTGGAAGTGCCAGACATTTCTGATGGGAATGCAAACTGAGACAGCTACAATGAAAAATGAGTTCACATTTCTATAAAGAAATACATATATTCACTATGCAACACATTTTATTTCTTTGGTATATAGAAATAAAACTTGCATTTGTGTAAAAACTGTCATGAGTTTTCACTGGGTAAATGAATGTCTATAACAGTATGCTTAGTAACCTTACAAATTAAAGGTAACTCATTTCCTTGGTGGGTGGATAACCAAAAACCTACTGCAAATCGACCTAACAGAATATTATCTAATTTTAAATAATATTTTTTTTAATTTAAATTTAAACAGCATATATGAACCCCATGCACATTATGGTAAACTAAAACATTCTGCTCAGAAAGTTATATGTTATATAATTTATTAAACAATAACTGGAAAAGATGAAGCCATCACAGAAAAACAGAACAGTGCTTCAGTTGGCAGGGACTAGGGTGCAAAGAGCGTATGGCTTCAAGTGGAGATTAAGGGGAAACTTTTACTCTGAGTAAAATACTCTATCCTGATAGCAAAGATGATTATGCAACTCTATATATTTGATATAACATATTGTTTTAAAATGACAATGTAGCAAAAGGAGACGAGGGATTCCAGCAAGAGGGGAAGTAGAAACAGAAAGAAAGGAAGGGGATGATGACTGAAATATCTAAAATTCATTATGTAAATGAATGAAAATCAAAACAATAAAGCAAAATTAAGACATACTTACAGACTTACCACCAAATATTACAGCAGATTTCTTTGTTAATTTATTATCTTTAATTGTGTGGGTATGGGTATGTGCACATGAGAGCAGTGGCCACAGAGGCCAGTAGAGGGCATCAATTTCACTGGAGCTGTAGTTATAGGTGATGGAAGCTGTCTGATACTTGTACTGATAACTGAACCCTGGTCCTCTGTAAGAGTAGCAAACACTCTTATTAATAAACTATCTCTACAAACTCTAGATATCTTGAAAGAGGACTTTTGCTTTTGTCTTTTTCTTTTGGTAAAGGCAAACTCTCACCTTGTGAAACCTTAAAACAGTTTCCCCTACGAGAGCCAAGTAGAGCAAAGTATTACTTGTGAGTGCTATGAGAGTCTGTAATTTTTCTGGTCACCCACTGACAGAGCAGACAAGACCCATCAGCGTGATAATCTGAAAAAATAAATGCATCTTTGCCAGAGAAGAGTTCATCTCCCAAGAAAAAACACTAATCACAATCACCCCTTTCAGACTATGAGCCTAGAATAGCAAGAGATTGATAGTTTGATCAGAGAGGCCAATTTTGCTCAAATAGCCAGACTCTGGATGCCCATCACAACATAATTATCAGAACATCCATGAAATATTGGGAGAAGCTGGATATGTAGGAACTGCAGGCCAGAGAGCAGAGTCCATCAGACCTTGCTGTGCAGTTCTTGTGAGCCCCATAACTGGCTTTGAGCTTGTAGCGTGTGTGTGTGTGTGTGTGTGTGTGTGTGTGTGTGTTACTTTCAGCAGGCTTAGTCTGAAAGCTAATATGCATATTATTGCTCTGCTGGATTTCAGGCCCTTCCTCATTAAAGGCATTCATAGTAATTAAAAATTGTTCATCAAATATCAGGTCTGGTTGCCATGGAATCTTTCCCAGACTCTATAATTGCAACCAGAAAGCCCAGAACCATCATTTAGATTAACTGAATTGATTCAGAATGGTAGAGTTGATGGGGAAGTCAGGTCCATTGAGATGAATAGTAAGCTGAGCTGGCATTCTTCTCCTCTTGACTTTTCCCCACAAAAGGTAGTGACTGCAAGCACAAGTGCTAAATTCCCTTTGCAAGCTGGCCAGTGCTGAGCTGTGCCTGTGCATGATGGGTTGTGCCTGCTGTGAGCAGTCCTGCCAGGAACAAGAGCCAGATAAACTCAGTCTGATGTCACTAAGGATGCCCTCAAGATCCTGGCTGGGAAGTGTGGCATAGCCACTAGGTATGGACCAGCTCAGAGATATTCTCTTTCCTGAAGTTCTAGAATGTTCTTTTTTGCTGGCTTCTGGTTGTCTTGGCTGCCATTTTATGACTGGAGTTCTCTCCTACCTCATACCCTTCTGTCTTACTCTGAAACCTACATACAAGTCCAATATGATGTAAACAATGGTTTTATGATTTAATCTAGAGAAAGACTGATTCTGCTCTTTGACTTTGTGTTGTTCAGGACAGATGGCTGGTCTGATTTATGTTGGCTTTGCTCACGTAGGTCTGGGTAAGATGTTTCACTGCACAGAGGATCCTATTTAAGGCTACTTAAATAGCTCCTGTATGTGGTTCACAAGATGGAGATGGAAGACAGAGGTATGAGACGTGGCACTGAGTTGGATATTGTCCCTTCCACCATCTCACTGACTTTCAAGTTGCTATAAAAATGGCACCGTAAAAAGCTTCAGATGCCTACGGTAGAAGAATCTGTCTTCTTTTAAAAAGATTATTTTTAATCTTATTTGTGTGTGTGCATGCATATGAATGATTTCACTGTCTATATCAAGTTTTGTTGAAAATGACCCAATGAAAATATTAAATATATGAGTAAAATAAAAACATCAGCCATAAAACAGCTGCAAAAAAATGACATTAAAAGTCAACAAAATGACATTAAATAATAATATAATCTTATACACACTCATCATGCATACACCCATGTGAATTCTAAAGAAACATGGCAACCATAGAATACATAAAATAGAAACTATACAATGCCTTTTGCTGTCTAGAGCTTAGGAAAATGTTGATTCCCATGCTCCACTTTTGTTGGTATGTAGCTTGGCAGGGAAACCTCCAGAAATAGTTTGGGTACATATCAAGTTACCTTGTTACAGCAATTTAGTCATAGAGTATAAAGGGGGGGCCACTTAATAGTATGAACAGCATGACCATTACTAGTGGGCCTATGATAATAGTATCAAATAAACAGGAATAAAGAAGAAACTAAAATCAATTAGTATGTTTTATGATGAGATAGATATTGGAGACTTAGTTAAAATAGTCTTCCTTATAGCAACTATTTAAGATATTAATATGCTTAGATATGTATTCATTGTGATGGTTTGTATATGCTCAGCCCAGGGAGTGACACTATTAGAAGGTGTGGCTCTGTCGTTGTAGGTATGGCCCTGTTGGAGTAAGTATGTCACTGTGGTTGAGGGCTTTAAGACCCTCATCCTAGCTGCCTGGAAGTAAGTATTCTGCTAACAGCCTTCAGATGAAGATGTAGAACTCTCAGCTTCTCCTATACCACTTCTGCCTGGATGCTGCCATGTTGCCACCTTGATGATAATGGACTGAACCTCTGAACCTGTAAGCCAGCCCCAATTAAATGTTGTCCTTACAAGAGTTGCCCTGGTCATGGTGTCTATTTACAACAGTAAAAACCTAACTAAGACATTCATCAATAAAGAAATGAACATAAAAATATTCCATAATCAGAATTATTTATGTGCTCATGTTTGAGGTGTGTATGCATGTGTGTGCACATTCACAAATGTGTGTGTGTGGATCTGTATGTATATGTGTGCACATGTGTGTAAAAGACAGAAATTGAAATCTGGTTTCTTCTTCTGTTTCTTTCCTCTTACCTTAGTAAGGCAACATTTCTCACGCAGCCCAGAGCTCCTGGCTAGTCTAACTAGATAGCTTGCTCTGGGATCTCCTGTTTCTACTTCTGAAGCTTACACGCAAGCCCTGGTGCCTGCTCAGCCTTTATGTTGGTTTTGGGCATCTGAACTCCAATTCTCTGCTTGCAAAGCAAGTGTATTATCCACTGAGCTACTTTTGCCACCCATAGTTGGGTAAAATTATGTACATAGGTTATGAAAGGAAATATCTTTAATCAGTGGGAGGAGAGGAATTTTCTTTTTCTTCCTTTGACTGTTTTTAGAATGTTTTCCACTGAATCTTTTTTACTTAGTAGGAAAACTCACTGAACAAACAGCCCAGAGTCTTCAGGATCCCTGTGACCAGGGTCATCTGATGCTGTTCTCTAGTGCTGGCTTCCTGCAGGAAACCCAGGGACTGTTTTAAATGGACAGCTTTATTCTCCTCTGAAGGGTCCCTGGTGGTATCTGTTCTCACAGAGAGAAAGTTTAAAGGTTTATTTCAGAAAAGACTTTTGTCATCTGTCCAGTTGGGCACTTAAATTGATTCTTGGCTTTATTTCCAGGACATAGCAGACATTTTCCTCTGAGATTTCCTCAGTGCATGCTCAGAAGCTGCTGGTATGAGCAGATGGTCCTACGGATGCAGGCAGTAATTTGCTGCCCTAAACTGATGCTCACTGAGTAGCTTCCTCTGTTGCATTCATGACCCATCTTCCAAGCTGACCATGATCCCTCCCACACATCCGTAGCCCCCGATCTTTCCCAAATATTTTTTTGTGTATTAAATTATACAGGCCTAAGATAGAATATCTGTGCTTGTCTACTAGAGGTAATGTTCTGGTTTTAATAAAAGGAGTCAATATTTCAAAGCCAGAAAATTATATTCTTAAATTCTTTTGTTTGATTGGTTGGTTTATTTTTAGATTTGTTTATTGTGTGCATATGAATGTTTTCCCTGCATGTATGTCTGTGAGCCATGTGTGTGCAGTACATATAGAGGCCAGGAGAGGGCCTCAGATCTCCTGGATCTCGAGTTGTGGATGGTCGTGAGCTGCCATGTGGGTGCTGAGAAGAAGACCTGAGTCTTTTGCTAGAACAGTATGCACTTTTAGCTGCTGGCCCACCTCTTTAGCCCTCAGTACTGTTTTAAATTGATTTTTGGGACGACGTCATTGCCATTTTTCTTTGGTTCATGTGGTTCCCACTGATCTGTCTCTAACTTTCCCAATTCCTCTCTGTTGTCTCCATAATGAGTCAGTTCTGTGAGACCTTTGTTGATGTAGTTGTGTTTCAGGACTGAAAGTTCTGTTCGTCTCTATTTCATGTCTTTATTCCTCCTAAGATTTTCTAAATCCTATTTTCTGAAGAATTTATGACATTTACATACGGATATTTTTTACACTAGATTATCCTGCCTTTGTCCAAAAGTCTCTGCATCTTAGTCATTTTCCTGTTGTTCTCTGCTGGAATGACTTTTCCAAATAGTTTTTTAAAAATTGTTTTTTTTTTTTTTAATTCTTCTTGCTCTTCCTACAAGCATTTTGAATCATATTTCAGACCCTTTGAAAATTACAATATGAAATTGAGTCTGATTTCATTTCCATAAAGAAAATCATTTTGTATATAAAATATTTTATACATTTCTTGGAATTTCATGCATGTGTACAATATATTTTAAACGTATCTGTTTCCCAGCACTCCATCTAACTCCTCTGAGTATTCAAAACAAAAACACCCACTGGGTCTAATCCGAGCTGTTCCCACATGATTGGGTGTTAGGGATCACACTCCTGAGAAACAGGTAACTTACCTAGTTGGCTTCAAACCACAAATTTAGAACAACCTTCTATAAGTAAAATGGCAGTATTAAGTCCCTCTATAAAGTCTAAGCAGAGCTTTTTGGATCTGTTCATGTCTGTGCTCCTAGTTGCCAGTTTAGAAGTTAACAAGCAGTCACTATCTTGATGGAATTTTTAACATCTTTGGGTTGTGTATTTGCTTTTTGTGGCTGTGACAAGCACATGAGAAAAGCAGACTCAATTTTGTGTTGTAATTTTCAAAGGGTCTGGAAATTCTAAACATTGATTAGCCCAGAATCCTCAGGAGTCAATAACCTCAGAGTGACTGGATCCATCAATTGGGAATCAAGCCTTCCACACATGAGCTTTTGGGGACATCACATCAAATCTTAACAGCTTATTTCTCAGATGTCCTTTCTTATAGTGTAGTCTGGTGGAAACACACAAGTTCTGAACACCCTATTTTTTTTTTTTTACCCAATTCCTCATTTGCTGGATCTTTTTGGTGGTTCCTAACTAGGGGACTCTTATTCAGTCTTGCAGCCATAAGTAGACATTAAAGTTGGAGCATGGCCAGGTGTACCCTGTGACTTTAGCTGCTTCCGTGAACAGGAAGGGTGAGGTCAGAGAGGCAGAAAAGCACAGCACTGGCCTGCCTTCTCTAGGCTTGGACACTTCCGTTGCAGAGATTGTATCCTTTCCCCCTCAGAGTCTTGGGTGCTTTCTTTCCCATGCTCAAAGGTAGGTGGCACACACTACATGGTACAATGGCATTTTTGCAACAGTCTGAGTCAATTTTGTATTGGTAAACCCAATCTCTTTTCTTTCTTTTTCCCTGTCTCTCTGTCTCTGTCTGTCTGTCTGTCTGTCTGTCTGTCTCTCTCTCTCTCTCTCTCTCACACACACACACACACACACACACACACACTGCTCTTGGTATTTAGATTTTTTAAAATGGTTAATTGTGGTGGTTTGAATGAGAATGGCCCCCATAGCCTCATAGGTTTACATGTTTAGTCCCCAGTTGATGAATTGTTTGGGGAGGATCAGGAGGTGTGGCCTTGTTGGAGGAGGTGTGTCACTGGGGGTGAACTTTGAGGTTTCACAAGCCCATGTCATTCCCAGTTAGTTCTCTCTCTGCCTCATGCTTATAGATCAGCTTCTAAAGCACTTGGCTTCTGCTTCAGCACCATGCCTGCCTGCCACCATGCTCCCTGCCACAAAGACAATGGATTAACCCTCTGAAACCGTAAGCAAGCCCCAGTTAAATACTTCTTTTTGTAACCATTGCTGTGGTCATGTTGTCTCCTCATAGCAACAAAGCAGGGGCTAAGGCAGGTTACTGTATGATAACAACTTCTGGGCACTGTCTTAGTCAGTGTCCGATTACTGAGAAGAGACATCATGACCAATGCAGCTCTTAGAAAAGGAAATGTTTAACTGGGGCTGGCTTACAGTTTCAGATGGTCAGTCCTATGTCGTTGTGGTGGACAGCATGGTAGCATGTAGACAAAGTTAATGAGTTCTACACCAGGATCTGCAGGTGGCAAGAAAAGAGAGCTGTTGGGCCTGGCTTGTGGTTCTGAAAACCTCAGAGCTTATCCCCAGTGACACTCTTTCTCTAACAAGGACACACTCCTCATTCTTTCAAATAGTGCCACTCCCTGGTGACCATACATTCAAATCTATGAGCCTATGGGGGTGGGTGGGCGGGTGGGTAGGGCATTCTCATTAAAACATCACAGGCATTAACCCCAGGTGAGATCTGTAAGACCAAAGCTCTATGTTTCCTTATTTAAGACAGGGAGGCAGAGAAAACCAATCTAAAGAGCTCCCTACTCACCTATCTTCTCTCTCGAAGCACTGCCTTTATCTGCTTTTCTGTACTGAAGGATGGTAGTCAAGGATGGATAGGATTTTAAAAAACAGGCTTGTTATGTGCTATGGGATAAATACGCTCCTCTTCATTCATACTTAATGGGGTAATCTGACAGACATGTTTGGACTCAGGGATTTATTAAAGGGCTTCCAAACCAGCAAACAAGAACAAATGAGAGATTTGCTCAAATTATTATTTTGTTTCATTGGTTCCTACTGTTCTGTGGTGTCCCTCCTGCATCCCAGGTACCTTGGTAAGAACATTCATCTCATATGTTCTCACAGGAGCATGGAAACTTTTCTTTCAGGAACGATATGTCTATTCAATTTGAATATCTGCATGTGCTGCAGACTGTCTTCTTTTCAGCATCTTTTCTTTTATGAGACAGCATGATGCTAAACAGTAAGTTGGGGTTTTTAATTGAAAGAAACATAGAAAAAAAGAAAATCAACTTAAGTGACGTCTTCTTCTAATACAGTTGCAACTTGCACTTGTATAAAAATAATTAACACAAAATCAAGTTTATCTGGGACCTGGGTTCTAAGAAAGCTGTCCCTTTCTCCTGATATGTGATAGATTGCATGCACACATGGTGCAAATTCTGCATTGGTCATTAATCTTTGTTTTTCCTTACTGACTTTGTAACTTCTCAGAAGATGAAACCTGGGCCACAGAGGTGTCTCCATGCTTAGATTCATTTGCTGCTCACTCAGAGGACCCACAATTGGTTCTCAGCACCCGTATGGTGGCTCACAAGCATCTGCAATTACAGTCTCAGGACATCCTTTCTGAGTTCCATAGGCACCAGGAATGCATATGGTACACAGACATATATGCTGGCACACACACACACACACACACACACACACACCACACACATGCACGAGTGTGTGTACACACACATACACAAGCACAGACAAAAATTAAAATAAATGTAAAAACAAGGATATAGACTGTTTAGTTTCCATGTGAATCCATACTCGCTCTGGCACTTGCTCCACACAGAGTGGGCTTAGTGGGAATCTACACCAGGTCTGTGTCCAGGTCAAGGGGCTTTGTATGCTTTCAGTTCACCCCCCTAGGACCTTGCAGAGGCACAATGAAAGGTCACAAGAGCTTGAGATGAGTGTACCAAGCCCAAGCTGGTCTCTATGGGATCCAATCCATGACTACAAACTCTTGAGGGTTCCCAGTTAAGATAACCTGAGCAAAGCCTATTTCTGTAGAATTGCCTATGAGCTCACTGAATTGTTGGATGAAGCTAGTGAGTTTTCGGTGCTTCATTGCTCAGGAAAAATGTCACTGATATATGAAATAAGATTAATCTTAACTATTGATATGTCCATTCCTTCCCTTGTGAAACACACCCATGCACACAGACATGAGGAGGGGGAGAAAGAGAGACAATGAGCATACATACATACATACATGCATACATACATACATACGTACATACATGCATACATACATAAGTGTACACACAGATGGATAGACAGATAGATAGATAGATAGATAGATAGATAGATGGGCATACATATAGATAGATGATAGACATAGGTAAATCTCAACTGAGCTGTGCTTAGAAATTCCATCTGTAGTTCCTGGTAAATAAGTCCCAAGATCCTTCAAAAAACCTTCTGGTGACTGTTAGCACAGCTGTGGGGAGCACCAACAAGCTTTTTATACATTTGATGGTCCATCCTCTGCCCACTCACCCTTTCCCCCCAGCCATCCCTCTGTTTATAAGGCCACAGAACCTGGACCCCACCTTTAGCATCCATTTTCCTTCTGAGGAGGAATAGACTTACATCAAATGACTCTGTTGATACAGAAGAGAAAGACAAAGCTTGCCTTTGAAACTCTGCAGACGCTGTTGTCCAGACTCTCATTTATGCCCTCATTTCTAATTAGCCGGTTGGAACAGATTGTTTGCAATGAGCTCCAGAAAATTGAGTATGATTTACTCAAGGCAAACAAGGTTTGGTTGTTAACCTTTGAGTATTTAATGAGGCCACATCTTAAGGATGAACAACAGTAAATAGGGCAGGCTTGTCAATAAGAATCAAGCCTGCACCAGACTCCAACCTCATACCAATGGCCAGCCAGTCTTGGGAGAAACATAGCTTGTGCAGCATGAGGGGGCAGATGCTACTCTAGAAGACTGCCACCTTAACTTCTGGATTGGGGTATCTGTTATCTGGGGACAATAGAAAGCAAGTGATATTTTCCTACTCCTGCAGAAGGTAATGAAAAATGGGAAGCCGAAGAATCATGAGACTAATTCTGACTCAGAAACATGAGTTCATTCTATGAGAACTGTGACTTCTAAAGATGAGTTAGATTGTAACATGCCACTAATAAAATCAGTCATGGAGTGATAGTTGATTCAGTTGCATGTGGACATGGTGGGTTGACCCCTGCATTCTGTATCAAAGGAGGAATCAGTACGTGATGGTCCATTCACCTCATGCTGAGCCCTGCATAGCACAGGGCCATCCCACACGTTTCGAACTGTTTTGTGTGGCTAAGTGTCTTGCCACTATGACATCTTGTCTGCTGGAAAGTCTTCCCTGATGTCATCACCTAGCATGTTTCTATTGCTCTTTAGATTCCTAGCCAACTTACCTCCTCACCAAAGTAGAGAGAACCCCTTCCTCAGAAGTAATTCTCATGTACATTCTCCATCTGGGGTTCTCCACTGATTTTGAGGTACTATGAAGCAGAATTATTATTTCTGTTATTTGAAGTCTCAAATCATGGCTGTAAATTAAGACGAGGAATTAGAGTATTGACACTCTATGGCTCTGAAGATATTTTTTGTACATGAGCCCAGAAATCTGCACAGAAAGTATGTATGCTCTGATGCATGTGGAACATAAAGATGATAGCGCTTAGGGAATTTTGGATGCTGATTAAAAATTCAGCTTCCATGTTGTTATTGGCTGACAGAGGATTCTGGATGAGCTGACAAGGCAATTGTTGTTTCTATTCAGCACTAACACCTCTTTATATTGTGGTTTTAAGCTCCTGTTAATGGAAGGTAAAACCTGCCACCACCCTTTGAATTGAAGCTGACCTCTGAACTTGTTTGGACAACAGTACTTAATAGAAGTCATGCTATCCCAGATCCCAACTTGAAGCCACCTTGAGGCCTTCTACTTGTCTCTCAGGAAGTTGCTAAGATACTCTATGAACATTTTGAGCTAACATGCTGGAAGAAGAGAGGACACATAGAAGCAGAGTGTCTTGCCTGGGATCAGTTGAGCCCAGCTTGATCAAGCAACTGATCACATGTACAAATACGGAGGACATCACAGACACCATCCAACTGAATCCAGCCCAGATTGTTCATTCACTGAGTTTTTTTTTTTTTTTTCAATATCCTGTATATGGATTGTATGTACAAAGTCAAATTTATTTCTTTTTTATTGAATATTTTATTTATTTACATTTCATATGTCATCCCCTTTCCCCATTTCCCCTCCCTAGAACCCCCTATCCCATCATCCCTCCTCCTTTTTGCTTTTATACCATTTTAATTACATGCAAGTATTAAGGTCAGTTCTAGTTGAAGGACTAGCAATACAATAGATGCAAATAGTCAAGGAACAAGCAAGACAATAAACACAAATAGTCAAAGAACAAATAAGGCAATAAACAAAATTCCATGAACACTCCCGTGATCACTGTTTCTAAGGCTTATCAGGATGACCAAAATATCTGAGCCTACTTCCCTGTCCTAGCCCAAAGTCATTTTCATGTCTGAAGCCTACTTTCTTATTCTAGCCTAAAATTTAGATTCCTGCCTGAAATTACTTCTTTGTTCTAGCCTAATGTCAGATTCTTGCCTGAAGCCTACTTCCTTGTCCTTGGCCAATGTCATATTTCTGTAAAGCAGTCCACTTCCTTGTCCTTGTCCTATGTCGGATTCTTGAAGAGCAGCCCCAAAGGCTCTTTGAATAAGCAAACAATTGTTTTAAGACATTATGTTTTGAGATGATTCTTGTTTATATAAAACTAACTGATGTGAATAAATGCGGTCCTACTAGGAGTTGGTCCTGAAGGCTTTTCTTCTTTTAGACTATTAAAACAATTACCAGCTGGGTGGTGGTGGTGGCGCACACCTTTAATCCCAGCACTTGGGAGGCAGAGGCAGGTGGATTTCTGAGTTCGAGGCCAGCCTGATCTACAGAGTGAGTTCCAGGACAGCCAGGGCTATACAGAGAAACCCTGTCTTGAAATAAATCAAAAAAAAAAAAAAAAAAAAAAAAAACCCAACACCCCCCCCCCCCCAAATAAAAACAATTACCATGAACCTAGGTTCTCAGAGTACATTTGTCACTTAAATTCTTCTACTATTTCTCTCTGTAGCTTTCAGTTTTAATTTCTCTTTTAAAGTTTGAATTACTGTTTTTTTCTATGTGTACATTGTCATTGAAGGCTTCTTCTTAATAAGAACACAGTAGGAAGACAATGAAACTGTGCATCTTAGTTACTCTTCTATTCACTATGATAAGACATCACCACCAAGGCAACTTAGAAAAGAAAGAATTTATTTGGAGTTTACAGCTTCAGAGAGTTAGAATCCATGACCATCAACACCAAGGTGGGGAGCATGGCAGCAGACAGGAAGGCATGGTCGTGAAGCAATAGGCGAGAGCTTGCATCTTAAGACTCCACAAGGCAGAAAAATGGAGAGAGAGACAGAGGGAGGGAGGGAGGGAGGGAGAGAGAGAGAGAGAGAGAGAGAGAGAGAGAGAGAGAGAGGTTACACACCTCCTCCTCCAAAGCCATACCTCCTAGTTCTTCCTTAACAGTTCTACCAACTTAGGATAAGGGATTCAGATATATGAGAGCCTATGGGGCCTTTCTCATTCAAACCACTGTACCTTCTGTTAATATTTCCACTGATTGTAGTACTTTGTATTAGTTCAATGTTGTAAAATTTATTGAACATATTTCATGCTCCAGTATATGCTATATTCTGGAGAATGTTTTGTGTGCACTTGAGGATCAGTGTCCTGCTGTTGAGCAGAATGTCCTACAAGTGTTAGGCCTATTGACTTATGAGTTAAGTCCAAATCCATATATTATTAACAATTCTCATCTGTCTTCTGTCTGCGGAATCTGTTGATTTTAAAAGTGAGTATACAAAGTCTCCAAATATTGCTTGAGATTTGTCTAGTTCTCATTCAGCTCTGGCCATGAGTAATACTTTGCAGTTCTAGTACTTGATGTGTTTTCTCTTAAAGTTGTCCTGCTTTCTTGATGAATAGAGCCCTTTAGCAACATCAAGTGCATCTCCTGAGGGAAGTTTGACTTGGTCTACTCTTGTCTGACATTGGTATGGTCGCCCTCACTTCTTTTCCTCTTAAATCTCTTCTCAGTTTTCACTTTCAACATATTTTTTAAATTTTGTTCTAAAAAATGCTTCCTGTAGGTAGGATTCAGATATATCTTTAAAAAAAGCCATCTCGCCAGTTTCTGCCTTTTGTTTAGTGAGTTTAAACTCTATTTCTTTTAAAAGTAATTACTGACAAAGACAATTCCAGTTTTCATTTGTTTTTCTATTTCTACTAATGGTTTCTTCATTTGCTTGCTCTGCTTTCTTTGAGTTTAGTTATACTTATGAAATTGTTTTGAATTCACCCTCTTCTCTTTTGTATACATTTTGAAATATATATTTTTTATGATAATCAAGGGAGTTATATTTCCTATCCTATGCTTATAGAGTAATCTAAATTGAATGACACCAATTTAACTTAATTAGCATGCAAAAACATGGAAACTGTCTCACTCTGTCCTCTCCCTTGCTGTGTTGTTATGTCAAAAACAAGTCCAAACACAGACTGTACACTTTGTGTCCAATAACATTATAAATCACTATTTTGTGTATTTGTCTTTAAAATATGCTAGGAAATAAAAATGGAACCAAACTATAATGATACTTGATTTTAAAGAATTTTATTTTTAATTTCAAAAGTTGTATGTATGTGTGTGTACCTGTGTGGAAGTTCCGGAGTGTGGGAACACTGTCCACAGAGGTCAGAAGACAGCGTTAGAGCCCCAGGAGCTGTATTCTCAGATGGCTGTGAACTGCCTGATGTGGAACTGAATCTGGTTTTCTGTAATGGCCTCCGTGTGTTGTAGAGATATTTCTTTAGTGAGGACTGAGAATTACATTATCCATAGCTACAGGATAACAACTTAGAATGTAGTTAGGAATTATGCTGATTTAGTAAAGCGTCATCTATGAGCTCAGCCTTATTTAAGCTTGCTTGTACACTAGTTAGAGGTGAGAACTTTGAGTCTTTAAAGTCTTTGCTGATCATGTGATTGGTCCTTGGGTAAAGTGATCTCATATTCCTAGGTGGTCTTCGGGGTTTTAAGCTTTAAAACCACCTCTTGCGTGCTACATAGTTCTTATCTACTAGGTTGCTCACAAGATTTCCAGAGCTTACTAGCAAGGCCTGCCACTTACTTGTCTTTCTGGAGTGAATCCCATGTCAGGTGAATGAAGATGTGTGTGATTGGCCAATTAGGTTATCTCCTAGGTAACTTCTAACACACATATCCACGCACTGTTGAGTGAAGCCCGATTTACTGTCTCAGGAAGCTTGGCCCAAGGGTCTACACTCGGACAGTGAGCTGCAGTCTTCGAGGTCACTGCTGAGCTAGGAAGCTGGTGGAGGGAGGGGAGGAAAACGTCACAAAACTTCCCTAACATTTTAAATTGACCTTTTACTTTATTTAGCACTTAATGGGTTATTGTAACCCTTGGCTGCTTTCTAAAGTTATAACACATTTAGTGTTGATGGATTCTCATTATTTCCATATTTCTACGGAGAACTAGAAACTGGAGCTGCCTGCTCTAACCTACCTGCTATGGAGGCCATTCCCACTTGGATTTTGTTATTATTGTTATTTTATGGAGTTAAGAAAAACCTCATTAAGTTTCATTGCTCTCTTGTACATCTTTTCTTCTAACATTCTTTAGGCACTTTGACAAATTTTTAAAATAACTTACTGACTGATAGGAATTCTTTGGGTTGTTTTTTTTTTTTTTTTTTTTGGTTTTTTTCGAGACAGGGTTTCTCTGTGTAGTCCGGGCTGTCCTGGAACTCGCTCGGTAGACCAGGCTGGCCTCGAACTCAGAAATCCGCCTGCCTCAGCCTCCCAAGTGCTGGGATTAAAGGCGTGCGCCACCACCGCCCGGCTTTGGGTTGTTTTTATTTAACTTACTTGCCATGTGTATTACGAGTCTTTATATAAATATACTGTTTCATTAAATTGCTTGAATGTCTTTGTTCTTTTTCTTTTTTTTCATTTTGCTTATTCTCCAGATGGCTTCTCTTTAGTTCCAGCTTTCTTTCTTTCTGGATTCATCCTTTGATAATATGGCTTACTTCGTCCCCATGGAAGTAACAGAGGCCACGTTTTTCTTGCGCTATACGGATAGTCAGTGCTGATAGGAGCATGCACTCTGGGTTTGCATAGGAGCATGCGCTCTGCCTCAGATGGATCGCTGCGCCTCCGTTCTGCCATTCCTTGATCTCTTTCATATACATGTCCATATCACTGCCTAATGGTTTCTCTCACCAAAGTATAAAGGATTAAATAGTGCTGATTTAGCTCCACAACCAATCTTTGTGATACTTGCTGGTGTTTAATGGCTTGTATCCAAATGGGTGTATCTTTTCCCTTTGATTTGGAGAATCATTTCATGGAGCCCTCCTCGGCCTCGTGTGCTGCGATCTGTAGTTAGTGTCCTATCATGCTGGATCACTCTGACTTCTTCCATGGACTTTCCATGTTTGATTCACTGAAGAGAATATTTCTTGTTTACCACTAATGACATAATTTTGTTTCCTCTGACAGAAATCTTTGTCTTCCGTGGGGAAGGAAAAAGATATGGGCATGTGCTGTCAGAATTGCTACCCTGATCTAATTTACTATGTATGTTTTTATTCTTACCACTCGTTTTTATAATAGGATTTGACGCTCCTTCAAAGATTGCAGTTGATAAAATATAATAAAAGTACTTGAGGGAATGGGTAAATACGGATGAGTAAAAACGAAAGGAGAACAGCAAGAATCCAGTTTGGTACTGGTGGGAATTCAGGGCTTTGTCAGACTTGGGGTCTAGATGTGATAAGAGATAGATAAAGAGATTTAGGTCACCTTGGAAGCTGACCTTCCCCAACTGAAGTGTGATTTATGGGGCTGGCTTGTGCCCAGTGATTTTCCTGGAGTATTCAAATCTCTACTAATCCCAAATATGGTGCTAATGACAACCCAAAGTAATGACTCCTGTATAGTCTAACTTAGTGGACAAGTGAGTCTACTGTTAGTTGCAGCATGATGACTGTTGCAAAGGCCGTCAAATCACCCTGAAGCCCAGCCTACAGGGGTGATGATTCATGAACACTACATTCCCAGTGCTCCCTGCCCAATCTGTTGATGGCTGCACCAGTGTCTCAACCCAGCAGTGATCTGGGTATGTAACCTTGGAGACAGGCCATGACAATCTTATAGTGTCCTGAGCTTCTTTTGTCTCAGAGTTTCCTTAGCTTACCAAGTCTGACTCATTTCCTTTATTCATAAAGTAACATTTCAGCTCAGAGGAAGTATCTGCACAGGGTTGCTGGACACCGAGCAGAAACAGTGGAAGAGTCTTAGAGTTTTTGGAACACTATCAGTGTCCTACAAGAGTGGGAAAGTGGTAATTATTGTAGCAAGAGATTCATCCCATAAAGATGGAATCCTTGGCTGCAGGCAGGTGTCTCAGAGGAGACTGAGAATCAGTGAAACTTTCTTTTCCAACTGAGAGTGTGCAGGCACCTCTAGTTGGAAGCAGTGGGTTAAATGCGAACAGAAATGGAGAAAAATGCATACATGTGAAGGTGGAAGACGATGTGTTGGTGGATGTCTCGGTAGTGGGGCACTTCGGCATGGATGCAATCAGCATATGTTGTATACCTGTATGAACTTGTCAATGAATAAGTGAAAGTTCTCCAAAATAAATTACTAGGCAAAGATACATAATTTGTTAGCGGATGCTTTCTGGTTTATAGGCATGCTTCAGCCTTAGAGATGCTATGGTGAAGATTCCTACAGGACTTTCATTTTAGACCCAAATCACTCCTTGGCATTTATAGCACATTTAGCCTCTTGTTCCATGTCAATAATCCTATTGATTGTATCCGCCAGATAACATTTGTTTACACCTTTTATTTCATGTTCTCTACAAGAAGGAAATGTACTCAGACTTCCTTCAGGTAGTCTTGACAAAGACTTTATTTTTAAAATTTATTTTTTATGCGTGTGAGTGTTTTGCCTGCATGTATGTCTGTGCACCACACACATGCAATGCCCATGGACACCAGAGAGGGTGTTAGATTTCCTGGAACTGGGTAATAGTTGGTGGTGAGCTGCTTGTGAACCACAGAGCAACCCCTCTAGCCATGATACCTGGGGTGAGGGGTTTTCTTGCTAGATAATGACTGCCCGATCATCTAATCTTTCATACGCACAGTGGTAAGAGTGTCTGGCTGCTTTTCTTTTGCCCTGGGCCTTTTCTCCAGGCCTCTTATGTAAGCAGTCACATTTAGTTGTACTTGAGTGTTAGCAGGCTGGGTGATAAAGTGGGAACAAGCAGAATATCCACGAAGAACCTCAGAAAGGCATTGTAAAACACTACTACAGGCGAAGGAATTAAATGACTCTTTGATTAGGAGTGATCAATTGTAATCATAGCTCTTTAGTTAGCCCCAGCATCACCCCTGAAAATGCAATTATTCCTTTATTTATTCATCTACAGGAGCGAGTGAAAGGAGATGCTAATGTTCCCTTTAATGAGGTTAAGAAGAGTTAAGGGGGAAAATAGAGGCTAAATGAAACCTTTGAAGTGTCTAATAACGTAGATGTAATTCTGACCATATTCCTGTTCATTTATAGCGATGTTAACCCTGCTCAATCTTCGTTGTATTTTCAAGTGTGGCTACGTGTTTTCAGGGCTCAGTAAGTGTATCACTTATTATCCCCCCCCCCTAAGTTCTAATCCACATCATATCCCTGAGTCCTCTCTCTGTAAATGTCTATTCTGTTCTGAGCGTCTATAAATCCCACCACAGAATTGGGTTTGCAATAGAAACGGCTTGAAGGAAGAAATGAGCTCAAAACTTGAATTAAGTTTCCTCAGGTAAAAACAAGGTTTTCTTTCTCTCCATAAAGACCTGTGTTGAGCCGGTGCCTACTCTTAAAGAAAGTAATTTAGACTTGAAAGTCATTGACCAGGCTCTAGCATGAGGGGGCAGCCCAGCCCCAAGAGAGACATCTGTTGATGAATTGTGTGAGGCTGTGAAATAGGATGTGGAATTTACTTACTGATTCATGGTGAGGGGTCAGTTTTGGGGCTCATCCCACAGAGTACCAATACTTGGAAAGAGACAGTTACCTTGTAACGATGCTCCCTGCACAGGACTGACTACTACTGCATCCACTCTGGATAGCGCACACAAGATGCAGCATCTCTAGGAGTCAAAAGATGCAACCAGCATCGTGAAATCTGGTAATAGAGATGTGATTCTTCTGTAATTAATCACCTGACTTCAAAAATCAGGGCAGGATAATAGCTATGTCTCTGACTCATTGTGAAAGCACCATGTGGTCCTGAAGGGCCCAGGAAGGTGTCAGGCAGCTGGTTGGAACACAGATAACCATAGAGTGGCATTTTGCCAGTATAAGAGAGAGAAACTGGGTTTGAACCTTGTCTTACTTTGGGTTTTATTGCTATGAAGAGACATCATGTCCACAGCAACTCTTATAAAGGAAAATATATAAAGGGAAGCTAACAGCTCATAGGTTGAGTCCATTATCATGGTGGGAAGCATGGTGGCATGCAGGCAGACATGGTGCTAGGGAGGAAGGTAGATGAGACTTCTACATCTAGATCTGCAGGCAGCAGGAAGAGAATGAGACACACTTCTCCAACAATGCCATGCCCACCCTAACAAGGCCACACCTCCGACTAGTGCCTATGGGCCTATGGAGACCATTTAGTTTCCAAACCAACACAAATGACCATTTATGTAACCTCAAAAGATTGAGCAGAAGTAGATACTGCATTCCTGCACTGGACATAGTCAAACATGTGGAACGTCACACACACAATACTTTCAGAAAAGCCCAAGTCAGAAAGAGAGAAGAGAATGAAAACTGGTGAAACTGACATGGCTCAATGATGTTGTTGATGATAGTTCCACTCCAGCAGCAAGAAGAAGAGAACACAGGTGCACAGAACAAGTCTTCAGAAGCTTCACTCATGTGCTCTCTGTAAGAGGTACTCACAGTGCAAATGCTGAGGAGCTCAGTCCAGGATAGTACAATTACACCAGGAAAAGGAAAGAATTCCAAGCTTGAGAATGGAGGACACTACAATTTATTTTCAAATGAGATGATTGTAGGCTATTGTAACTCATGAGAACTGTCTGCAAAACTATCAGAGATTAAAAAGAGAGTTTTAAAATTTTTCTTGTTGCAAAACTTTTATCAAAATCATTAGTTTTCTTATATACTAACTATAAACAGGAAATTTAATGGAGAAATTATCCCATTTACAGTGCCAAGAAAAAAACATTAAAAACCCCAAGAAGTAGTAGTACTGAGTGTTTATGTGAAGAAAACTTTAAAACTCTTTTGAGGGTTATAAAAGCAAACTTGGAATAGTAGTCATAACTTATTCTTAGAAAGACTCAATATCATAAAGCTGTTATTTTTCTAAATTAATCTATAAAGCTTGTGCCATCCGAATTAGAATAGCAATGAGATATTTTGAAGAAAAGTTGGTAAAACATTTTCTGAGGAACACATATATAGAATAGCTATGACTCTGGACAGTAACTAGATATTATGGAGTCTTTCTGATGTTTAGCCACACAAAGAATATATGCAATATTGGTCTTTTACTCAATGGAGAGAGTTTGAAAATTGAAGCAGGGTCTGGAAGTGGCTCAGCATTTAAAAGTGCTTGCTTCTCTTACGGAGGTCCAGAGTTCCTGTCCCAGCATCCATATTTGGTACCACACAACCTTCTATAACTGCACTTCCAAAGAAGTTTCTGCACCTCTCCTGGTCTCTGAGGGCACTGACATATGTGTGGCATACACACAGAGAGAAAGGCATACATACATACACATAAATTTTTAAAAATCAATTTCTTTTTTATTTATTAATCATTTTATTTGTTTACATTTCAAATGTTATCCTCCCTTCCCTGTCTCCCCTCCAAGAAGCCTCCATGCTATCCCCTTCCTCTTTGCCTCTAAGAGGGTGCTCCCCCATCCACCACCCACCAACTCCTGCTTTACCTCTCTAGTATCCCCCTTCTCTGGGACATCAAGCCTCCAACAGGACCAAGTGCCTCCTCTCCCACTGATGCCAGATGAGGCAGTCCTATGCTACATATGTAACAGCAGCCATGGACTGGCCCACATATACTCTTTGGTTGGTGGTTTAGTCCCTGGGATCTCTGAGAAGTCTGGTTAGTTGATACTGTTGTTCTTTTTGTGGGGTTGCAATCCCCTTTATCCCTTTCCCTAACTCTTCCATTGGGGTCTGCAAGCTCAGACTAATGGTTGGCTGTGAGTATCTGCATCTGTCTTAGGTGCTGGCAGCGCCTCTCAGACGACAGCCATATCAGGCTCCTGTCTGCAAGCACATCTTGGCATCAGCAATAGTGTCGGATTTTGGTGTCTGCAGATGGGATGGACCACACAGTGGGGCAGTCTCTGAATGACCTTTCCTTCAGCCTTTCCTCCATTTTTGTCCCTGAATTTTCTTTTTTCTTTTTTCTTTTTTTTTCTGAATTTTCTTTAGACAGGGACAATTCTGGCTTAAAAATTTTAGATAGTTGGATGGACCCATCTCTCCACTGGGGCCATGTCTATTTACTGAAGGTGGTCTTTTCAGGTTCAGTCTCCCCACTGTTGGGTATTTTGGCTAATGTCATTCCCACTGGGTCCTGGGAGCATCTTATGTCCCTGTTCTGACATCTGGGACTTTCTAGTGGTTACCCCCATTCTCAACCTCCCCACTGTTGCATATTTCTATTCATTCTTCTGGGCTCTGGACTTTTCTCCTATCTCTCCCAATACCTGATCCTGCCCCCATTGTTTCCTCCTTCCTCCCTCTATCTCTCCATCTGTCCCTCCCTTCCTTCCTCCCTCTGCCCCTCATGATTATTTTGTTCCCCCTTCTAAGTGGGTTTGAAGCATCCACTCTTTAGACTTCCTTCTTGTTAAGCTTCATATGATCTGTGAGTAGTATCATGAGTATTCTGAGCTTTGGGGCTAATATATACATATCAGTGAGTACATAACATGTATGTCCTTTTGGGACTGGGCCATCTCACTCATGATGATAGTTTTTAGCTCCATCCATTTGCCTACAAAGTTTGTGAAGTTGTTGTTTTTAGTAGCTGAGTAGTATTCCATTGTGTAAATGTACCACATTTTTTGTATCCATTCTTTCATTAAGGAACATCTGAGTTGTTTCCAGCTTCTGACTACTGTAAATAAGGCTGCTATGAATATAGTGGAGCATGTGTCCTTGTTATATGTTGGAACATCTTTTGGGTATATGCCTAGTATTGGTATAGATGGGTCTTCAGGTAGAACTATTCCCAATTTTCTGAGGAACCACCAGATTAATTTCCAAAATGGTTATACTAGCTTGCAATCCCACCAGCAATGGAGGAGTGTTCCTCTTTTTCCACATCCTCGCCAGCATATGCTTTTGCCTGAGTTTTTGATCTTATCCAGTCTGATTTGTGTAAAGTAGAATATCAGGGACATTTTGATTTGCATTTCTCTGATGACTAAGGATGTTGAACACTTCTTTAGTTGCTTCTTGGTCATTCGAGATTCTTCAGTTGAGAATTCTTTGTTTAGTCCCATTTTTAATAGGGTTATTTGGCTCTCTGGAGTCTAACTTGTTGAGTTCTTTGTATATATTGGATATTAGCCCTCTATCAGATCTTTTCCAAATCTGTAGGTTGCCATTTTGTCCTATTGACAGTGTCCTTTACCTTACAGAAGCTTTTCAGTTTCATGAAGTACCATTTGTCAATTGTTAGTCTTAGAGTCTGAGCCATTGGTGTTCTGTTCAGGAAAATCACCCCTGTGCCTATGTGTTCAAAGCTTTTTCCCACTTTCTCTTCAATTAGATTCAGCTATCTGGTTTTATGTGGAGGTCTTTGACCCACTTGGAAAATCTAGATGAAATGGATGATTTTATAGACAGATACCAGGTACCAAAGTTAAATAAGGAACAGATAAACTATCTAAACAGTCTCATAATACTAAACAGTCTCATAACGCCTAAGGAAATGAAAGCAGGCATTTAAATTCTCCCAAACAAAAAAAGCTCAGGGCCAGATGATTTTAGTGCAAAATTCTATCACACCTTCAAAGAAGACCTAATAACAATATTTCTCAAAAATATTCCACAAAATAGAAATACTAATTCATTTTATGAAGCCACAGTTGCACTGATATCTAAGCCACAGAAAGACCTGACAAAGAAAGAGAACTTCAGACCAATTTCACTAATGAATATCAATGCAAAAATAATAAAATTCCAAGAACACATCAAAACAGTCATTCACCACAATCAAGTAGGTTTCATCCCAGGGATGATGGGATGGTCCAATATACAGAAATCCGTCAACCTAATCCACTATATAAACAAACTCAAAGAAAAAAATCACATGATTATCTCATTAGAAGTTGAAAGGACTTCAACAAAATTCAACACCCCTTCATGTTAAAAGTCTTGGAAAGATCAGGGATTCAAGGCACATACATAAACATAATAAAAGCAATATACAACAAAGCAATAGCCAACATCAAATTAAATGGAGAGAAACTTGAAGCAATCCTACTAAAATCAGCAACAAGACAAGTCTTCCTACTCTCTCCCTGTTTATTCCATATAGTACTTTAAGCTTTAGCTAGAACAATTAGATAACAAAAGGAGGCCAAAGGGATATGAGTCAGAAAGGACGAAGTCAAGATATCACTATTTGCAGATGATATGATAGTATACATAAGTGACCCCAAAATTCTACCACAGAGCTACTACACCTGATAAACAACTTCACCAAAGTGGCTAGATATAAAATTAACTCAAACAAATCAGTAGCCTTCTTCTACACAAAGGATAAGTTGGCTGAGAAAGAAATTAGGGAAACAACACCTCTCACAATAGTCACAAGTATTATAAAATATCTTGGCATAATTCTATCCAAGTAAGTGAAAGATCTGTATGACAAGAACTTCAAGTCTCTGAAGAAAGAAATTGAAGTAGGCCTCAGAAGATGGAAAGATCTCTCATGCTCATGGATTAGTAGAATTAACATAGTAAAAATGGTCATCTTACTAAAAGCAATCTATGCATTCAGTGCAATCCCCATTAAATTCCAACTCAATTCTTCACAGAGATAGAAAAAGCAATTCTCAACTTCATCTGAAATAACAAAAAACTCAAGATAGCAAAAACAATTCTTAACAATAAAAGAACTTCTAGGGGAATCACCATCCCTGACTGTAAGCTGTACTACAGAGCAATAGTGATAAATACTGCATGGTATTGGTATAAAGACAGACAGGTAAATCAATGGAATAGAATTGAAGACCCAGAAATAAGCCCATATACCTATAGTCACTTGATCTTTGACAAAGAAGTAAAAAATATACAGTGGGAAAAAGACAAAACTTTCAACAGATGGTTCTGGTTTAACTAGCAGTCTGCAGGTAGAAGAATTCAAATTGATTGATTTTTATCTCCTTGTACAAAAATCAAGTTCTTAAAAATAATAAAATGTTGAAACAGTGTAGTGGCAATTGGACCAGTGCTTATAAAATGAAACTCACTTAGCTTTCTATAGGGACTTAAGTGTCAGTGTGTGTGTGCAAAATGCAGATCTGTAGAAATAGTGATAAGAAACATACTGAATTTATGAGGAAAATGTTGGAAGGTAAGGTTATAGTTTATTTTCTATTGTTGTGAGAACTCCACAATTACAGGCAACTTAGTTGAAAAGAGTTTATTTAGCTTACACTTTATGGTCACGGTCCATTACTGAGGGAAATCAGGGCAAGAACTCAAGTAGAAACCATGGAGGAAGAGTTCTTACTGCCTCACAAGCTCATGCTCAGCGAGCTTCCTTATATAGCCCAAGCCCACCTGCCTGGGGATTGTGTCACCCATTGTGGACTGGGCCTTCCTGTATTAATCAATAATCAGAGTAATTCTTCCAAGATATGATCATAAGCTAATCTGCTCTGGGTAATCACCCAAATAAGTCTGGTCTGTGTCAAATTTATTAGGACAGGGAGCTACATAATTGAAAATTAGCCTAGGCAGGATGAGAATGCTACACAGAAGTAAAACACTTGCCTATCACGCACAAAGCACTGGGCTCAGATTCTAGTACAATATACAGTGTTTTGTATGTATGTGAAAAAAACATGATGATATGTAAAAATAAAGCTAAATTGGATAAGGTTGTTTCATAACCCCTTGCAATCTATTTACCACTCCTCAAAGATAAATGGCAAAGAAAACTGCATTCTTAAGTGCAGCATTTACCGAAAATAAAGTCTTCAAAGTGCTACTAAACAGAAAGTCCTTCCTGCCACTGTATTTCAATGGAGAAAAGTCACTTAGGTAGCATTTATACCCATCTAATTTTCAGAAGTGAATACAAATGATCCTTCCATTTATTTATATGGGAGCAATTTATTAACATTAAACATGATTTTAATGCTTCTATCCTTTTATTCAAAATTGCTGTCATTGAAAGGTGGACTAAGGCCATTCCTGCAAAACTAAAAAAAAAAAAGAAATATGGCTTTTAGGAAACTGAAAACCACCACTGAAATGTAATCTGTAGGGTGCTGATTAAATAAAACACAGCCTATCCAAAAAATAAATTCTTTCCGATTTTAAAAAAGCAAGCATGCTATCTTGGTATCTGCCATTAATAACAGATTTTTAAAAGTATGACACAAAAAGACCATAGATTAGTTGTAGGGATTGATACTGTATGGGTAGACAAGCACAGTGCATGTATGTGCTACGTTATTTGTATATTTTAATTTGAAGAGAAAAATTATTACTCTTTGGTATGTTTCTAAAGCTTCAGGAGACTAGGTAAATGAGTATCTAATACCTTCAAATTATAAACTATTTATTTTGGTTGCTGTTATTTTTGAGACAGTATTACTTTGTAGCTCAGGCTGGTCTAGAGTTCACAATCTTACTGACTCAGCTTCTCCAGTGCTGAGCTAGAAACCACTGTGCCATTGGTCTTTATTTTTCTTTCTCATTTATTTGTTTTTTGAGAATTTTGAACAAACTTGATATATTTGGTCATATTTACCGCCTCTCCCAACTCTTCTTAGATGCATGGAGTAACTACTGGAGTAACTTTGTATTTTCCTTAAAATACCATACACGTGCACGTGCACACACACACAACACACACACACACACACACACACTCACATACACACCAAACACACAGCAACCAAATGCAACTATGGAACCCAATTTGAGCTGCCCATACACGCTTACCCATATTCTGCTAGAGTATGCTTAACCTAGTAGGGGCCACACCTGTAAAGAAAGCTGCCTCTTCCTCCTGTCTGTCTGTTTTGTTTTTTGAGACATTTCTAGGTTACCAGTAGCATTGAGTAGACAGTGAAAGTAGAAAGCACGGAGCTAATTTCTGAGTATCCTGTCCCCAGACATGCAGAGTGACCTGCCTCCATTGTGCTTTTTCAGAGTGATGCATTTATTACAGTCAGTGAGCCAGACGTCACAATCCTTATGCAGCCATCGCTTATATTCAGACTTTCTTCTGGTGCTTGATGTCCTTTATTGGAAATAGTGTGTTCTAATCCATTTCTTTCAGTTGGTGGGTTTTCTTATTATTTGGATAGACTTTTCACAGAGTAGATGTCGTTCATTCTATTTTTCACCTTCTGAATAATTTATCTTAATCGATACATAAGAAAATTATTTACTAATGGAGTAATATTAAAGAGAGGGACACAAAGGCACAGAGGGTGGAAGTTTATATATGTTTCAATGAGGTTAAACATACCTCTCTCTGCAATCATTATTTCTTCATAGTAAAATGTTTTAAACCTTTCCTTCTAGCTTTTTGAATTATACAGTATATTATAGTACCTATAGACCAGAACTTCTTTCTTATTCTAAGATTGTTGCTTAGTCCCAGAAAACAAAAAAGAGCTGGGGAGATGGCTCACTGGTTAACAACATTGGCTGCTCTTGCAAAGGACCTGGGTTCAGTTCCCAGCACCCACATGGCAGCTCACAACCTCCTGTAAGTCTCTAGTTTCAGGGGATCCGGTAGCTTCTATGTGCTCTTTGAGAATTTTCATTCATATGGTGCACATGAACTCAGGCAGGCACATATACTGACATACATAAAAATAAATAATAACTAGCATTTAAAAGAAACCCTAGCCCAGTAGAATCCTTTGCATAGCAAAGGTTACAACCAACAGATTGAGAAGAGACGAGACGAGACGAGACAGGGGAGGGGAGAACCACTCTTGGAAAGGAGGAGAATACCCAGAATTTATAACCTGTTCTAAAAATCTCGATAGTAATAAATCCATGGTTCCCAGGAGGAGCCATGCAAATGGCCTGCAGGTATATAAATAAGTGCTGTTCCACTAATTACCAGGAAATTCAAAATAAAATGCAATGAGATGTCACCTTACCCCAGCAAGAATGGCTGTTAGCAAAACAACAAAGCAAAACAAATCCCAAGGATAGGGAGAGGTAAGAGATCATGTGGATGGAAGAGAGTTCTTGTACTCTGTTGGTGGCAAAGTAAATTAGTACAGTCATTGTGGAAAGCAGCATGGAAGCTCTGTAAAGAGTGAAAAATAGAGCTTGCCTTAGACCCAGACACCTCATTAGTTTTTGAATGTTCAGATGACGTGATATCAGGATCTTAAAGAGACAAGCATCATTTTTAACAATGGCTCAGAAATGGAACCCACTGGTGTCAATCAGCTAATGAGTGCATACAGGAAGTGTGACATATACACCAGTGCATGCTATTGGCTACAGACAAAATCTTGTCACCTATTACACATGGATGGAACTGGAAATTGTTATGCTAGTAGAAGAAGCAGGTGCAGAAAGACAAATGTCACATGCTCTCTCTCATATGTGAAATCTAATAAGAGCTATGTGTGTAGACCTTGAGGCTAGGATGATGGGTAAAGGAGGCCAGGAGGAGAGATGGGAAAGGGGGGTGGCTGGCCAGTGGGCCCTAAGTACCATGATCATGCTTTGTTGCTGCATCTAAAAAAACCAAAAATCACTGCTGGGGAATAAGGACATGGCTAGACAGTCAAGAGAGCTTGCTGCTCTTTCAAAGGATCCTGGTTTGATTCCAGGCACCTACCTCAGATGTGTCACAGCTGTCTGTAACTCTAATTTCAAGAGATCTGATGACCTCTGGTATGGACAAGGCTCTGCACACATGTGCTGTATGAGCAGTTGATGTGTGTGTGTGTTGTGTGTATGTATAACATAAATATTTTAAGAAGTTGTGCTAAAGAATAATAATGGCTAGAATTTCCAATATGTTGCTCTGTTCTGGCAACTTCATGTTTTTGTGATTCTATTTGGAGTTATTTCAGTGGTGGATGTAATATAGATTATTGTGATCATTTTTTTTTTCTGTATAGGTTTTCAGTTGTTCCATAAACAGCTCTTCAAAATATTACATTTTCTCTGAGGAATTTTCTTTCCTCTTTCTTCAAAGACTAGTATGGTATCCTAGCTATGACCATTTGGGGGCTAGTTTCCTTTGTTGATCTGATCAGTCTATTCTTTCTCTAGTATCATATCATCTTGATTGTTAATATGCCTTGAAATCAGAGAGTATTCTCTCACTTTGTTTTTTTCCTTCTAGTATCATGTTTACTATTGTATTTCCTAGAGGCATCTTAACAGAAGATCACAGACAGGATTGCTTAAGAAACAAGGAAAAGTTAGTTTTACAGAACACTGGGGGTTGGAAATCTAAGACAAAGTGTTGACCAAGTTGATGCCCCTGGATTGCCTCCTAGGCTTGTAGATAATCACATTGTTATTTATTTTTTGTGTGATTTATCTGTTCATGCACGCACATTCCTGACATCTCTCTGCATATTGGGAAGTTCTCTTACCAGCACATGTCTGAAGCTTTTATAATTCTATGAGAGGTCTTGCCATTGTAAAAGCAAACAATTTACTGGGGTCCTTTAAATTGATATGGAGTAGAATGCCTAGTTCAAGTTGTGAGCTGATATCCTGAGAATATTGAGTCTCTTACCATAATCATGGGTTCCTTCCTTGATTCCTTATTTTTGTTTTGATGGACATATTTGAACTGTACATATTAACAGGATTTGGGTAGCATTTTTCCATATGCATTCAGCAATTATGGATCCAATCTAATTTAACTTTACCACCCCACCCCAGCTCTTAACCTTGATTTTGCATTTGGCTCAACTCTTTAGTTTTTATGTAGAGAGGGCACATGCCCTGTTTGTAAGTTCCTGACTTACCTGGCTCTAATATGATGATAATCAGCTCCATCAATTGTGTGTCAGTTGATAGATTTATTTTCCTCTGTGCATGAGTAGCACTCCACTGCATGGCTCTCTCATCTTATGTGTTCACCCACACACTGATGGCCAGGTAGACTGATTATATACCTTAGTCATGTGAACTGTGTATCAGAGAATCTGGACTCCAACTAAATCCTTTGGCTATGTGCCCAGGTGTACAGTATCTGGATGTCATATAAACCTGTCTTCAGCTTTTTTTCTTCTTTTTTAGAAACCTCCACTTTTTTCTCCATAATGCTTGTAATTCTACACTCCATTAACAGTATATAAAAGTTCCCTACCGCAAATTCTTACCAGAATTTGTTATTTTTTTTCTAGCGATTCTAGCTGAAGTAAGAGGTTATTTCACTTTAGCTTTGATTAGCAGTTTTCTGATGTTTAAAAATCTCAAACATTTTCTTCCATGCATGTGTTGCTGTAGGTGTTGTTTTGAGTTTTAGAGTTCTTAAGTGGAATTGACAGTTGCTTTGTTACATTTAACCTAAACATTCCATTTTAATATGAGTATAAATGGAATTGTTTTAATTTGGAATGGCATTTGTTGATCACTAGCATATAGAAAAAGTAATGAACATTCGTAGATTGACTTTGCTAGATGAATTATATTCTGCATCCTCGTTACCCACCAATTTTCACCCATGGAAACACTAATTCTCAGAGCCATAGGATGTGACTGTATTTGGACCTAGAAACTTGTAAAGGGGTGTTTAGGTGAGAACAAAACTGTTGGGGTTGGGCCTTAGTACATTATGAGAATACAAGGGCTTGCTTGAGCAGAGGAAGGGTTTCACAAGGGACAGCTATAGAGACATTGGTAGCTATGGAGACATTGGTAGCCAAGAATAGTGAGTGACCTCAGGAAAAACAGAATAAACCTGCTGACACCTGGATCTCCCATTTCTAGTCTCCAGAAGCAGGCAAATAGGAATCTCCGTGGTGCCGAGCCACAGAATCTGTGGCCTTTCATGGTGCAAGCATTAGGAAAGCGACAGAGCCTCCCCTCACAGACCTGATGACATCACACTAAAGATTTAGTCTCCTGTGGATTACAGAGTGGCTTGGATTTTCTACTTTCTCTTAGAATGAGTTCTGATTTATAAAATAAGGAAAAGAACACTACCAATTAAAAATCAGTGAACAACAGGCATATCCTTTTCTTCTCTGAATTACAGCAATACACATCTCCAGGTAAGGATGCTTTGTTTAGGGATTCAGCAAATGGCTAAATCCTGGTGTGATTAGCAGAGCAGCATTCACTGCACACTTAGTCTGTGTTTAATGGCTGAAGAAGGGAGTGAGAGCTCCTAAAATCTTCTAAGAAAACTTAAAGGAAAAAATAAACCTTGTGAAGATAAAAAAGTACATTTTTCATTTTGTTTATTTATTTATTTATGGCTAGGAAGAAAATAAATTGTGGGAGAATGAAAGATGCCCAGGAAAGCCTTCTGTCAATCCTACAGAGCAAGCCCTCTCAAGTCCTTACTCTTTCAGAAGGATGAAGTAGATGGATAGACTGCACAAATGGAAGGCGCACAGGTCCGAGGACATAGCTTAGTTAGTAGTGATCTTGTTGTATTAGTGTGAAGACCTGAATTCTAGTCTCAGCATCCACATAAAAGACTGGCTATGCCTGTGATCTCAGAGGTCGAGAGGCAGAGACAGGCTTGCTAAGCCACCAATCTAGTCACTTGCTGAGGCCCAGGGTTCATGAGAGGCACTGCTTCAAAAACTAAGGTGGAGAGAGATTGGCAATGGTCCTAACCCTGATTGGCTCTTCACACGTATGCACACCAAAACACGTGTATACTCACAAACAAACAAACATAAGTGCACCCACACACACATGCACATATGTATACCCACTCATGTACATGGTCACAAACACACAGAATGCATGCACATACTCATACACAATCATGTACACACACACAAACACATACTTGCAGTGCATGCACATGGACATATACAAACTCACAAATATGTACACATTCACACGTGCGTATACACGTATACACTAATGTATACACACATGCATGCACACCCGCACATGGACACACTCACACACTCATACAAAATACCTTCACACCTATACACACTCAGATATTCAAATACACATGCATACTTACACATACAATCATGCACATGCGTATGCACTGCCACACAGGTACATACAGACAGCCATGCATACACACACAGTGCGGGCTTCAGTTTTTGACCTCAGATAGGCTGTAGCCTTCTGCTTCTTTAGTTATTCTGCATGCTCATGACTAGAAGGACATCTGCTGCAGAGAATGAAGACCTGGGAGATTTCCCCTGTGGCAAAGGATACAATAGAAAAGGAGAAGGTGGCATCAGAGCCCTGACTTACCACAGGCATTTTTCTGCTTCCCACGTGAGTATGTCCCATCGTTACAGCAAGACTTTAGAGATATTTGAGTTTAAAGGCTACTAAGTAACTGAAGAGTAGTCCAGGCTTGACACAGAGGAGATGATTAAAGTATTCATGGGCAAGTGGTTGCCTAATGTACAACTGTGACAAGCTGGGTGCAGGCTTAAAAAATAAATTCAAACACTAACTTTGTTACTTATAAGACTGGACAAAGAAGTATATTTTTATTGGCTGGTGGAGCCTATTTCTCATAGTTTGTCACAGGTGACTAAAATAAATGCCTGCCTGAATAAAAAGAGAAATTATTTATATGGCTAAAAATAATCCATAAGTTACAGAAGTATTTCCTGGTGAAGAGAAACCTTATGAATTATGGTTAATTTGGAGTGTCTTGACTATATAACCCCTTCCTTACTCATTGAAAGAACAAGAAATAAAAAGAGTATGGCAGATTTAACAGTCATCTCGAGCTACTAGACTGACAAATGAAGCTTTCTGAAGTGCAGTTTTCTGCATTTTTAAGGTAACGCAAATCTAAAGGGAGCTGCAGTGGAAACTTTCCCTGGTAAAGTGAGTTGTGACCATGGAAAGGCAGCCTGTCTCCACAGAGTTCAGAAAATAACATTGTTCCATCAATCTGGGGCCTAAAGCATCAAAGTGCACGAAGGCTGGTCTAGGTTGCTCAGCTGAGACCATCCACACTTCCCTTGGTGGGATGGGAATGCCCACTGAAGTCTCCCATGGAAACTGACCCTGCATAAGTCACAGACCTCGGATTGTCAAAGTGAAACTAATCAGATGAAACGAAGCCTTCATCCCAAGAAGTTCATCTAGCTGCTAGTTGTAAGTGCAAGAATTGTTCTTCTCACCTTCCATGCCTCCAGCTCTGAGGTCCTATAGGAGGCTGTAGTATGAAAAAACCTGGGGACAGAGTGAGAAATTGCCCAGCGGGTAGAGCATTTACTATGCATGTGTTGGGGGTGGAGGCCTGGATGTGTTGGGACTTGGATTCTGATGGCCAGAAAAAAGTATTTTAAAATGGAAATGATAGGACTTATCTGCAGACCCAGCATTTCAACATTGCAAGTCGGAGAGCAGATAGGAGAATTGTTGGAATTCCAAGCTAGCTAACCTGCAATACTCATTGGTCAACCAGATAGCTGGTCACAATTCATTTTGAAGGTGAGGACTGAGCTCTAAAGTTGTCTTCTGACCTCCACATGTGTTCCATGTCATGTGAGCACCTTACTCACACATAACACACATGTGTGCACACACATACACATACACAACACATGTGTGTGTATACCTATATGTGTACATATACGTTCAAACATATGAGATGAAAACTAATAAAATTCTATGATATTTTTATCTGATTTTAAATGTGTTATGTTTATGGTTTTAGTCATGTGTTATACTCACATATGATCAAATATGTACCAAATATGAACTAGAGAATGGACTTCTTTTGTGAGAGGGTTGTTTTATCACACAGGAACATGTTCAAATCATCTTAGAAATTCCTCTATAAACTGGGATCTGTCTTATAAATTCCAGGGTCTCAGGGGGCTTGAGACAGTATAGAACCCCTGATGAAAGTAGGTAGAAATGTTGGGGAGAAAAGGCTGCTGAGAATTCTTTCCAGAGATGTCAGATAGCATCATCTCAAATATGATGCTAACAAAATTCTGCTACCAGCAGAATCATGAAAAGCAATAGTTTCAGTGTGTCAGCCCTATGTGCCTTCACTCACATGACTTTGTCTTCAAAACAGCAAGCAGACCAGTCAGTGGATTGCAAGTTTCCTGAGGTTTGGGTAACCTTTATGCCAATGATCTTGATTTTGAATGTTAAAATTAATAAAAGCATTTTCTGCAGGTGAGATTGCAGGCTGCAGAGAACTTTACAAAACTCCACTGTTTCCCCTAAGTTCTCTTTCCAGGAGACATATTGCCAACATCCTCTTTTGCTAGAGACTGTCAATGTTTGGAAGATTGTTAGTGATACCTCACAAGTGAAGTGAAAAGCCAGCCAACCAAACAAAGCAAACTCCAAACCACCCGGAACATAATTTTATATAATACCTGAAAGACCTCCTTTCCCATCTACATACATAATCTCTGTGCTCCTCGTTTATTCTTTGGGAATGCACATCTTCATTTCAGGGTATAACATTTGTCAGAGCCTGTGGGCTGGAGGAAGATGTGCAAAGGAGCTGTTTGCTGATGGAGGCCAGAGGTCAGGTGGGATCTTCCTCCATTTGTTTTTTAAATAAAACAGCATTATTTTTCTGTTTTAAGGATATCAGCAAATGCCATTTCCAGTAGGCCCATTTAGTTTCAGGCTACATCAAATCCTGTTCTGACCGACTTACAGAAAGATGTAAAGTACCAGAGTCACTGAAGAGATCGCTCCATCAGTGAGAATCTTGTTATGCAAGCAAGAGGATCTGAGTCAGTTTCCAGAATCTATGTACAAAAGTTAAGTTTGAAGATCACACTTTTAATGCCCGCTCTAGGATAAGGAGGGGTAGAAAGAGTTACATTCTGAGGCTCAACCATCAGCTAGTATGTTGGCCTAACCAACACACACACACACACACACACACACACAACACTACATTCTTGGCCACATGAGAGCAGGAATACATATAATCCAGAGCATGCACAAAGAAAATGATAATTATTTATCTCAAAATGAATAAAATAGGTTGTCTTTGTAGCTAAATTGATAAGACTGTCTCAAAAAATGGGATGTTGGGCCTGGAGAGGTGACTGAGTGCTTAAGGGTATCTTCTATTCTTCTACAAGACTGGAGTTTAACTCCCACTTCTAACTCAAGATCCAGTGGCTCCTACACCCTTCCTGGCCTCTATGGGCACTTGCACACATGGGCACACACTTCTATAAACATACATCCACAAAAATACAAATAAAACTTAATCCCAACTGAACTTTGACCTCCCCTGCTCTGGTTTTGGTTAGCCAGCTGGTGTCAAGAAAGATTGCCATAGCTGAACTGCATGTAAGTCACACAGTAGGTGACTAAATACTTTGTAACAGACTAAGTTGATGTTCTTCCCATGATGGGATCAGTACTGAATCATATGCAAACCCTTATGTTAGGGCAGGTAAGAATAGTGTCTGATACTTCAGATAATACATATCCAGTAGGTAGGCTTTCTGTGCCTTTTCTAAACATGTTTCATGTGTATACAGACTGCAGACATGGGGGCTTGTGATGAATGCTAGTGTAAGCTTGTATGGAAGACATCACATCATTTTCCACCCCTCTCTCTGCCTTAAATCTTTGTACATTGCAATCAAATGATTTTCTCCAAGTTTAAATCCATGACTGGGGAGGTGGCTAAGTGGGTAACATGTAACCGGCAAGTGTAAGGGCCTGAGTTCTGGTATCCAGCACCCACATAAGAAGCTACCTTGGTGACATAAGTCTGCAACTCCAGCTAATGGAAGAGGGGTTGGAGACAAGGTAGATAGATAGATAGTCAGGTAGATAAATAGATAGCAGATCGATAGATAGATGGTAGATATAGATGATAGATATTTTGATATTTAGATAGGTAGATAGACCCAGACATACACAGACAGATAGACATACGGAAAGTAAATAATCAAAGAACCCAAAATCTTTTGGAGGCCATGCATATGTTTATAACCTGGATTCTGGATTCTGGCAATGGATGCCAAACATAATTAGATCTTTGGTATACAATTATACTTCAAAGCCAATCAATAATTACCCACAAGACAATTATGAAGATGGCATAGAAAAGCACAGTTATTCTTTAGGGCACTTGTATAAAAAATGATGACTTTTGTGGATGCTCAGATTTGTATATACTGTTCATTCCACTTTAACAATGGCATCACTAACCTGAAGCAATACAAGAAACTGACCAATAAGAGAGGTTCACACAACTGTGATCTATCTGCAGCATGGGATGTGACTCTCCAATGATCAGCTGTATCGCTCTTGGTGCCCATGCCTTTGATAAATCTCAAAATGTCACATGGTGTAATTTCATTATGTAACAGTCTCAGAATGACAAAATCCCAGAGACAAAAGGAATGACGGGTTATTAGTGTTAGAGATAAGGGGAAGAGGGATGTGTGTAACAAAGGGGACTACATGGGGAGCGCTGTGTTGATGGCACATCTATGGTTCTTGACAGTGATTTCACAGTGATCCATGTATCATAAAATGACACAGACTTGTACACACAACAGTGCTGATGCAAAATTCCTATTTTGATACTGAACGACAATCATTTTAGAGTCAACTATTTAGAAAGTCGAAAACATCCAGGGAACCTCTGTTACTTTGTAACTTTCTATGAATCTATTATTACTTCAAAAAAGTTCAAGTTTTCAATTTGTTACTGTAACAGATGTTTTATGAGAGATCTTTTGTGTAGTTGTTACCAGTGTAAGGAAGTTGGTTCCAATATTCTAAATATGAGTAGCTAAAAGTAAATATTATTTTTGATCTTATAAAGTAACATTTTATTTTCATATGTCAGTGTTTGTGTATTTTGATACATCAATATGCCTGCAATAATGTGTGCATAAAATCCCTACAGTGTTCTCTCTAAGTAGAAAGTTTTATCAGAAAATGAATTGTTATTTTTATTTTGCAATTTGTATATCTATACTTTCATTTATGAGTATTATTGAGTCTATACCCATTACCATACATAATTCAATAAGCAGATAATATTTAAATTTTATTTTATTTTTGAAGATGGAGATAATTTTAGGTAGTGAAATTTTAATATTCTTTCTTAAAAAGTAAATCTTTTAGTAACAGTCTATATTAATTAAAGTTAATCTTTTATTTATATTTTATTTTTAAAATTCCATTTAACATAGAATTTATCATCCCAACCATTTTAAATGTACAATTTACAATTGGTCCTCTAAATTACTTCTGTTTTGTAGGTATGGCATTGAGTTAAGAAGTGTCATTAAGCATACCAGATTTGGTGCTCCAAAATGTATTTAATATATCTTTTAGAATTAAAGAATTTTCAAAGGGAAGTTTTAGGTAAAAAGATGAAATTAACAAGAGGAGATATTTTTCCACAGACAGAGAAAAGTTTTCATTATTATAAGAGGGAATTGCACAAACTCAAAAAAAAAAAAAGAAAAAAAGAAAAAAGAAAGAAAAAGTTTGGTTTAGTTAAGAAGCAAGAGGACCCAGGGGAAAAAAAAGTAAAGAAAACAAACAACCAAAAAAAACAAAGATTATGTCTAAGCATGGCCCTGTTGTTCTCTAGCAAAATTTACATCGTTAACTACTGTGTGCTTGTTTGAAAAAAAAAAAACAAACCAAAGAACCATCTTGTGTGTAAATATATTCAGACCACACGAAGGTTCATAGTGTGCTATCTCACAGGTGTGAACTGGGGAGTCATTTGTAAAGTACAATTTATTTCCTTTCTTGTTCTTCACATTTTTCTTTCTAAAAGACTGTTTAGAAAATAGATTTCATCATGACAGCTGGAAAAACATTGAGAGATAAGACAATTTCAGTCTATCCATTTCCCATGAAATGTGATTCCCTGTTAGCTGTCTATCCAGAGACATAAAGCATTAACTCTGGGTGTGGCATTCACTTTCATCTAGATTGGGGTAAGACTGAGGTAATATGGAGAGTCTGACAAGGTAGGCTGCCAGGCCAACTTCAAAGTATTTTCCTTTCTTAACTTTCTGTGTCTTGCTTGTTCTACTGGATTGGTGCAGCCCAGCTAAGAAAGATTTAGCAAGTTAGCCTGGAGGTTAAAGCTAAGACAAGAAAAATAAAAAACAAAGCATCAAAACCCCAACCAACTACCACTACCACACCACCACCACCACCACCACCACCACTACCACCACCACCACCATCACCAACAAACAGTGTCTTCTTGGCTCTGGTGGTTCCCTTTACCAAATATATAAACAATTTTCTTGTTGTTTTTTATCCTTAATATGAATTCTGAAATTTAAGAGGGTTGGGTATACTTTGGACATCTTTCCTGCCAAGCAGAGGCTGTGTAATTATTTATTGCCAGAAAACAAAAGATTTCAGACTGGCTTAAGGTAAAATGATTGAAACCACAGCTACTTGTGAGGTTCCTGATGTCTGTACTCAGTTTTATAAAATCTCTATGTCAGTATCTTATAGTGAGATGGTGGGATGATTTGGGGCTGTCTCCATAGGCCTCCATCCTTCCATTTCCCCAGGAATCATCATGTGGTGCTCACAGAGACGATCCAAAGGGCATGGATGTGGGAGCACAGGTCCAGCAAATGAGGACAGATGTAGAAACTAATCAGCAATGGAAGTTGTGATGCATCATGCGGGAAAATGATGGGGAAAGGGTTGGAGATAGCTCAGTTGATTAAATGCTTTCTGAGCAAGTATAAGAATCCAACTTCTGTTCTCTGAAAACATATAAAAGAGCCAGGTACAGTGGTGTAATTCCAGGGTTGGTGGATGAGGATAGGAGCCCTGATGCTTATTGACCAATCAGTCAGATTGGTGACCTACAGGTTCAGTAAAAGACTGTGCCTCAAATAACATGGCAGAGAGTGATTGAGAAGACATCCAATGATGATAATCCATCAATGAAATGTTTGGCTTTCAAGCATGGTGACCTGAGTTTGAGCCCCAGTGAGCCTGTCATTCCCAAGGAACCATACTTAAGTTACCTCTGCCTTTGTGACTGCATATATAGACACACATATAATTTAAGCACACACACACATACACACACAAACATGCACATACTCACGCAGTATATATGCATGTACATAAACAAATGTGTAAATAAAGAAAATTCAGAATCTGAATTTGGAAACAAGAGAAGACAGCAATATCACATATTCAGTGTTTTAAAATAAAATATAAAACTATAAATTCTATTTTAATTTTTATTATGATTTATCATGCAGTGTCAACTAATTTTATTAAATTTCATTTTAACCAAAATTCTGGGTGATAGCACTTATTATTATTATCGTATGTGTGCTTACGAGAGGAAACTGGGTTTCAGAAAGTTAAGTGTTTGTGTCTGAGTCACATATCTGAAGCACTCAGCCCTGTTGCTGGGGGTGGCTATTCAGTGTTCATTTTGCCATAGTGCTTGTCTGGAGTTGAGTTAATTCATTCAAATCCATCAGTTTGACCTCTACATACATATAAGCTGTCAACCATGTTGAGGTTGTTCTAATCCTTCTGCAGAAAACAAGCAGAGCAGTCTTCTCTTCCTTCTTTCGGCTTCTCTGATTTCTTTTTTAACTCCGCTGATAGTGAAAATGGTGGGATATTTGTTTTATTGCTTAATTTCTGCATGTTTCTCTCCTTAAGAAGGGGCGGGGCCTCTATATCATTTTTCTTTATGGAATGCTTAGCATAGTGCTTAAAGCATACCAGGTATCAAGTAAATGTCCCATGTGAACACCTTCACAATAAAAAAACTAAGACAGGCAAATAAGATAAATTTAGGATTACTTTAAACATTCAACCTTAAGGTATGTTCTTCAATCTCCACTATATACTTGGCACTTTCAAGGGACTAATGTTGTGACTTGAGAGATGGCTTGGTGAGTAAGAGAACTTCCTAGTGTTCCAGAGACTGGTACCTCAGCACCTGCTTTGGGCAGTTAGTAACTTTCTGCAACTCTGGTGTGTCTAATGCCCTCTTCTGGCCTCTATGAGCAGTGCATTCACATATTGCGCGCGCGCGCAGCCGCGCACACACACACACACACACACACACACACACACACACGGTGGCGGTGGTAGTGGTGTTGGTGATGGTGATAGTAGTGGAGAAATTAAAATAATTAATATAAAGCAGGTCAACAGTTTCACTTCCAAATAATCTATCTCTGATCATTGAAGTTCAATGTTTTATTGTCTGAAGGGTTGTCACATAAAATATATCATTTGACTAAGTACAAGGGTTGGGGCTAAGGTCTTATGTAGCCCAGGGTGGCCCCAATCTGTATGTTGTCAACAATACTCTTAAGCATCTGTTCTTCCTGTCTCCATCTTCTGTGTTTTGGGATTTCAGGCCTATACCACCAAGCCTAAATCATGTGTTTCAGGGAAAATCCAAATCCTTGTAAGTACTCTACATAACGAGTCAAACTCTCAGTCTTTAAAATAAATTTAAGCTTTCCTTTCACAAAAAATGCAGATTACTTTAAATCATGGAAAAAAACTAAATATAACAAATCTTCAATTTTGCTTTGGCCAATGAGAAGAGCTGGAGCTCCAGGGCAGCTTTAAGGACAATGTGGTATCCTACAGGGAGCATACCTGCTGATATACTTCTCCTATTAACCTAATTTGAATATTTAAAATGTTCTGCTTCTTAAACATGCAAATATATTGCCATCTTGTAATTTGCACATCTCAAAATTTTTAAATTAATCATGGCATGCATAAATAAACAATCATAAGATGAGCCTAAGGTAGATTAAAAGGACTGGTTTTAAATTTTAAAAGGCACTTGAGGACAAGCCCAAGTATAGGAAGAGGAAGACAAAAAATGAAATGGACAATTATAAAGAGTTTAATCAGAGCCTATGTAATGTTGAAAAGAGTATATAAAGAAGAAAGATTTATATGTAATATATACATATGCAGACACACGTGTATGTACATGTAGACTCTAGCCAGAGTGAATGTTAATCCCAGATAGACTTTGTGGTATAGTATAATGAGAGAGTCATTTGACTTGTCTGTGCCTCAGTTTGCTCCTTGTAAAATGGAAATATTTGAATTCTGCAACTAACTCAAGGCTGTGGAATACGGATAAGATGCATTAATACAATGGAGTATTTAATGTGCCACTTAATTTAACACAGGACTTTATTAAACACTAGTTCTTAAAGTTTTAAAAACATGTGCGTATGATGAATGTGTTGTCTAGAAATGGCTTGTTAGATCCTCAGGAGATGGAGTTCCAGGGATGTGTAAGCCACACAGTGTGGATGCTGAGAACCAAACTCCAGTTCTTTGTCAGGCATTCTTGACCACTCAGCCATCTCTATAGCCCCCATGTTTTAATGTTATTAGAAGCATGTCAGGTGACTGTACTATCATTTTCTTCACCAATACTGTGTAGGATATAAACTTGGACTTTATAACCAGAGAGAGGAGAATTTATCTATTTCTTATTTGAATTAACTTTGAGTATGGGTGTGCATTTTAAAGATATTTGTGGATTTAATTTCACACAGATTATTTTTGTGTTTGTGTGACATTTTATTTTATTTTCATTTGTTCTACTTAAAGCAACAAAACTCTGAAGCTGCAAATGTTATTCAGATTTTATTCATTTCGTTTTTATACTACTCTGTTTATTAATTTATGTGTTGATTATTTCTGAAATTTTATATACAGCTTAGGATGAACAATTATCTGTTATTTTTGATAGTTTGTGCTTACAGTTTTGGTCAATGTGAGCTTTTATTTATTATATTAAACATTGGAAAGGAATATGGAAATAAATTTGATATAAAATATATCAGAATATTTACATAAATATGGCCCTGCCATTGCATATTTAGGAACATTACCTATATAAGGTGCACTTGTACATTAGCAGAAAACTTAGAGAAATTTCTTAGAAGCATATTTTGTGTGTGATACCGGAAGATGGAATCCAAATCCTTGCATGTGCTAAGCAGGCTAACCTATGCTACATCTCTATACCCCAAATGTTAATTTACAAAGGGCAGGAACTGAAGAAAGCTACAAGTCTGCCTGTAATTGAACAGTTAAAATGTGGCATCGCTAGTGAGGATGCGCACTGGAAACTCATGCAAAGGAACAAGTCAGGGTATGACGGGAAGAGACGCCATTTTGAATGTAAGTTAGATGTGATGCCACAGTTAGTTTTAAATCCTGAAAAATAAATGTAAAATGTGTGCTATAAAATTATACAGGAATTCACAAGTGTGCTAAGCTCTGGAGGCAAGATCAGGCTTGTAATCTGAGAAGTACACAGGAAGCTTTCTTAAGCACCATGGCGGGGCAAGAGTGTTTCTTCCATTTTTCCATGGAAGCCTTCCTCTGAGTTCCTACCATTCTTTTTCTGTAATGGCCAGTCAATTGTAATCTAGTATCTCAGTTTGATAGAGGAGTTGGTCCTTTGTATTTAAGGTTTATTTTTAATATTGTTAGTGTACAATCCTTTAGTTCAATAATGAAGTCTTTATTTTATCTCATTATTCACAACTAGGAGGCATTACAAAATGTCTTATATATCTATTTTGAGAGAAGTTGTCACTTTTGGTCTCCAGGTTTTTCTTTTGATGGACATAGTAAAAATAGAAACGATAAACAGAATAGTTTTATAGGAAAGATTGGGGAGTCTTGTTCGAAGACTTTAGGTAACTTGGAGAGGAAAGAAGAAATTCTAGAAAAAAAGGAGAAGTGAGTAACAGGATTAAGAAAATTCCTCATAGTTGGCTGGCTCCATTCTCCGTGTAATTAGGGAAAAGGTCTTTCACAGAGCAACAGAAGATTGACTATGATGAAAAATGAGCTGTCTAAAGCATTTCTATGATGGGAAGAATTCTGAACAAGGGGCTGTGGATAAATAATCACCTGGTAACAGGGATGATGTGTTTAACGCCACCTGTAAAGCTTTACTTTAATTGTCAGTTTTAGAATCACTAGGGAAGAGAGTCTCAGTGAGGGACTGTGTATATTCGGTTTGCTTGTGGGCATGTCTGTCTCTTAATTTAGTTGATTGACATGGGAAGACACAAGCCACTGTGGTCAGCACCGTCCCTTAGGCAAAGGAGTCCTGAGCTGCAAGAGTGGAGAAACCCAGCTGAGAGCAATCAACCATGCATGTGCAAGTGCATGCATTCATTTATCTCTGCTCTTGACTGCAATTATGGTGTGACCTGCTACTTCAGTCTTCTGGACCCATGACTTAACCACAGTGATCTACTATAATCTCTAATTGTGAGCCAAAATAAACCCTTAAGTTGCTTTTTGTCAGAATACTTTTATCACAGTAACAGAAATAAAATTAGAACACCCTCTTTCCATATTCTTGAAAATTATTTTACTTAAACTGATTTGGGTAGGATCCAATTGAATATCTTTAAGAATATAGATTGACCCACTAGAAGGTAAGAAATGGCAAGAAGGAACTGGGATACCAATAAGACCATACATAGATATGTAAACACAAGTACCAGCACCTCAATTCTCTCTCTGCTAAATAGACACACCCCACACACACACACACACACACCTTTATCTTCAGCTGGAAATGTTTTGGGGCACCTATGTTGGCATGCTGGTTTTTCAGTGACCATGTCAGGTGGACCATGTTCCTCATGAATGTCTTCCTGCGTCAGTCAACATTGTCTTTCCCACTCACAGCATCAATAAAATGTTTATTGTGGAGGATATTACAAGTTGTACTAGGACTTGTGGGAGATATTTTGAAAAGCAATCAACTGATCTTCAAAGAATGGCTGACAACTATACTGGGGTATGCCAAAGCATATGTTTGGAGTTGCTTTCTTTCTTTCTTTCTTTCTTTCTTTCTTTTCTTTCTTTCTTTCTTTCTTTCTTTTCTTTCTTTCTTCTTCCTTCCTTCCTCTTCCTTCCTTCCTTCCTTCCTTCCTTCTTTCTTTCTTCTCATATTTTATGTATTTACATTTCAAATGTTATCACCTTTCCTGGTTTCTCCTCCAGAACCCCCTATCTCATCTCCCCTCCCCCTGCTTCTATGAGGCTCCTCCTCTCACCCACCCACTTCTACCTTACCATCCTGGCATTCCCTTACACTAGGGAATGGAGCCTTCACAGGACCAAGGGCCTCTCCTCCTATTGATGCCAGACAATGTCATGCTCTGCTGGAGCCATGGATCTCTTTAACTTAGAATCTTAGACTATTAACAGTGGAAGGAAGGTGTTCATGACCTGGTTTTAACCTCCTCATTCTGGGGCTCAGGAGCTTGCTCAAGAGCTCTCCCTCGGTAGATCACTGGCAGACCTGGAATACAGAGTGGGTGTGACCATTACACAAATGTTTTACTTTGCTTCTAGAACAGTGGTTCTCAACCTTCCTAATGCTGTAATCTTTTATTACAGTTCCTCATGTTGTGGTGACCCTCAACCGTAAAATTATTTCATTACTACTTCACAACTGTATACATATTTTGGAGATAGGAGTTTGCAAGGTGGTCACAACCCACAGATGAGAACTGCTGCTCAAGAGGAAGTTCCACCTTGAAGACAGCACTAGGTAGAGAGGACAGTGGACCTTTAATTTGTTGGCCACTTGGTGTCCAGGTTACTCCCAGGATGTTCATTTCTATTCTTGTGATTTATCTTCATAAAGCCAATTAAGGAGGATTTTAGACTTCCAGTTTTTTCAAGAATGAAAGATTATGTGCAGTAGCTGAAGAGTCCAGGGCACCACTCCACATTCCACATCCGTCCTCCAGAAAAAGATGAACATATTGAGCCTGCTAAATCTTCAGACCTTCCTGCAATCTTATCTTAGTACACTTAATTACATATGCTGAAAAAAGAAATGGCATTCATTCAGTTACTAAATTTCATGTTAATTTACTCTAATATAGATTCCTGAAATTTGTTTTTTGCTCCTAAATATTTTTGAATATCTACATTAAAATGTATGTTAATTCTACATCTTTCATTTCTTTCTTTAAATAAACAAAGTTTGTTTGAAATGATGAGAAATTGAAGGGTTTTCATAAATGTCCATGAAAGCATCCTGTTATGTAAGCATTTCCTCCAAGACTGAAACATTCAACCTTGCATGGAAGCTCCTTAAGTAGGATGCTAAACAACTCAAAATGGCTCCAAGAAGTTCCTGAAACTGAAAAGCTTCACTAGGCTCCCTTCTTGTAGATGTAAACAATAAAAGCTGAAAGAGTATCTCACAGAGCTGAGCTGCAAGGTAGACTCTCAGACCAGACCAGCTGCCTGGAAGAAGCAGAAGCCCTTGGGGCTGTGTGGAAGAGGTTTAGAGCAGAGAGTCATTTGGAGAGGACACTCTCCAACCTGCTGTGCTGCCTGCAGGCTGGGCAGTGTGCTCTAGGTTTTCTAGCTTTTGTGAGCTGTCATCCACACATGGGTGGGACTTAGTGATACAGTTGTCTTTCAGTCATCTCTGCTCCTGTAAGTGACTCCTCCCCCATATTCCTGAAAGTAACCCCAATAAAATTCATTGGTCCACCAAGTTGGACTTTGGTGGTATCCATACTTTGGTTTGTCATGGGTTCCCTATCTGGGGTGAGTAGAAGTGTGTGTTACATCTCCCCAGGAAGTTTGCTCACACAACACACCCAGATCCAGCAAAATTCTACCACAGAAAGGCACCATTTTACAACTGACCTTGTTGTTAGCTGAGGTTCTGATTTTCATATTCACACAGGATTTACTCTGGGCTCTACAAACCTGTAATGCCAGATAAATATCTAACCAGTGTGGTGTTACAAGGAGGGATTTCTTTACCATACAAGTGCTCTTAGCTAGATATATACAACTTCATTGTGCTGGCTACTCATACTGGCAACTTGTCATAGATTAAGAGTCACTGGAAAGGAGGGAGTCACAGTTGAGAAAAAAAAGGCTGGCCTGTAGGGCATTAGTTAGTGATTGATGTGGGAGGGCCTAAGCCATTGTGGATTGGACTACCCCTGTGCTCTTGGTCCTGGTTCTATAAGAAAGCAGGCTGAAAGAGCCAGTAAGCAATACCTGTCTAAGGCCTTTGGATTAGCTGGCTCCTGACTCTAGGTTCCTTCCCAGTTTGAGTTCCTGTCTTGACTTCCCTTGGTGCTCGGTGATTAGGGACATGTAAGCCAAACAAATCCTTTCACGTTGCTTTTGGCCATGATGTTTTATCACAGCAGTTAACAGCCCTAACTGGGTACCTTTCTTTTATCCCCTGGGTCCCTATCAATCAATGATCATTTTACTACCACCTCCTCTCTGCCTTTCCTGATTGCCATGTTTTGGGAATCATAGAAAGATTTTTCAGATTGGCTTCTTTCACTTAGCAACATAGATTTAGGGTTTTCCATACCATTTGACAGCTTGATAATTCATTTCTTGGTTTATCCATTTACTTAACTAAAGGAAATAACTATTGCTTCCAAGTTTGGGTCAGTGAGAATGAAAGTTGTCCAAGGCATTGAAGAACCAGAGTTTATAAACACACATTTCTATACTCAGTCCTGAACTGTATAATAAGAGTAAAAAAAATAATTATTGTAAGCAATTGCCAAACTGTTTTCAAAGTGAACTATACCGTATTTCATTCTTTGTACTTATGGCTTACAACTTTATTACGTAACTATTTCAAAATATGTATTTCTGTTCTCTCTTGACAGGCAGTTAAGGAGTCATTAGTCTGATTTGTAGTTTTGTTTATTTCTTAATGTATTGGAAATTTATGAGGTGATTTCTTTTTCAAAATACTTGTTTTAAGTTTTAGTTATTGTGTGTAGGATAAGTGTACATGGATGTAGTTGCCTGCAGAGGTCAGAGGCACTGGATTTTCTAGGAGATGGAGTGGTTATGAGCTGGCTGTCATAGGCGCTAGAAACAAAACCAGGGTCATTTGCCAAGAGCAGTATATACTCCCAACCTCTGAGTGAGCTCTCCAACACATAGAGTCATTTCTTGTTTTCAATAATGCACATACTCAACTGCAAGGTTGTTTATTCTGTTAACATGAATGCCCATCTACTTTCCTCTGTGATTATTTTCTTCCTTGTTAAATAGTTTCTACAGGGTGTCAGGTACAGAAAGATAATGTCTTGTGTTGCTTTCTGAAATTGTTTTACTTCACTTCTTCCCTTGTGGAAACAGAACAATGTCAGCACAATCTACCAGAAGTTCAATTCTGCATTCATAGTGTGTGCATATCTAGTCACTAAAAATCTCACTGTGGATTCACTTGCCTCTTCTACTGAGAATTTATTCATGCACCTTTATTATTCTGGGTTTTTATTATAGTTTTGCAATAACATTTTATTGCTCTGATAGTAAGTTTCTGCTCCCCCTTTCCTTCAAAAATATCCCACTTACCTGTGGTCTTTTTCTTCTACATGAACATTTTAACTTGAGTTTGCAGAGTCCTCATGAAAATGCCTGCGCAGTTCTGAATGGAATGAATGTGTGAAACCTTTCTGTTTTATGATTCTCTTCTTCTTGTGTGAACAGGAGAGATTTTTCTTTTATTCATGTTTGCTATTATAACAATCACGGAACTTTCTCTACATGATTTTTATAGAGAGAAATGTATTCAGTCTTTGATTTTTTTTTATCTTTATGATTTTCAGAGTTCTTTATTTTTATGCTCAGTTTTCAGAAATAGGGGTAGAAATGGTTTATTAAGAAGTGGGAAGCAGTCCCTAAAATGGAAGTGGAGGAGGGAGTGGGGGGATATTTGCTGAAATGAGGGAGGGAGCATGGTGGGGGGAAGATGGTTGGGATTAGAGGATTCTAGTCTTTCCTAGTGTTTTGTTTGTTTAATCAATCAGTTTTTTTTTTTCCCTTAGAGAAGCACATTGAAATTTTACAATATGACTGTAGCACAGTGAATAGAGTGCCCTAAACACCCCCCCCCCACTTACACTTGATATAATTTGCTGAGTTACTAAGACTTCAGGATGTTTATCATGATAGAATGCTTCTGTTCTTTTTTAGCGCCCTTCCTCACAGGCAGTCATACTTAAGCACTTGCACTGTTCGCTGTCTGATGCTGCCTTGTTTCAGAAGTTTAGGTTAGTGAGATAGTTAAGATTGTCAACTCGACTGCATCTAGAATCAACTAGAAGATGATTCTGGGCCTGCCTGTGATGGGTTATCTGGATTAGGTTAACTGTGGAAAGACCCATTTTACTGTGGGTGGTACTATTCCATGGGCTGGGCTTCTAGGTTGAATACAAAGGAGATAGTGAATTGAGCGGGAGCATTCTGTTACTCTCAGCTTCTTGAGTATGGATACAATGTGACCAGCCACCTTGAGCTTCTGTCTATATTGGCGACTATATCCTCAAATTATAAGTCAATATAAACCATTCCTATGTTAAGTTTGTTGCTCCAGGACACTTTTTGATGGCAACAGGAAAAGTAACTTATGGTCTGGCATCCACAGGATGTATCCTTTTTATTATTATGTTTTGAACTTTCTTATAAATATTTCTTTATGATCTTGAAATTATTTAGATTATTTCTTCCCTGTCTGCTTATTTATTATTTGTATAATTTATGCCCACTTACACTAGAAAAATAGTGTTCGCATATCTGTAGATCTACAACAATCACGATTCCAGTCACCTCTGAAAGGGAGACCTGAACCAGAGCAAAAAAGCTTGCCACTTGACAGCCACTCTTCCTTTCTCTCTAAAGCTCCTCGCTTTAGTCCACTAAGTCCCAGGGTGTCTCTAAGACCTTTCCCATCTCTATATATCCTCTCCACAGCACCACACATTATGAGGTTTCCTGTGACATATTGTTTTTCTCACTTAGAATGAGATTTTCAAGAGCCTTTTCAGGTTTCAGTGTACCAACTGAAGCACTGATGTTTTTGGGCTGATCAGACCCAGTTTTTATGTGGTTCAACTTCTCCTGTGTTCATTCGCTTTCCCGTCTGTAGTGAGCAGATGAACTGCAGCTCAGCCTCCTCTCTGTAGGGGAGTATAGCATAAGGTCCAAGGGCCTCCAGCTATTGCCTGGTTCTCGCCAGAAGCTGTGGCTGCTTCTGCTGAGCAAGTGAAGCTTATTCCTCCTTCTTGCTCATTTTGTTGGTAAAGTCAAACACATACTTTGTGTTCATTAAAACTAGCATGCTATCAGTTTTCTCCATAAGAGCAAAGCTATTTTCTTGAGTAGCTGTAGAATCTATTGGATGGAATTCTGAGTTTACCTTTAATAAAAGAACAGACATTGATTATGCAGCTGTTTTACATTAAAGGCATGCAAGATGCAACGACTAGGTTTTCTGAATTGAATACTATTTTATTTTTGAAGGGTAACAGTTTCATAAAAGTGAAAATGTGAAGCTGGAAGTTACCAGTATTCATTAAACTATTAGGAGTTTTCTATCTAAGTGTTCCAACAGGACATTGTGTTTTTAAACAATGGATATCCTGACTCCAGTATTTTAATATCATTTAAATTTGAGCCCCAGAACTTTGACACTGTGGAGATTTTGTTTTAACCAATCTTCTAGTTTGATTTCCATTGTTATGATGAAATACTCTGAGTAAAAGTAACTTAGGAGATAAAGGGTTTATTTTTGGTTTATAGTCCTGAGAGTGGAGGATAGCTGGGGGATACAGTCCATCATGGTGGGCAAGACACGGCAGAACGAGTGTGAGGCCACCCTGGCAGTTGGGAAGCAGAGAAGTCACATTTCATCCACACACAGGAAGCAAAGAGACAAGACAGCAAGTAGAGATATGATATGCAACCTCAAAGCCTATGCCAGTGATGTATTTCCTCCAGTGAAGTTCCACCTCTTAAGGGTAGAGGTCTCCTACCAATAGGTAACCAACAACCAGACACCTAAGAATCTATCCTACACCGCTCACCCACTTGCTGCTTTGACTCCTGCATCTCTCAGCCCTGCTGAGGCTGCCCAGATTTGACTCAGACCATTAGAACTTCCCAGTAAGCCCACAGAGTCATATGCTTAAAAATGTCAACATTTTAAATCACTGACTGAATTAATGAGCGGTTAATGACTCTGGGTTTAAAGTATTCCTCTTTGAAGAAGGTTAGTTGTGCCACTTGCTCTGAACTTGGTAGAAGTCAAGATAAATTATATTTTCAATGAACAATACACACTTGTTATAAAATTCATGCTAAATGAGCTATCTAAATTATCAGTGTCTTCTGCTCCAGGGAAACTAAAATCTAAACTTGAAGGTCAATGTGGTCACGTTCTCAGAGCCAATGATGTCTCATAAGTTTGCTAAGGTTTATATGTTTTATTTAATTTATCAGTTCATATAAAGAACTACTAAATATCTACAAAATTTATGATTCATGTGACAGTTACTTTTATTCTAAAATGAAGCTCATTCTGGTTTTAAAATATTATGTATTCATTAACCATAGAAAACGCACAAAAGTCTAACGATTTTTTTATTTTAAAAGAATCTATAATCTCATCAACCCAGAAAGAATAATTTGGTATTTCAGCTGAGTTAGAGTTCTCCTAAGTGGTTTTGCAAATTCAGACATGGTCTAATTGACCTCCTGCATACAGAAATATACTCTATATATGCAAATCCAGAAACCTCTGACTGTGGTCTGAAATATAGATATGTGTGCCACGCACATGACTTATCGTTTGGTTATTTGTGAACTATTGGGGATGTACAGATAAATCCTACTGAAAGCTTAGGCACAAATAGTGAAAACTGTATCACCCATCTGATTGAGATTTTGAGTACTAAAAATAATTTCTTAATTTTTTTTCAGTAATCAAAATGTTAGATTTTCTTTTATACAATCTAGAATAAAATAATTTCAACAATAATGTTATTTTTCTGTGCATAGTGTACATGAGGGATAATATGAAGCTTTCTGCATTTGTAATATCCCCTTTCCTTCCAAATAGCAACCTGAAATAGAGAATGAATTTGCCTTTTATTGAAAGGGATAAAATGGAACCTAGGGACACTGAAGCACCTGTCACGGTGGCATTGTTAGTAGATGTAGGGACAAGGATTTGGTCTGATGTCACATCTCACCAGCTATATTCTGTAAGCCATTCTGTTGCGGGGCATCCACATCTGAACACAGCTGTGCTATGTGATTTTGAACTGGGTTGTGATTCAACACAACTGAGAATATGAGATCGATGTCAGGTTTAGGAGGGAAGGGGTTCTGTTGGTATGCCAATGTGTGAACCAAGTCATTTGCTTATAACCACAGACATAGAATTTCATTTCCTATTCCCATGAAACAGAGTGCTTTGATGTTTCACCTTAGGGAGAGTAGGTGACTTTTCTATAGCTAGAGGCTTAAAATGAAGTAGTAGAAATGATATTGGATATTCAAACATATGAGCCGAGGTATAATTTTTAATTCCCGCAGGTGCAGTGAAATAGGTACATATGCAGTCCTGGAGATCAAATCAAGCATATATATAGATGCACTCTCTTCGAGCCCACATGTCACTTGTCACAGTGTTGTGCTAAGAAGAAGTCATGAGTCAGTTGTAGAAAGCCTAACAAATTACTTGTTTCTATTGTATAGCATTTAGCATTAGACCCATTGATGGTAAAATAAACAGAAATAGGAAAAGGATGGAAGGAAGGAAAGAAGAAGGAAGACAAAAGACAGAACAGAAAACTGGTGCGAGGAGAGGCAGTGAACAAAGAGCTAGAGAAGCCGAGCTTCTCCATCATACCTGACAACTCCAGAGATTTCACTTAATCACCAGACAGCTTATAACAGTTGAGATCTCCTTGGTGGGGCAACCTCAGGATAGAAGGTCTGCCTTTCTTTTTTTTTTTTTATTTAATTATTTATTATTTTTTTTTAATTGGAAATTTTATTTACATTTCAGATGTTTTCCCCTTGGGACTCCTCTCTATGACCCAGCTAAGCCTACACATGGCCTACAGATTTTGTTTAATAGTCTACAGCTACAGGGAGCACCAGAACTCACCCACACAGGCACTTTATCTCAACCATGTTTTCTTTCCTTTTTCTATCCTTCTTGTTCTATTGTCTCTTGTTTTATACATCATAAAATTAATGGATGTTTCCCCTTTTGTGTCCTATATTTAGAGGTATGTTCATATGTAGAGATGGATGCTCTGTAAAATAAGTTACTTTGTTTTGACGAGATGTTAGGACTTTTTTTTTTTTTTTTTTTGAGACAGGGTTTCTCTGTATAGCCCTGGCTGTTCTGGAACTCACTCTGTAGACCAGGCTGGCCTTGAACTCAGAAATCTGCCTGCTTCTGCCTCCCAAGTGCTGGGAGTGTGTGCCACCACTGCCTGGCAGGTGTTATGACTTTTAATGTTCAGCTAACTTTCTATTTACTTGGCAATTGTGTTGTAAACTACATAATGTAGAAAGCTAGGCCAATTTTACTTCTAAGTGGATAAATAGTTGATCCATAATAATTACATGTTTTATTTTCTTTATCCTTGGTGAAAGTTAGATCCAAAGTAAAAAATACACAGAAGTAACTATTTCTAGACTTTGAATTTTGATCTTTTTCTGCTATTCTGAGTTTTGTTTTGCTTTCCTGTTTTCACAGCCAGGACCAAACTTGAGGTCTTGTGCTTATTCAGCAAGTGCTTTACCACCAAGCTGCACCCTACCCCTTGTAACTCCTCCTCCTCCTTCTCCCCTTTTCTTCTTCTAGATTTTTTAAATTTATTTCTATTTTATGTGTGAGTATTTTACCCAAGAAAATACATGTATACCATGTACGTTCCTGGTGTCTATAGAAGTTAGATAAGTGCTCTGAGCCCATGGAGCTGGATTTCTGGATGGTGATTGTCTTATTGCTGTGAAGAGACACAATGACCATGGCAATCCTTAGAAAGAAAAACATTTATTCAGGGCTGCCTTACAATTTCAGAGGTTTAGTCAATTATTATCATGGCAGGAAACATGGCAGAGTGCAGGCAGACCTGGTGCTAGAGAAGGAGCTGAGAGTTTTACATCTTGATAGAAAGGTAGGCAAAAGGGGAGTGTCACACTGGGCATAGCTTGAGCATATGTGACCATGTGACCTCAAAGCCTGTCTCCAGTGACACACTTCCTCCAACAAGGCCACACCCTACTCCAATAAGGCCACACTTCTGAATAGTGCCATATATTATGAGCCAAGCATTCAAACTCATGAGTCTATGGAAGTCACACCTATTTAAACTACCACACTGGTGAATCTCCACTAGTAGTGGGAAGTGAACCTCGTTCTCTGAAAGAGCAGCCAGTACTCTTAAGCACCAAGCTATTGTCCCAGGCTCACCATCTGTTTCTATATTAACTCTATACTGCATCATTTATTGAAGCTCTGTGGTATGAGAAAATAATTCATATTGCAACATTATCATTATTGTAAGGTGAACTCTGCCCTGCTAAGTCGTATCTCTAAGTACTAATCCCTAATATCTCAGAATGTGGCTAGAGTTGGAGATGGGATTTTTATAGAGTTAATTAAGTTTAAAATTAGCCTGTTAGAGTGGGATTCAAGCCTGCATGACATAGAAGAGAAGACTTGGACACAGACACACAAGAGACCTTGTGAAGGCTCAGGGAGACAATGGTCACTGGCAAGCTATGGCTACAGGCTTCAGAAGAAGGGTCAACTTCAGGGACCTTGGCATCCAGACTAACAAGTATGCTGCTGTGTGATCCAACTGATACCTGGTACTTCATTATAATATGTCTGAAATCATATCAGTCACACTTATTGTCTTATCCAACAATATCCTACAAAGGTATTTTTTAATATGCAATCCACGGCCACTCTGTTGCACTGAAGTCTAAAATATAATTTTCTTCTTAATCCTTTGGCTTCTGATTTTTTTCATTGTATTATTAGGTTAGTTTAGCATTCATTGTAATTACTTGTTAAAAAAAATCAGAATGATATTCTTGAGTTTTCAATAAGATTTTTAATGTGTCCATGAATAAAAGAGGGAAAGAGGATCAGTAGGGAGCTCAAGGGAACAAAGGAAGTGGCTGGGGAGGGTAGACCCAGATGTGAAGGCCAGAGATCCTGCCTTGGCAGCTCCCAGGTGAGCTTGTGCAGGAAGCAAAGCAGAACTATGCTTAAAAACCTTGTAGTGATACTATGATGTGCACACCTGTACTGGAAACCCCAGGGGCATGAGTGTTGAGCGACTTTCCCTGGTCATGCTTGATCAAACACTATTCACCATTAATATGGAAGCCAGGCAACTTCATCATCAGAAATACCACCCCACCATGGGTGATAGTATGCTTGCCCCATCCCACTGGCTTCCGGCCCAGCATGCAGGCAATTCCACTAATGGGAGACTCTTCTACACACCAATAGTCTACTGACTATATAACCTTGGGAGGGGCCTCTTGAGTCTTGTGACCTTTTAAATTTCCTGAGGTTTACAAGTTGAACCAGCATCTTTAGTCTTGGGAGACTCTCTTATCCCTCTAAGGAAACGTTAGTGTTCTGAGATAGCTGCAAACACTTGCTTTCAAGCAGAGGTCTATGGGTCTTATATTGAGTTGTAAGAGCCTAGAGTTGCCAAAATCTTTATACTTCTCTTTAGTCTAGACACATGCCACTTCCTGGTAAGCTTCCCCCTATAACTGCAGTTTGTTCTCCTCTTTCTTTAGACCACAATTAAGAGACTCTCTTCTGTCTTCTGACCATATGAAACTACTTTGTCACCCTGAGCAGTACTGGTTTTCACACCCTGCCTTCTGTTGGCCCCATCCCATGTTGCCAGTCTTTCCTGATAAAACCAGAAATCATTTCCTGTTTATTTTCAATGAACCCAAACTGCACTTAAGAGAAAGCATGGTATCCAATTTGGCACTGAAAAGAGATTACTTGTTTGAGGTGGATGTTTGTATATCAAGTTGAACTCCTAGGAAAATGTCAAAGTGCTTGGGAAATGAAAAATGTTGCACTTTTTGGTAGAAATAAAAAATATCGCTACATCTTTCACCATGAGCCTTTGTAGCTTCCATGTTGTCGTTAAAGTTATCATTTGTGAGATTTTCGTAATATGTTAGTGATATGTCATTAAAAGTTGCTTTAGAAATATATGGAGCCAGTAGAGTAGAAAGCAGAGACATCCAGACTTATCTGCATAGAAGTAAGGAGAGCCTTGAAGTTGATAGCTGTTGGCAGGCCATCAACACTTAACGTCTGTGTTAGCACAGTCTTCATTGAAGACTACAGCGAGAATAAGAACTGTCTAATATTTAACTGTTGCTTTAGTTTTCTGATTTTTTTTTCCACAAAAAAGAATCTTGGAAAAAATTTTATCAAAAAGTTCTTTTAACTTTTAATTTTTTATTTTTTTGAACTTTGACTCAGACCTAAGTTATCCAGTCTCAAGTGGTCAGTCCTATACAATACAGAACAACATGAAGTTGGCTCAGTACTGTGTATGTGAATGTGTGATAAATATTATATATTATATGTGTTGTGTGTATGTGTGTGTGTGTGATTGTGTGTAAACATGTGCATGTATGTGTGTGTAACAATAATCATTAAAGAAATGTTTATGAATTTGTGAGGAAGTTGGGAGAATATGGGAGGAATGGAAGGGTGAGAAGTAGGCTGGGAATGGTGTAAGCACAGTACTCATGTATGCAATTCTAAAAACAAACAAAACAAAAAACAAATTAAAAAACACAAAGCCTTCAGGCTAATTTGCTGATGATAAAACCATGTGTCCACTCGCCTTTTTAGGCAAAGATGATTTGTGACAAATCAAACTGAGTAAAGATGGATTGTAGCAAGTAGACCAAGCATCGTCATGGTTAAATACAATCAGTCAGAACCAGTCTGCTGCTGGGACTTGTGAAGGGATGTTGAAGGAGAAGACAGAGCAGGGCAGTGTGCCTGTGTTTTGCAATTACTTATTGAGCATGCCTGGGTGAGAGATTCTGGTTGTGTAGGTGAGGGTGAGGATGTAGGTGATTTCTTTGATGAAGGTTAGATCCAGCTGAAATCTTCCTTTGCATTGTTACTTGCCAATGATGTGTTATCCTGTGTACAAGTCCCCATTGCCTGTCACCAGTCCATTTGTCAATATAGAAGTTTTGTTTGGGAATTAATTCCTCTTCCTGGGTAGAGCAGCTGCATAAATCTCAGGTCCCATGTGAAATGAAAACAGGGGACTCTTTGTTACATAACCATTAAGAATCACAAGATAGTGCTAGCAGAGTGCATGCCAAATGCCGGGCCCTGAACACAGCCGGCCAGCTGTGTTGGAGAAGGCAGCCAGTCCTCTTTCTGGGTATGTTTTTCAGTCCTAATTGTACTGAGTGGGTTCCAAGTTTCTAATAATGACTGAAGAAGCACGAGGAGGATTTAGTCTGGACCATGAACTCAGTGTTTGTGCTCTCACAAATGTATAACCATGAAATTCATGGTGTTTGGAAATGCGTAGCTTTTGGAAGATGCTAAACTTTAGATGGTGTCATTCAGAGAAGGACTGGCTTCCAGGGTGATATTAGTGAAGAAGAGCAGAGCTTCTTTCCTTTTCCTCTCCCCTCTCTCTCCCTCCTTCTCTCCCCATTCCCATTCCCTCATTCCCTCTCTTCTCCCTTCTCCCTCCTCCCTTCTCCCTCCTCCCTTCTCCCTCCTCCATCTCCCCTCCCTCCCTCCATTCCTCTCTGCTTCCATCTATGGTAGCCCTACCTTGGTTTCAAATCCCTCGCTAGAACTCAGTGAAGCTGTGTAGTCTTTCCTTCTATGGGGAAGACGGGCTCCTCTCCCACAGAGGTATCTTCTCAGAGCCCAATTGCATGACAGCACCATATCCTATATAGCCCATGCATTTTATATACAAACTCACCTGTGAAAAACTCTCATTTTAAAATTTTTAATTCTTTTAATTTTATGAATACATATTAGAGATTTCATTTTGGCACATTCAGTTTGCTAGTGTGGGTCATCCTATGAGGACATTTTGGCTTTTATACACTTCACAATACTGGTTGTGTTAATGCTTGCATTTCTGTCAGTATTCTGGTTCTGGGTCCCCAAAGTATGTCAGTTTTGAGAATCTCATAAAGAAACAATGCTAAGGAAGAATTTTCAGTCACTTACATCATGACCTTTGACATGGATGTTGGGGTCCCTTTCTCTAGCCATTTTACATTGATGTGCACATTGATTTCTGTGCAATATTTGCATTTAACTGGAACCTTTCAATGCTGTGTGCCAATGTACCTTCAATTAATACTGCATATTAATTTCGATTAGACAGAAATAGGCCCTGTGTGTCTTGACTTCCTGCCAGCACAATCAAGTGGGTGCTGTGGGGATGGGAAATAAATATTACTTTAAACTGCAGTGAGAAATATATTAGTTATACCTGTTTTAAAATTGAGTTATGTTTCAGTTAAGTGATTGCAAAAGCCTTTAGCTGAATGAGGGCCTGAAATAGGCAACAGTTTCCATTGTCACCTTCTCATGGATCATGCACCATACAAGTTGTCCATCTGTATCAGTCTCACTGCTGGTGCCTGAATGCACCTCGACCCTCAAGTATATGTGGGATGGAACTCGGCAGCATATTTCAGCTACATGTTGGAGATAATGAAAATTAAATTAATTTATAAAGAAAAGCCTCATCAACTAGGACTGGCATCTTTGTTGGAAGAGGAAAAGAAGTAGGGCATGTCTCTCTTTGAGGAGCTGCATACAGAAGGAAGCGGGTAATCCAAAGAAGAGAGGGAAATAATGTCAATCTGATGGGAATGCAGGTCACCACAGGAAAAGCATGTTGTGTTTGTCTGTGAGTGATGTTCTAGGTTGGGTTAGCTGAGGGAGAAAGACACATCCAACTGTGAGCAGGACCATTCTTAGACTGAACAATAAATGCACAGGTGAGCCAAATACTAGCATTTAGCTTTCTCTGCTGCCTGGGTGTGGAACCACGTGACAACTCCTATCATCATGCCTTCCTTCCTATGATGACCTCAATAACCTCAAACTATGAACTAAGATAAAACCTTTCTTCCTTAAGTGGCTTTTGTCTGGTGTCTTTTCATAGCAGTGACATAGTAACTGATCAGAATAAAGCCTCGCCAGAAACCAATGTTAGCAACCTAATAACCTCAGGCTTTCCCCATTCTTCAGAATGTTGAGACATAAATTTCCATTACTTAAATTACCTAGGTTATGTTATTTTGTGTTATAGTCCTTTCAGATGAATTAATTAATCTGTTCTTGAAATTTCTGAACATGAGAATTAATTTTTCTCTTCTTTAGAAGCAGTAGTTGTAGAAGTTTATGTGCAAAAGTTGAGGAAACCACTGAAGGGAAATATTTCTCTTTGGTCTCAACTTGTATTGACTGAAAACCCCAAACCAGAGCAGGGAGATGTTTTCAACCACCCATCAATACAGATCTCCTTTTTTCCTCCATGGTGAAGTTAGTCTCCACTCTTCACTGTGTATTTATGGTTAGCTCTGCTTCATAGTCAGAATGAATATTCTAGTACTTACAAATTATTTAACTTACTTTCACACTGAAATAACTTAGAAACTTACTTGTTCACATAATCCTCAAACACACACACACAACAACACACCACACACACACACACACACACAACTATCTTTATGGTTTACATAGCATCTATTATAGGACCCAGCATAGAGAATATATGCAATGTACATTTCTATAATAAACTAAATATCTAAGCAAACTCCACCAAACCTCCACATTTCCAATAAAAAATCTCTGCGAAATAATATAGATTTGATAATATGATATGTTCTTTGGGCCTGGCTCATTGTGAGCTTGGTGGTTGGGTAGGTGGTTTTGCAGGAACTCAGTTGTCTTTGGTGTATATACGTGTGGGTCTCCAAGATAGTTCTCAGTATTACAGCTCTCTTTATTCAAGAGTAATAAGGACTGTATAAACCTTGAGGAGTGGGTAAGGGTTTTCAGGATGAGTGTACATCATTGGCTGGGGCTGAGGTTCTGGGAAAGCTTCATTTCCATGAAGAGGAATTCCAGGTGCTGTTGGACATGTACTTAGAGATGGAAAGGAAGTTAAACCTGTAATTTGGCCATCAAGCTATATGACTACCTCAACAGTGGTAGAGGTAGGGGTCATAGGGCTACACACTGGGGACATGCAGGCCCAGGACAGGAGAGATCAATCCTTATGCATGCTGGACTCAAGATGTAATTTTCAGGCTTTGGACATATCACAATATCACTCTTACTCCAGGCCTGTTCTCCAACCCCTCTAGGTTGTACTTGCCTGGCAAGATTCCCTTCAGTATGAATGCTTTGCCAGGGTTACTCTGACATATTCTAGCTTGCTATCAGTTCACTATACCCATTATACAAAGTATAGTCTCACTATACAAAGGGCATGACTAGTGAATTTCCAACTATTAACTTGCTAATGTCAGGATGCCTTCTGTATGCTCCACATGTGTCCAAATAATTCATATTGTTTAATTAATATTGGCTTTGTTTCACATAATCTAGCTTGCCAAGTAAAATCCACGTCATTCAAGATATCAAGCTTTCCTCTTCCCTAAAATATTTGTAGTTTTCTGGAGACACTTGAAATAAACACCAGTTCTAGAGCATTCTGTCTGTGTCTTTTTCCCCTCTATGGATGGATGCCTTTCTGTCTGTTTCTCTTACAAAGAAAGCACTCAGTATCCTGTCAGGGGAGTGATGTACTCCATGCAGACAGTACAGGTAGTTGTAGATTATAGGCATTGGGACATCAACATGAAGATACCTCACTTTTCTTTTTTGATATAACTGTCATGTGTGATAAAGTCAAAGTATCTCCTCTTTGCCAGCATCAAATGAATACTTAGTCTTAAGCAGCCCTTCCCTCCATACTCTAAAAACATAGCAGTTTTAGTTTCATTTACAATTAGAGTTTTGGCCTTTGTATATGCATATATGCATGTTTATGTCTGTGCAGGTGCATGGAGGTAAATACTAACCTATGTGTACCTGCATACGGAGGTCAGAGAAAATCTTGGGTACCCTTCTTCAGACACTGTCCACCTTGTATTTTCGAGACAGAATCTCTATGATTGTTTTTCATCTTAGTTATCAATGTTACTAGATATGGTGTCACCTAGGAGACTTGCCTTTGGCCACATCTGTGGAGTTTATATTGAATCAGTTAATTAATACGTGAAGACCCAACCTCTGTAGACTGCACCATTTCCTAAGCTGGGGTCCTGGAATGTAGAGAAAGGAGAAAACAAGCTGATCACAAGCATCTTCATGTCTTTGCTTCCTGATGTGCATGCAATGTAAGTAACTACCCAAGCTTCTGTCCCCATGCCTTTCCAACCATGAAAACTACAGCTCTAGACTCGGAACCAGAACAAGCCCTTTCTCCCATAGTCACTTTTGTCAAGGTGACCACAGCAACGGGAAAGAAACTAACATATTCTCAGAGGCATATAATTTACCAAAAAGGCTTAGCTGGCTGCCAACAAGCCCATAGGATCGGCCTGTCCATGGTCCTCCATGTTCCACCACACTTGATCTTTTTTAAAATGAGGATTTTGGGTCTCAAACTCAGGTCCTTATGCTTTTAAGGTGGACAATATTTTGTTATATTTTGTTTAGTTTATTTATGTTTTACTTAAGCCATCATTCCAGTCTATGAAACTTTGATGAGAATCATGGCCCATTGACTACAGTCACTCACATTTCTTAGATAAGGATGAATTTAGCATGCCTGTGTTTACCTCTGTAGAAAATATGGGGACAGGGGTTCCTATGTGGGTTTTTCTGGTATCCTTGCAAGCCAAATACATAAAAAAGGCATTTCCAAAGTCTAACGTAAAGTAAAATAAAGTACTATTGATGTCTGGGAGTGTGGTAGTACTTATATTTCTGATGAATATTCCAACCTTTTCTAAGTCTTGTCTCAAAAATTGAAGAGTTTTAATGGATTGTGATCATAAATTTACCATTAATGTAGATTTCATGTTGCTAACTCTCATGATTTTCAGAAATGATATAGGGGGTGGTATATGCCTTTTATAGAGACATAAGAGCAACTTGAAGGTACTCCCCATCTTTGTCAAGTGCCAGCTCATATAGCTTTAAGTAATGATGTTAGAACTCAGCCTGGTCAGGTTTCACAGCTGAAAGCCTAGGGAACATATAGTGTGCTGCTGACTTTTCAGGTCAGCTTTGAAGGCTAAAGAAGCTAGAATATTACTGTAACAAAAAGATCATCATCATCATCATCGATCATTATCATCATCATCATCATCATCAGCAGCAGCAGCAGCAGAAGCAGAAGCAACATAGATGCTTTCACCAATAAGAAACAAAGACAGGCATGTAAAACTACCCTTCTTTTTCTTAGATCTCTTTATACCTGGACCTCCACAGGAAGGTATTGCCCACTCTGGGGAAGTGTTTTCTTCCTTCAGTTAATCCTTCCAAAGAGACACCCTTATATATTCACCTATAGGAGATACTTGGTTAATTCTAGTCCAATTAAATTGGCTATCAAGTTTAGCTGTCACGCTTGATAGGTTAGCAACATGTAGGTTTTTGTTATGCTCTTGAACACCAGGATTTAAAATGTTTCTATTATTCTGAAAGTTCCATTTTTGGTGACTACCTAGAGGAGTTAGCTCTTGAACCTTTCAGGGGATAGTGGTAGTGGCCAGTGTGTCCCCATATCCTCAGGTGCACATCTCACAATGGTTTGCTTTGCTGGAGGTGCTACTCCTTATAAGATCACAAGTATCTCTGCCCAGATCCATTACACTCAGGCATATGGCTTGCTCTTTCTAATGAACCATGAGCATAACTGATGTGTTCAGTTAGAGAGAGGAAACTCCAAAGCTTCATGAGCTTTACCATGGTATCTTCCCTCTGTCCTGAGACCAGAAGTCTTAGGAACTGTTTCTTCTGAGTCACCGTAAGGCAGTTCTGAGGCAGAGAACAAAGCTGAAAACAACTCTAGCTGGTGTGTAACTTAAAGAAAAATAACCTTTCAGGGTGGATGGCTATTCTTGGCTGTCACCTTGACTGTATCTGGAATGACCCACAATCAAGAAATGAGGAGCGCACCTGTGCAAGATTTTCTGCTTGGTTTGAAGTGGGTGAATCTACTTGTAGTCTAAAACTTTGAGGCAGGAAGACACATCCCCTGATCTGGATCTTGACGTGGGAAGACACAACGTTAATCTGCTGGAAACCTATGTAAGGACATGGAAAAAGGAAGCTTTTGCCTTTTGCTGCTTGCTCTTGCCTTACTAGCACACCCATTCATGCACTGGCATTGCAACCTACTTTTTGGGGATTCCAGTAATTTCTGAAGACAAGCTGAGACATCCTGACTTATGAGACTAAGTAACTACTGGATTCTTGACTTTCCATTTACAGATAGTCATTGCTGGAATTGTTGGTTGACAACCTATAAGTCATTCCAATATGCTCCATATATATGGCATACATATATTCTATAAATTCTGTGACTCCAGAGAACCCTGATTAATACATAGGGTTAATTCTTACTTGGAGTATTACCATCACCTGATAACTCAAGTCACTTGATACAAATATGGATTCATTTTCATAGCCTGGAAGCAGTAGGTACCCAGTTATTTTCATCTATGGTATTTTGCACAGGGCTAGGCTGGAAGCCAGAGTTACAAGAACAGACCATAATGGTGTGACATGACTGACAGTTGAGTTCACATATCATCCAGAGAACAAAAGGGTTGCCCCTGGGTAAATTGGCTAACCTGTGTAATAGACAAGAGCAGGAGTCTGTGGAGTTCATTCTATTATGGAGGTCTAGAATCTGAGTGGCTTTATCCCTTGGGTGTGAATAGCCCTTAGATGAAGAGCCCTCTGTGTGGAAGGACTTGCTTCCTGCAGTCAAGTGATGCTCCCCATTTATACTAATAACCTCTTTGCTGTCAGAGAAATTTCTCTCTTTTATTTTGAGAGATTTTTCATTCTGTTCCAATTCTACGTTTACTTTTTTTTTCAGTTTCAGCAAAACAATATTAAATATGAATATGGATCATGGGATAAAATAGGCAATGAATTAATGAGTTGTCCCCTGTCAGGAGATGTGGAGATGAGGGGGCTCAGGTTTGCTGTTTGATGAGTTATTGTATTGTTTTTACTTTTATTTTTATATTTTGAGTCTATGCTAGGGAAACCAAAAAACAGATATGATGAGACTGGTTTCCTTTCAGGTTGGATCCTTGCTACTCATGGTAACTAAGGTAATGTTAAAATCATGAGAGTACTCTATGGAGAGTTAGAGATAGATTTACATCTCTTGGGTGTCTTGGGTTGTGGAGTTTTGAGATGATTAATGATATATCTCTCCATAATAAAATTAGGAGCTAGCATACTCAAATGAACTGTTGTCTAGTTCATTCTGACTGACATAAAATGCCATTTCACAGATACTAACAGCTGTGACTATTAAGGCAATGACTTTCTGTACCTCATACTTCCCTACTGGCTTCAAAAACAAGTACCTTTTCTAGATGATTCAGTGTATACAACTTGTGGGTGAATATTAACAAAACAATCTACACAGCTTTTGAAATGCATACATTATGAGCTCATGCATAAAGAAAAATGTCTAAATATTTGCTTAGAAATTATATTTGCCCCCTACTTTACACAGGAACACCTCTGTGTGTTGTTGAGTTCATGGCAGTGTTAATTTGAATCACATTCTTTTTTAGGTTGCATACTAATGTTATTCCCCAGAAACCACTAAGAAAATACTCACAACTGCCACATGTAGAAAGAGAAGTATGAAATCCAATGAGATCCTAGCAAAAATGTCCAATGTACAAGAAAGCAGTACTGTGGGATTACTGGTAGAGATGCATAAGATGTAGAAAACAGATGGCCAAATGGCAGAAGTAACTCTAAATTTACTAGTATGTTTTCAGTAAAAGTAAGTAGATCAAACAGTTCCTAGAAATAGAAATTGACAAAGCAGAGACAAATCTATGATCCAAATATACACTGCCTGCAAGAGACAATTTTGTGGAAAGACAGCTTAGCAGTAGGAGGTGCAGGTTCCAGTATTCAATTTCTTTTTGGACCATTCTTTTCTATTGATTGGGAATCTCATGTGTTCAATAAAATGCTTTGATATATATATATATATGTATATGTATATGTGTATGTGTATGTTATGTGTATGTGTATGTGTATGTGTATATGTATATGTATATATATATATATGTTGTGTGTTATATATATGTTATATATTTTTAATATGTTTTGACCAAGTCACATCTCCATCCCTCTGTTCCAGTTCTTCCCCTTTCACCACTACCTCACTATTCATCTCTACAATTCATTCACTAATTCCTCACCAGTTCATATTTTATTTCTTTAAAACCCAATGATTACTTTTGGTTGAAAGTCTATTTTATTGGATATTAGAATGGCTAACCCAGCTTGTTTTTTTGTTTGTTGGTTTGTTTGTTTGTTTGTTTTAAGGACTGTTTGCTTGGAAAAGTTTTTTTCCAGGACTTTACTCTGAGGTAGTGTCTATCTTTGTTGCTGAGGTATGTTTCTTATATGTAGCAGACTGATGGATCCTGTTTATGTCTCCAGTCTGTTGGCCTGTGTCTTTTAATTGGGGAATTGGGTCCACTGATGTTGAGGGAGGTTAATGAACAAGGAATGTTAGTTACTGTTATTTTGTTGTTGAAGGTGGTACTAGGTGTGTGTTTTTCCTCTTTTGAGTTTGTCATGAGATAATCATGATTATCTCATTTTTGATTTTGTCATAGAATATCTTGGTTTCTCCATCTACAGTGACTGAAAGTTTTTCTGGGTATTATAATCTGGGTTGGCATCTATGGTCTTAAAGGGTCTATAAGACATCTGTCTAAGATCTTCTGGCTTTTACAGTCTATTTTGATAAATCAGATGTAATTCTGATAGGTCTGCCTTTATATGTTACTTGGTCTTTTTCTCTTATAGTTTTTAATATTCTTTCTTTTCTGTATATTTAGTGTTTTGATTATTATGTGGCAGGAGGGTTTTCTTTTATAATTAAAAATTTTAAATTATTTTTAAAAATTTATTTACATTCCAAATATTGTCCCCATTTCTGTTTCCCTCTCCATGAATTCTTCATTCCATTCCTCCTCCCCTTTGCTTGTGAGAGAGTGCTCCCCCACCCACTGACCCACTCCAACCACACCCTGCTAACATTTTCCTTGCCTGTGGCATTAAATTTCTACAGGATTAAGCATGTCTTTTCCCACTGAGGCCAGACAAGGTCAGTTTTCTGCTACATACATAGTGGGGGCCATGAACCAGCTCTTGTATGCTCTTTGATTGGCGACTTAATCTCTGGGAGCTCTGAGGGGTCTGGATTTGTTGATATTGTTGTTCTTCCTATGGGGTTGCAATCCTCTTCAGCTTCTTCAATTCTTCCCCTAACTCTTCCATAGGGGTCTCCAATTTCAGTCCAATGGTTGGCTGTAAGTATCTGCTGGTCCAATCTATATGGTGTTCTATAACTTCTTGTACATTTATGGCTATCATTTTCTTTAGGTTAGGGAAGATTTCTTCTATGATTTTGTCAAAGATGTTTCTGTCACTTTGAACTGGAAATCATCCCCCTCTTCTATTTCTATTATTCTTAGGTTTGTCATTTCATTGTGTCCCAAATTTCCTAGATGCTTTGGGAAATTTTTACACTTGGCATCTTCTTTAATGTATCAATATCTTCTATGGTATCTTTTATGTTTGAGATTCTCTCTTCCATGTCTTGTATTCTGTTGGTGTTGTTTGTGTCTGTATTTCCTGAATCTAATAGAAGAGAAAGTGGGAAATAGCCTTGAATACATTGGCACAGGAGAAAATTTCCTAAACAGAATATCAATGCCCAGGCTCTAAGATCAACAATTGATAAATTGGGACCTTATGAAACTGAAAAGTTTCTGTAAGGAAAAGGACACTGTCAATAGAATAAAATTGCAGCCTCCAGATGGGGAAAAGATCTTCACTAACTTCATCCAGTAGAGGGCTAATATACAAAATATATAACGAACTCAAGAAGTTAGACTTCAAAAACCCAAATAGCCCAATTAAAAATGGGATATAGAGTTAAACAGAGAATTCCCAACAGAGAAATCTTGAATGGCTGAGAAGCACTTAAAGAAATGTTCAAAATTTTTAGTCATCAGGGAAATGCAAGTCAAAACAACCCTGAGATTCTACCTTACAACAATCAGAATGGCTAAGATAAAAACCTCAAACGAGGATGTGGAGACCAGGGAACATGCCTCCATTGCTGTTAGGATTACAACCACTCTGGAAATCAATTTGGTAGAGTCTCAGAAAATTGGAAGTGATTATATCAACTATACCACTCCTGGGCATATACCAAAAAGATGCTCTACCATATCACAAGGACATGTGCTCTACTATGTTCATAGCAGCCTTATTCATAATAGCCAGGAACTGGACACAACCCAGATGTCCCACAACCAAAGAATGGATACAGAAAATGTGGTTCGTTTACACTTCAGCTGTTAAATGATACTCTTCACCTATTCAAAACAAGGACATCATGAATTTTGCAGTCAAATGGATGGAACTAGAAGATATTATCCTGAGTGAAGTAACCTAGACCCAAAAGGATATGCATGGTATCTATTCATTGATAAGTAGATATTAGCCAAAAAGTACAGAATATCCATCCATGATCACAGACTCTAAAATGTTAAACACAAGGAAGGCCCAAGTGAGGATGCTTAAATCTCATTTAGAACAAAATAATCATTGGAGGCAGAGGGAATGTAGAACCTAGGTGGGAGAGGAGAGGGGGAATGGAAAATGAGGCAGGATCGGGCATGGGTGGAGACAGGAAAGAGGACCAAAGGGCCAGGAGAATGAATGGAAATGTGCAGGTGCCAGGGTGGGGGTGGGAGTAATCTCTAGAAAGTCCCAGAGGCTTTTAGGGGCACTGGGGGAGGCTTTCAGGACTCAGTGTGGTGACCTTAGCTGTAATGCCCAACAGAGGTGATAGAACCTGAAAGGACCACCTCCAGTAATCAGACAGGACCCTCAGTAGAGGGAGAAGGACACCAATCCACCTACAAAACTTACAACTCAAAATTGTTCCTGTCCAAAAGAAATGCAGGGACAAAAATGGAGCAAAGACTGAAGGAATGGCTGACCAGTAACCAACCCATATTAGGATACATCACATGGACATGCACCAATCCCTGACATTATTACTGATGCTATGCTGTGCTTACAGCCAGGAGCCTAGCATGGCTGTCCTCTGAGAGGCTCTATGAGCAGCTGACTGAGACAGATGCAGATACTCACAGTCAAGTATTTGACTGAGGTCGGGGATCCCTATGGAAAAGTCAGGAGGATTGAAGGAGCTGAAGAGGATGGCAACTCCATAGGAAGACCAACAGTGTCAACTAACCTGGACCCCCAGGAGCTCTCAGAGACTGATCCACCAGCCAAAGAACAAACACAGGCTGGTCTGAGGCCCCCAGCACATATGTAGCAGAGGGCTGCCTTTTCTGGCCTCAGTGGGAGAGAGTATACCTAATCTTGTAGAGACTTGATGTTCCAGGGAGGGGGTATACCTGGGACTTTCTCAGAGGAGGAAGGGATAGGGAAAATACTGTGGGAAGTGGACCAGGAGGGGGGGGTCAACATTTGGGATGTAAATAAATAAAATAATAAGTTAATTAAAAAATAGAACCCAATGAATTCACTTAGTGGTGCCAATGTGTGTGTGTGTGTTTGTGTGTGTGTGTGTGTGTGTGTGTGTGTGTGTATTAGGCCATCTATTAGAGCATGAAGCTTCTCTCAGGGGTCACCTCTCTGAGGAAAAGAACTCCAGGCAGCCACCAGTTGCTAGCAGCAACTCAGCTAGGGATGAGATTTCATTGGCCCTTCCCTGTGTCATGCTAGGAGTTTACACATCTCCCTTGCTGTGTCTGAAAACCCATATTTTTGTCTAGCAATCCATCACCTACAGTTCTTAGAATCTTTCTTCCCCTTGGTTCAAGATGATGATCTCTCCTCCTTGGGAGGAGGGAGTGTGTGGTTGTAATGGTAAAAGACAGGAAGGTAGGACAGGTGAGCTCAGATCAACAGGGAAACAGAAGACTAGAACAGCACAGAAAACCAACCATAGCTCCCAGGTACTCAGAGAGGATTATATACCAGAGAGGCAGGCTGCATGTTGATTTATGAAAGGTGGGGAACAGCTGTTCATTCTTTCAAGTGCACCTGGAAATTATGGAATATTCTACAGGGACTAGGCTGTGAAAGAACCTCAACGAACATAAAAAATTTAAAATTAAAATGTCTACAATGTTTCCTCACCATGTGGCATTAAATTAAATAAATAATAGAAAAATGGGATTTGAACATACATACATACACACACACACACACACACACACACCTACTGATGAATGCATTGCATATGCTATTTGAATGGCTAGCATGCTCTTAATTTGTTTTGAATACCTCTTTATTTGAGTATTCTTTTTACAAACCAATACATGATATATACTTTTAATTTTTGGCTTGATTTACTAATCAGCCCAGACCAGGAGGTATGTATTTAGTGCACAAAGAAGCATTTCTACAAGTTTGGTTTTCCTGGGATTTCAATGGCCTCTCCTCTGGCTAATGTTCTACTTAATGTTGATCATTAGCTATAACAACTGGAAGCCAATTGTTCTTCTAACAGGCAGCAGCAGAAGGGAAGAAAAGTCACTGGCAAGAGCTGGGTGGTATCAGCATGGTTTTCAGCTAAGGGAAAGAAGGAGAAAAGAAAGCATTTAGTCGTGATTTAAAGTGTTAGCATAAGCAAGACTGAAATAGAGTATTTTAGACTCTAATGAAACTAATATATTTTGGGCAGAGAAAAGGTATTTAGGATTCGTCTTTTTCCCAAAGGAAGACACAGACTTCACCGCCCTGCTGACAGCTGACTGGCTGGTGAACCTGAGTGATGTTGAACACTGCAGCTGACATGACTTTTACTCTCTCTTCTCATTGCCACTAATGATTGGGACACTTAAGAGTCTGGGGTGAATGTTTCCTCTTGAGTCGACACGTCTGGCTTATACTCTGATCCTCTAATATCGCTCTGTAAACGTAAAGGAATTCAGATTTATAAGGAAAGGGAACTGAATTCTTCCTGTGACCTTTTAAATAATCAAGTGTCCCTAAGTTCTGTGTCAGTTCTTATTCTAAGAAAACTCCTGCTGTCTCCCAGTGGTCATTCATTTGCCATGTTCCCCAGGACACACGGCTGTCTTTTCTCCAAATGGAAGGAAATAAGTCGCTCCTGGAGAACAGCTCTGGTTGTGTTATGCTCTCTTCAAGTCCACATTCGCCTTCTCTTTTAGATACCTTAGAAATAAAATAGGAATTTCACTTTAAGATAGAAATAAAATATATTATAAAACTAAAAATAAGGAAAAGGAAATATTTATGCAAGTGTGAACACAACATACATGCATACAGACACATAGAAACAGATCTACCAAAAAATGGACATTCATACACACACAAGCACATTTACATGCATGCACAAACACAGAGTCACACAAACACAAACACGGGGATACATGAAGATACACAACCCACCCTACATGTGTATAGACACATATATACATATGCAAATACACACATAGACATACAAATAGATACAGAGACTCATAACTGACAAACACACATATCCTACATAGATACATGTACAAGCATGTATATACACAAACAGACACACAGATATATACTCTACACACAGAAACAAACAAACACACACATATGTGTGTGTTTGTTTGTTTCTGTGTGTTTATGTATATATGTATAGTCTGAGGACCCACAGATATCTGGGTAGTAATGTGAAGCAAAACCCCAAGCATCAAGAATAGTACTCGAGAAAGAAGGGAAATAGATGCATTGGTTAATAAACACATTCTTGCTTATACTTTTAAAACTAAATAAAAGGTATTACCTTCCCAGATCATGATTCGATAACCCACAAGATATCAGTAAAGCATTTAAATACACATAGAAGATGGGGACAAAGACTCCATGTGGACCATGAAGAGAGTTGCCTTTTCTCCATTCTTTTCAAGAGATCCCTCCAAAGATGCAATCTGTGACTTTGGCAGAAAGGGATACAGTTATTGATGTCAGATAGGAGGGCTACTCTTGACTCATTTTGTATCACATAGAATAAGTGGAGGAACTCTTCATGACCTCTTTTCTTTCTAGACACTTTTCTTCCCTTCCTAGCCCAGAAGGGAAGATTTTCCTAACTCAAAGGAAAAACAAAAACAGCCACAGACAAGCAGAAATCCTTTCCTTGGTACCGCAACCAGTTGCTTCAGTTCTCCTTGTCACGGCTCGGCTTTGGGAGATTATCTTCCTTCTCACTGCTCCATCCATGAGTGTCTCATGACATTCTACAGAGTGATATCTTGCCACTCATCATGTAGAACAAGATGTATTTGCAAATGAAAGAGGCATTATTAGTAATCAAACATCAATGGGGCCTATAAAAACAAACAGAGCGTCTAGTCATGATGTATACAACCTCCTGGGAAAGAAAGTCAAAGAGGTTTGATTTTTCTGAAGACAATGATTTTGTCAACTGCCAGGTCCCTTGGGCTGCTTCAACCCCTCTTACTCTGAGATACCTCATCGTTGTGTATGTGATTGCTGATATTGATGACCAACTTGCCAGGATCTAGAATCCTGGAATCCACCAAGGAGAAAATGGAGTTGGGCAAGACTGTGAGGGATTTTCCAGATTACATTAATTGAGGTGGAAAGGCCCATCGTGATTGTTGAGTGGCATCATCCTATGGGCTGAGGTCTCAAACTGAGGCAAGGAAGACAGCCAATGGATTACCAGCACTTATCTCTCTCATTCCAAACAGTGGACACAAGATGCTCATCTGTTCCAAGCTTCTGCTGCTGTGCTTCTCCTGCTGTGATGGACTGTACCTTTGATTCCCTGCCATGAAAGACTGTACCTTTGAGCTGTGAGCAAGAACAGACACTTTCTCCAGCAAGTTGCATTTGCCAGTCATTTTATTACAGCATCAAGAAACACAGCCAATGCAGTGGTTTTCCTTCCAACCTCCCTGTTTCTTCTTTACTTCATAGTCTGTTGTTATTTGGTACTAGCAATTGTGTGCTAACACACCCCACTGATCCTAGCATTCTGGTGGTTGACACAGGAGGGTTGAACTAACTGCATAGTAAGATGATGTCTCAAATAAGTAAATTAAATAAATAAAACACCAACAATAATTTCAAAATTTTAGCACACATATCTGCACAAAACTATATATTTCTTACTCTCATTAGTATCTGGTGTGGCCTATATGGTCATTCAAAGATCTTCTAAATATGGCCTCGAGCTTATCTTGACATTACCTAGCCATATAATTGAGAGGTCAATGAGAATGTGGAAAAGGAACACTTTCCTTGCTTCCCTGGCTCATTGAATAATTCTATTTACATATCATTGTCAAGAAACTTCCATCTGGCTTCACTAAAATTCAAAGTAATTAAGAAAAATTCATCATTTCCATACAAAGCCAAAGAAACTGGCTTGCTGACTACCTGGCCACTATCTGAGGCACTGTCTTTCTTGCCCCCTTCCTTTTCAACCCCTATTTCATCCTCTTCTTCATCCTGCTCATTGCTCCTCTTTAAGAGGTAGAAAGTCCTTGCTCTTTTCAATATTGCTAGTTTTTATTTAAGACTCAGAATTCCTACCATGGCTCTATAGTCACAAGCTTTTCTCTTTGCTAGTATAATGTTTGCCCTTTAGTGTTAAATCCTGGGACCACAAAGTAAGTCCTAAACTCCTCAGACTGAAGTAAAAACTCTTCTCAATTGTAAACATTCATTTATATCCTATTATATTTCATATAGTTGTTCCTTAAGTGGATCCTAGCCATATCAAGGATTCTAGAAGACCTTACTTGTGATTCAAATATTTTACTTCATTCCCATATCTTTAAATAATCAGCTACATTTGCCCTATCCCCATCCTAAGTCACAGTGACTTTCTGTCTAGGAAGACACATGAATACACTTGTACAGGAACACACACACACATACACACACACATACACACACACACACACACATTTTTTTTAAAAGGAAAAAAATAAAATTAGAGACTGGAGTGGTGTCTCAGCAGTTAGGAGCACATGGTGCATTTTAAGAGAACAGAGTTCAATTCCTAGTACCCACAATGCATAGTGCAACCAAGCTGTAATTCCAGGTGATATAATGTCCCCTTTTGGTCTCTGCAGGTGCTGCCCTCAATGTATACATATTCTCAACTCCCCTATACACATAAAGAGAAAATAAATCTTTAGGAAATAATCATCTGTTCATATTTCAGTGCTGAACAATCAGTATTAACTATTGAAAAAGGCAGAATGAATACAGTAAGACAAAACTGGGCTCAGTACAGTTAGTATTCTTGTCTCTTTAGACATATGAGGAAATGCAAACTTCATTTGCACTCCATCATACATCTCTGATTGGATGTTTTGTTTATCAGAGGACTTTATTGCAAAAGATCACATTTTTAATGAAAGAAGTCCCTCTATTGTGAAGAAAAAAATGAAACTACTTTGAAATGAATTATTTTTTTTTTAAGTTTGAAAAGGAATCTGGAATGTGTTGACGACAGGCTTATGGACCAAGCCTGCATTGGCTCACTGGTTTGTGGCTAACACCCATCCTTCAGACTAAGCTGCAGAGTTGAAGTCATATCTCATTATAAAAAGAGACTTGCTTTCTCTAAAGATCTGCTCTACTATAGTTAATAGTTAGTGCAAGAGCCACTTGTCAGAGAAATGTCAACAATAACAGCAATTTCCCCAAAGTGGTAACTTTCAATATAAATGATCCCGTTGCATTCCCTTTATGAGACTAACCATCACCTTGAAAGTATTTTAGCTTAACCACGTGACTCGTTTACTTAAACTGTACTTGAATTGGACATTGCAGACGTCTTTTCCTCGCATCTCTGAAAATTTAGACATTTTGGAGAATATTGCTGTACCTCCTTATAGAGACAAGGGAAGTTAAGCTTCAGGAAGGATGGGAGACTTCATTAGATTAATATGTTAATGCACTAAGTAGCAGATCAGGGAGTTCACCTTGATTATGCTGAAAGAATATGCAGATAGAGAAAACCTAGGCAATGACAACGACAGAAGTCCAGTGGACTGGAAAGCTGGAGACAGGCTGTAGAAGGCTATAGTGGAGTATCATGTTTCATTGGAGAGAGGAAGAGCTATGTCTAATGTCAGACTTTATTGAGAAGTGTTTCTGCTTCTAAGGTTTTCCCATAAGCCACATTAGCTGTGTCTGTGCCTAGACCATGATTTGATATAACCAGAATCTGCATCTTCTCTGTATAGTCTGTTCACACAATGGCTGCACCCAGACTCCAGGAGAGAACAAGACAGACAACAATCATCTTCTATTCCTCTTTATAGACAGTCAATGCATGAATCCGGTTAATTGCATTTCTATGGACATTTAGATTTGTGTGCCTTTTAACTCTTTAATTGCTAACACTATGACCTATGATCTATTTCTCTTAACTGGATTTATTTAACTATCTCTTCAAAAACCAATCATATTCATTTATTTGTTTATTCATTTGTGTGTGTGTGTGTGTGTTGTGCGTTATCACATAGATCGAATTCTGGTCATCTGGCTTGATGACAAGTGCTTTGCGACACTCAACCCTATATGTTTTATTTCTTGTTCATGTCACAATATGCTTTATAATTGTAGCTTTCATGTGATCCTGAGAAAAATCTTCCAGGGACTGTCTCACTTTCTCTATCTCTTCTTATTGCTGGCAAGCTCTGGGGTTGGTTCTAATCACCATGATTTCAAAATCACAACCCAAAAGAAAAAGTGTAATTCTTTTAATTTTTTTTTTTAAATTAGCAGAGAAGGCATTTTCAAAAAAAAGACTGTTTCGGAACATTCCTCTTCCCCCTCATCTGCTCCAACTCCGACATCCCTGGTTACCACCTTCCCCAGCCCTCCAGTCTCCTCTACACACTCATATAATTATTTAGAGCTTTGTTGGCAATACAAACATGAGTGTTACCACAGTAGACTTGATGCATGTCTATATATAGAAATGGTCACCATTTATAATCAGGCATAGAACACTATGGATGAATAAACATTCCCTCCACAATAAGAACAAATATACATTTTAATTTGAGAATGTATTCTGTTATTAAATATTAAAGCTTTGTTTATGAATATGTAATATTTAGAACTTACTCAAAGACTTTAGACAAAGTAAAAAAGCTTTGTTACAGTGCACAAGTCATGACCAAGTACATAGAGGTCTAAATTAAATTTCTGCACTTGATGTCTCGATACCAAATACACCTACAGAAAAATCATCTTTCTATATCTCATATAGAAAGAAGAAAATCTTAAAAAAAATTAATAAGATGTTGATTGGATGGCCAGCAAGATGGCTCAGTGGGTAAAGGTGCCTACCAAAACCTGTGTTCAGTCCAAAGACTCCTAATGGTGGATGGATTGAATAGACTACTGAAAGTTTGTCTTCTGATCTTCATACATGAGCAAAGGAACACACACACACACACAATTAAATTAATAGTTATAATAGTGATATTAAAGAATAAAGGACTCAACACTAACTTTTACATGTTGACACTAAAAATGTGGATAGGCAGGACTCACTTCTACTAGACATGAAGACATGTTTCACTGTATATTAATTATCAGAACATGGGATATGCATGCATGGTCTAATAGAATAGAACAGAGCACTCAGGCACAGATAGTCATATATGGGTATGTAATTCATGGCAAAAATAACATCACACAGGATAGGCTCTGAGTTTTCTAGATATATGTGAACACTGGCTGTTGATATTGTCTACATGTCACTCTTTAGCTTGTGCTAACCATCAAAATGAATGCCAGACAAATAAAGACTTTATTACTGTGGGAACTACAGGAGAATACCCTTGTGACCCCAAGGGAGTGGAGGTTTTCCTAACTGGATATACACATGCACACAAATGTATCCACTCTGAAGGATGAAGAAACCCTGTGTGTTTGTGAGGTGCCACAGTTCACAGGCAGTGCAAGATCTTTTGACATAACCAACTGAATAGTGCTTAGTAACTCTTGTGTGGAAGGAATTTCTAAAATACAAAAGAGCAACTGACCTGCTGAAACATGGCAAAGAAAAAACACTAATGCTGTGCATTTGGAGCAATGATCCTAGGAAGTAGATGTTTCCATTATTTCAACTTGGGTTTCTTAATTTGATTTAACATGAAAACACTATCAGAAGGCTACTGCCCACATGTGCAATCAACAGAGTGATTGTTGTGTTTATTTTGTCCCATACTTGGAGAGTGAAAGTTGAGGAGACAACTAGAACAAATAGTGCACAGGGCAATGAACACCCTTGTGCACCTCACCCCAGCTCTCAGAGGTAGTTGCTTCCGAAACATGAAGAGAAATTAGCAGAAGGCTCCACAGTCTTGTCATACCCAGGTTGGAAAGAGAGAGGGGAGGGGACAGAGAACCATGAGAACAAGTCTGTGCAGGCTTCCCAGCAGCCATTGCTTATCATCGGGGAACAGGTGTAGTTGTGTATTAGTTGGACCACAAGGCTATGAATGGGGAATTAAAAGAAAACATCCATGGAAATGGAGAAGTGTCTTGTGATTGACATTGATAGACCCATGAAAAGACAAGAGCTGTCCTGGAATTGTAATTCAAAATATGAGACAGTTGGGTAGCAAAGGACTGTCATGATTAAACTGCAAATAGGGGTGAGTTTACTAGGGAGTGAACTTTGTACTCTGGAAACATAGACGCTTATAAAAAGAATCAATGTCTCCATCTTTGTTTTTCCTTCTGTCTCCTTATTTAGATTTTTTCTTCTGAGGATCCTATCTGTTGCACATTGGTGTGAATGAGTCCCTGTCAATGAATCTGAAGCGGGTTTGAATCATGGAATCAGAAATTGGGTTGTGTACATAGGGAAGAAGTATTTTATAAGATGATAAAAGGGTTTGTTTGGAAAACATGGTTTGTGTGGCTGTGTGCATGTGTGTGTGTGTGTGTGGGTGCAGCGTGCACATTCGCAGTGCATGGATGCTAGAAATGAATTTTCTCAATCACTCTACACCTTAATTTGAGACAAGGTTCTCATTGATTCTGCTAGCTAACTGGCCAACCAGCTTAGAGATCAGCCTGTGTCATTGCTCTAGTATAGGATTACAGAAGACATGATCTGATCAAGGTTGAGTAAAAGAAACTAGCTTGGATAGCAAGGTCATAGAGTCTCAATGAAGTAGAGAATTTTATACTTCTCTGGCAGAGTTGAATGCAGCAAGGTAGTCTAATATCTCCCTGGCAAAATATTAGAAGATAATGGAAAACCCATTTCTTTTTATTTAATGATATTATGCTTAGTTATGAGCATTCCAAAAACATCAAGTAGAAATTGGCTCAATAACACAAATGCAATCAAGCTAATCACTGGGATAGATCTGGCTTATGAAAGCAAAGACTCCATCATGGTGGGATGTGAGTAGCAGCTCTCCTTGGCCCAAAGTGCACAGAACAGGTCTGGTGGAGATAAAGAGCATAACTTCATGAGTATGAGATATATATACTATCCAATGCAACTATATTTAATAGTGTCCATATGTGTTCTTGTGCCTTGAAGTTGCCATCTTGGAAGTGATATCATTTTAAAACAAACTCTCTTGCGTGTGTGTGTGTGTGTGTGTTGTATGTGTGTTTTGTATGTGTGTTGAACTGGAAGATGTGCACCTTATCCTCAATAAAAACTCGTAACAAACAAATGTTTCTATGTGCTTGGGCCCTGTAGAAGTTCTTATTAGTCCTTTGCCCTTCATTTCTGGTATGTTCTCTTACAAAGAGTGAGCTTCAAGTAAGAAGTGAGGTCAGGAATAGTAATCCTTCTGGAGAGAACAACTCAGAAATAGGAAGAGAGATGATCAGAAGGATAGCCAGGCCAAGCTATGGCTTCCATTCCTTGGGAAATGAGACCATTTTGGAATCACAAGATGAGACTACTTTGGCTTCCCATACTCTCATCATGTCTTAACGTATAAAGGCAGAAAGTAAACCCTGCCCTCATTTTCAGTGTTTTGAACCAAATTCCCATGAAGATCTCCAGAAACTCAATGAAATAAAAAGCTTTGCGGAAATCTCCCACCCACCACTCCAGGGACAGACACACAAATCATCAGCATGAGGAGCATGCCACCCCCTTTCCCACCTCATAATTGTATTTATAACTCAAGAATGTGGCCTGGTTATTGGTTTATATTCTGGATGTTAAGATTAGCATTCCTACTTGAATGTAGATTAATTAGATGCCTTGAGGGAAGAATTACTTGAGTCTCTTCCCTGGAGGCCAGAAGTCAGTTTTTAGAGACACATATTATTTTAAAGCTCTCATTGTTAATGATAATATAATTTTATAAGTGATTGCATTTCTTTCCTCCTCCCACCTGGAGTTACAGAAGATGGGGCAAGACCCCTTCCCTTGGCCATGAAGGGCTAAAGGTCTTAAGGTCGCCAAATAAGAACGGTCACTGTCTCAGGCCATTGGCAGGTTTACCTCCATTTTGGTAAAGAAAATCGCTGCTGGGTAGGCTGGGGTAATGGACTTACTGCACCATTTTTAGAAATATCTCTTCACCCCTTTGGTGGGTCTCTCTACAATTGCCGCTATATTTTATCTTCTTAGAGGTCTGCTAAATGTAGCTTCAAGTAGCTTTCTATGGTCGAGTGTTTCTTGAGCCATTATCATCCATTTTTCAATAAAGCTGTGGGTGAAAGTGCCATTGATTCTTTTTTTTTTTTTTCCACCAGGAAGGAGTATTAGCTTTTTATCCTCATCATATTATCTCCCTGCTTGACTGATAAAACTGTCACATGAAGGGAAAGGTCAGGAATTATCGAGTGGGTGTTCATTTAATTCATTCCTTACCCCCTCCTTCCAACAAATGTACTGAGGATGTAACAGAAAATTTGTGTTTATGCGATGAGAACAGACAGGAGATGAATGGGCAAAGTCCCCTTGTGGATTAATGACTTCGTTGCATAGCCGGGAGACACCTGAGAGTTCCGAGTGTCTTCATTTATAATGTGCCGTTTCATTGTATTTCATTTCTTCCCTTTGATAGAAAGATCTCTCCTATGACAGTTAGAATAGCGTGTGGTTGGTCTCAGGGGTTAAAATTCCCAGATATGGGAGAGCAAGGGGGACTAGGGAGAGACAGGTGACTCTTGGGGCAGAGGAAAGATGTTTCTGTTCTTAATATTCACTGTACTTGATGAGGCCATAATTACTGTGAATTACTTCTAATTATATTTTCTTTTCCATGCGATGTTAATTAATGCAGTGATGAGGAAGATCACAACAGAAAAGTATGTTAGACTCTCAGTAGGAAAGCAAACCTTCAACAGAGGCAACAAAGATAAATAGCCGCACCCAAGGACCCCGGCCTTTCCCTAATGTTGTCTGTGGCTTTTATCTCACCCTCCATCCTTCAGAAGTCTGATGAGTTGGATAATTGGTACCTTCACCAATGTCACTCGAATTCCCTAATCTAGGGCACAGGCTTACCTAACACCAGAGAGAGCACACTTCCTTAGTTACCAAAATCTAGATTGTGAGGCTCCAACCTACCACCTAATATGGATACATCATACAAAAATGATCTCTCTGTAATCCACTATTAAAAAGAAAATGAGGCAGGACAGTTATTACTTTAAGTAATGTCATGGTATCTCAGGTTAAAAACTTGCTATCCTCCATTCATATTCAGTTTACTCAGTAAGATGTCACAACTTACATATACCAAATGTTTTTTGAGTCTTTATTCACTGGCTTTTGTTGTTGGTTGGTGGTGGTGGTGGTGGTGGTGTGGTGGTGGTGGTGGTGATGGTAGTGTGTCTATGTCTGTGTGTCTGTGTATGTACATGAGTTTTCATGTGTGCTTTTCCTTAGACCAGACCATTACCACCCTGATTGAACTATATGAATGGCTTTCTTACTGACTTTTCCTCTCTTAGTCTTGTACCCTTCTTCTATAAATTGCTGGCTTCATCACCACAACATTCATTCCAGTTGCATTACGTGGTCCAAGCTCTTAAGTACCCTCTCAGTGTAAATGTAAGGATTACAGTTAAAGTATTAGTGACTTTTTCTCATATACAAAACTTTTCACAATCTATTGCCTACAATGCTAACACTTCATTTCTTTCCATTTAATTAGCCTTATTGGGCTTGCCGATTCTGCCATACATGCCTGTCTTGGGCCTGTAGAGTAATTAAAGTGTTTCTTTGTTCTGTCTTGGTTCTGTTTCCACTGATTCCACCTGTTGTGTTGTTTCTTCTTTCTCGTCATCTTCTCCTAATTCTTCTTCTTCTTCTTCTTCTTCTTCTTCTTTCTTCTCTCCTCCTCCTCCTTCTTCTTTCTTTTCTTCTTCTTCTTCTTCTTCTTCTTCTTCTTCTTCTTCTTCTTCTTCTTCCTTCTTCTTCTCCTTCTCCTTCCTCCTTCTCCTTCTCCTTCCCTTCCTCTCTCCTTCTCTTCTTCCTTCTCCTTTCTCTTTCCTTTCTCTCTCCTCACTCCCTACCTCTCCTCGCTCCTCCATCCCCCTCCTCTCCCCTCTTCCCTCTCCTCTTTTCTCCTCCTCTCCTCCTCCTCCCCTCTCCTCCTCTCCTCCCTCCTTTTCCTTCCCCTTCTCTCCTTGATGTCTCTGTATTAGTAACCTGTCTTGAATCTGTTACACAAACCAAGTGGTCTCAGATCATTGGATCCTACTGACTCCGTTCTGGTTAGGGTATCCACTATGCCTAACCTCTCTTCTCTTTTTTCATCTTTGCTTATCTCCATAACTTAATAAGTTGCTATTATGACTATTATACTATAGTGGGTGTGTTTTATTCACGTCTAAATAAAGCACACCCTCTAGATGAGAGAGACATTCTCTATCAACTTCCTACTCTATGACTGGGACAGTGTGAAATGTAAGCTATGCATAGATATATCACAAAGTGATGAGCACCCATAAGAGGAATTCTGTAAGTCTTGTAGCTCACTGTCCACAGTAGACATTCAGTGATGCCAATTTTTCCTTTTTTTTAATTTCTTAATGTCAATAACCTAGACTCCCTCTCCATCTCCCTCTCCCTCTCTCTGGCTCTCCCCTCTGTGTTTCTATGTTTGTGTGCAATCAGAAAACTATCTTGGAATATATGTGCCCCAGCAAAACTTAATGAAAAAATAATTTCAATGACAAACCACAGCCCAGCTGGTTCATAGAAGACAGCAAAAATCAAGAGACTGATCCTAAAAAAATCAAAGCTCTGTATGTCTCCATCCACATCATATACCTTGCACTTTGATGAGCCCTTGGATCTCATGGAAGAACCTTCAAGTGCTTTCTGTCTCTAGGATGGTCTCCCCACCTCTTTACAGCCAGCTTCTCCCAGTCAGAACTGCCAGTAAAGCCTCCTTCCTATAGGACAAAGCCTGGTTACACAGAGGTGTCGTTGCCTCCTTGTCTCTGTTCTTCCTCTCCTCCAAACCTATCATGTCTGCATACGCTTTCTGCCTATGTAACTTAGAGATTTCTCAAATGAAGTCTTGAGGGTCACCTACCCCTGTGTTCAGTGCTCTGTACAATGTGCAATTGTGTAGTTTTTATTTGCAAGAGTTAACATTATGGATATGCCACTGAAGGAGGGTTTTTCTTCCTCCACTTTTTGTGTATATGTGTCCTATGAGTTGTGTGCAAATGTGTACACACAGGTACAGACTTTTGCTTATATATGAGTGCATGTATACAGGTATGTACATATGTGCACATCATGTGGAGGTCCTCTGCTAATTTTGGGAACTCATCCTTGGATTAACTTTCCACTCTATTCACTGAGGCAGGATGTCAATAAACTCAGAGCTCAACTACACAGCTATGCTTGCCTTGCTCTAGGGATTTCCTGATCTTGAGTACAAGGTTGGGATTACAGTGGGCTGCTAAGCAACTTGATATTCATTTGCTTGGGATTCTGGAGATCTGAACTCCTGTCCTCATGCTTGTGTGGCAAGTCCCTAGTTGATGAAGTATTGCAATGTCTTTCCTCCAAACTGATTAGGTGTTCTTTGTAGATCATGTCTCCAAGCCACCAGAGTATTGTGGAAAGCACTGCCTTCTGTGTTCTGAACAGTCCTTACCTGTTGTTCAGAAGCGAGTGGAGGCAGATGCAGTGACCCTCATCGATATTCGGCCTCAACTTGGCCAATAAGTAAGGCATGAAAGGCTCATTATAGAAGGAGTCAGAGATACAAGTCCTTAGTACAGATCTCCTGTCTGCCTGCAAGGAATTCCATCAGATGTCTCTCTGGCTCCTTCTGTCTTCTCATTAAAGTCTGCAAAGATTACAGGAAGCTAACCAGCACTCGGCTGACACTCGATTTTCACCTTTTGAAACAGATGCCCAAGTTCTAATTATCTATTGCCCGAATGTGGGTCAGAGTTCACCTGTCTGCTGGGAACAGCTTGTCCACTAATCTTTTAGCCGTCCCCAACACCAGGCTTTCTTCTTGTTTTCAGAGTGCTGTAACACTTAAGAAAACTTCTCTGGCTTAAAAGGTTTACAATGCGTCAAGATGGCAGGCTAAAAATAACCGAGATGCCTCTGCCGTCCCAGTTATTAAATGATGGCCTGGCAGTTAAAACCTGCAGGCAGTGCCTTAGGCAGACCGAGCCCAGCACCTCATCATTAGCCCTCCTGGAAACCCTTGGCTCGGCTGAATCTGCAGCCATTAGCTGGAATGAAAAGGTTTTGACCTGTCATTTAAACAAGAAAAGTCAAGCAAACCAAGTTCTTCATTACAGGGACTTTCTTTTTAAACTGTTAGGAGAAATCGTGGTCTCTTTCATTTATAAAGGAGTACTGGGGGAGCATCTTGCAGCTTCCCTGCCTATGGCATCCTCCCCCTATGTTGGCAGCAATCTGTTTGAGGATTCTTCTACATTTGAACAGCATAGCAGCTCTCTGTCATAGCTCTGGCTGCCATGGAAGGGGCCACTGAAGTGGGACTAGCAGAATTGTGTGGGAAAAGGCCAGTTCTGGCCGGGCCCAGCTGTGTAAGCTTGAGCCCTGTATTTCCCCCTTCTCTCTCTCTCTCTCTCTCTCTCTCTCTCTCTCTCTCTCTCTCTCTCTCTCTTCTTGTGTGTGTGTATGGTGTGTCTATAGTATGTGTGTACGGTATGTGTATAGTGTTTGGTATGTGTATGATGTGTGTAGTGGTGTGTAGAGTATGTGTGTAGTGTGTGGTGTGTGAATGTGTGGTGTAGTGTTGTGTGGGTGTATATGGTTTGTGTGTAGTGGTATGTGTGTGTGGTGTGTAGTATATGTGATGTATAATGTATATGTTGTGTGTGTGTATAGTGTGTGTGTGGTATGGTGTAGTGTTGTGTGTGTATGTGTAATGTGTTTGTGGTATGTATGTAGTATGTGTGTTGTGTGTGACTGTGGTGTGGTGTGTGCATTTCATGTGTGTATGAGGTGTGTGTGGGTGTGTGTGGGGATGTGTATATGTGTGGTGTGTAGTGTGTGTGGATGTGTGTGGTGCATATGTGTGTTCCTATGACAGTTTTATACAGTGTATTTTGATTATATTTTCCCTTTCTCCAATTCCTTCCATATTACCCCCATACCACTACCTAACATTATTCTCATCCTCCCCACTCTCTTTCTCTCTCTCTCTCCAAAATCAACAAGAAAACAAAAAAGAAAAATACCATTGAGTTTGTCTTGATTTGACCAACTACTCCTGGGCATGAGTCCTATGTGGAGTCTGTTTGTTATACTGGGTTATACAGCCTTGGAGAAAAGCTGATTCTTCCTTTACTGGTGGCTATTCAGAGAGTTAGACTGGGACCTTGTATCCATGTCTCCCTCTCAGTACTGGAACCTACCTAGCTTGAAAGTGTGCAGGTCTTGTACATGTTGCTGCAGTCTCTGAGAGCTCATATGTACACACCACTTTGAAACATACTCTTTCCTTGGAGTCATCTATCAACCTTCTTACCATCTTCCTGTCTCCTCTTTTGCATAAATCCCCAAGCCTTGAGGGGAGGAGTTTGATGAAGACACCTCATTAAATGACATATCACTCATATCACTTATTTATAGATTAGTACCTTGTTCAATCCAATCTGAGAAGCTTTTTCTTGCAATAGATGGGGGAATTAACACAAAGGTTGACAACTGGAGTTGTGTGCAGAGAGTAACAAATAGACTTAGTGTCCAGGAACTTAACAAGTATGCTAGACTGCCTGACTATCAAGCTCCAGCAATCCACCTACCTGTTTCGTCTTCACCCTGAGATTACAAGTGCATCACCATGCCTGGCTTTTTTTTTTTTTTTTTTAATACAGGTTCTGGGTATAGAACTCAAGTTCTCTTCCTGGCACACACACATTCATTGAATAAGTGATTATTGACAGAGCCATCCCATAAGCTCCTGCTTACTAGAGAAGTAAAGATAATAGTCTGTATGTCATGACTTGGTTGTGCAAAAAGTCAATCAGATAACATAGACGCAGATGTAGAAAAGTGTCTGGGGACAGAAAAATGATATGTTTCTCTTATTATTACAATATTATTTCTTATTATTGTACTCACTTCCTATTTGTTTGCATATATTCAATTCTATGAATAATCTAAGAGATCAGACCCATCCTGAGCTCTAAATACAGTGGAGACACCCATGGATCATAGGAAGAGCTAATACCAGCACCTTAGTTTTAGAAGGAAGAAAACAGAGGCTGCTGATCAGGAAGATTCTTTTCCAAAATTAAGAATCTGGCTTCTTGGGTCACAGCACACTTTCTTAGGTGTGGGGGCAGTACTTGAGCACAGACCATATACCAATGAGGTAAGATGTGTGGGGTCAGGAACTTGGCCAGTGATAGAATTGATAAAGAAAAGGAAAGAGAGAGAAGAGAGAATGATAAGAGGAAAGGAGAGAGAGAGAGAGAGACAGAGAGCAGAGAGCAGAGAGCAGAGAGAGCAGAGAGAGAGAAGAGAGCAGACGAGAGGATTGACTATTATACCTAAGAAGCATGTTAGACATAATGTATGTGCTGTGGAGCCAGACTTTAACATGCAAACAAGGAAGGAGAAGGCATTCTGAGGGCTGACACCTGAACTTGACCTCAAATGTCCACACTCTCCTGTAGATACATGTGCACCTGTAAACACATCGAACACACACGTATCTATAAAGTTTATTGGACTGTAGGGAGATCCAGACATTGTTCTCTATAATCACATGTATGAGCCCTGTGGCTTCTTGGCAGCATCCTCAGGTAACCACTCCCACTCAGCAAAGCAGCCTTTCTTGAAGACTCTGAACCTGAGTTTCAGGAGAAGTGATGGTTGCCACAGTTGGCACAACCACGTCCAGTTTCTATCGGGCTCCATGTTAATTTGCTAACTTTTGAAAAGCAATTTTAGATTTCTGTCCAAGATGGAATAATAGAGACTGGATTTACTATCTCATGAGAAACAACCAACAGAATGACAAAAGATAGATTTTCAAGTTTCTTGATATTAAGCAATGGAAGACAGTGATCCCCAAGAGACAAAACAATAATTCTCAGCAAGCCAAGACTATGAGGAAACTTCCTCTGATATGAAAAAGGTACTCTCAAAAAAAATTCACAGCTGTCATTGTACTTAATAGTGCAATACACAAGATTTCCCCCAAGGGCAGGTCCAAGCAAGGACTCTGCTCTCAACAGTCTCATTCAGTCGTATACTATTGGTAGTATACTAGCCAATCCAGTGTGATGTACTTTCATTAAAGGTGTAATGAGAAAGAAAGGAATAAAACTGCTCTAAATACTATTATTATTATGATTTATGTGTGTGTCTGCATGGTGTGTGACATTTTCCTGAGGAGACAGGACACAGACACACATCCACTTACTCGAGGATAATGAACCTACAGATAATGATTTTACCAAAGTTCAACTTGGTGAACTAATGAATTCTTTAGGGAGTAACTTACAGCACTGTAGGTGCGGTGTTACTTTAGAAGAGCAAGAACAATGTTGCTGTATCATCAAAAGCCCACCCCGACACAAGTCATGAAAGCTTCACCTTTACTGTATACATTATCTCATTTAATGCATGTCCTATGACATCACATTAGTATATCTTTTCACATTTTTATTTGTTTACTGTTTATGTATATGAGTATTTGCTGCCTGTGTGTCTGTCTAGTGTGTGAGCACAGTGCTCATAAAGGCCAGAAAAGGGTGTTAGATCCCCTAGAACTGGAGGTAAGATGGTTATGTGCTGCCTTCCCTCTTGGTTCCTGGAAATTGAGCCTTAGTCTTCTAGAAGAGCAGCCGGTGTTCTCTCTTAACTGCTGATCCATCTCTCCATCTCTCCAGATAGGCACATCTGTTTTATAAGTAAAAACAAAGAAATAAAATCCCAGAAGTAGCATGTTTGATCTCTCCCTCCTCCTCCCTCCCTCCTTCCCTCATCCCTCCTCTCTCACTCCCTCCCTCTCTTCTTCCCTCCCTCCCTCCCTCCTTCCCTCCCTCCCTGCCTCCCTCCCTGCCTCTCTACTGCACCCTCTGTGTATGTGTATTAATCTGTCTTTTTTATTTCTATGTGTATGTTTGTGATGCTAGGGATAGATCACAGGCTCTTTCGTATTCTAGACAAGCAGCCTACTGCTGGTTTTCATCTCAACCTTTGTGTGGGCTGTATTGACAAACAAGTTCTTTAGTATATTAGGGGTAATTTTCCCTGGGTATATTCTCTGTGGCTAATTAAAAAGAAGGAAGGCAGTCATTACTAATATCTGAAATCCTTCCAGAAGGTTTATTCCCTTGAGTGCTTGTCTTATAAAAATGCTCCCAAAATGGATCAAATAGAATGATGCTCTGTGAGTCAAAAGTAGGCCTTAGACAAAGCATTGTATTTTAATATCTCAAAAACATTTTGTTTCTTAAACAAAATGAAGGCAACCAGATGGATTAGGTCATAACTACAAAATATGTGCTTGTCTCTGGAACATTGTGACTTTCAATCTGATTCTATATCCTATTAAACAATCTCAAAATGTGCTTCAGAGGATGAGAGATGTAATAGCATTCAGATTTCCAAGCCCACAATGGGACACTAGCTGGATAAAGAGCTTTGCCTTTTGTAGAAACTCAACATAAGGTGGAATATAATAACTTCCTTTTTCAGTAATTTAAATTAACACTAAGAACAGAAATAACTGCTAATTGTTGAAATTCATTCAATATGATTTTTCTCACTCTGAAAAATCTACTTATTAGGAAGCCACCATTATCTTTATCATCAAGTACATCTGAATCAGTCAATCAGACCTAGGAATGAGTGTTGCCATGGCTTTACATAGTTTGTTTGGAAAAGTGAAGTTGTGTTCATTTCAATACTAATTGTCTTAACAGTCCATGAATAATGCAAAGTCGCTTTCTGAGTCAGAGAGTAGAGAGCTTGATTGGAGAATATGCTAGCTGTGAGAGGGATGCAAGCTTAGAAGCAGCCATGGTCCCATGGTCCTGGGAGCTAGAGAACAGAAGAAGCACAAGTTTTCACTGCGGGGTTTTGGAGGGAAACTCTGGTCCAGGATGGGTAGAATCAGAGAGGTTTTGTGGGAAATATTGACAAGGAAAGAAGAGAGTAGAAGACATTTGAGATGAGTATGGAAAGTGGGCAAACCAATGTTTGCTATCATTTTCTGGCATTCATTATATGATTATATCAGTCATTAGGAAATGGCTAACAATGAAGACTGAACGCTTTTATAGCAAGTTCACAAGTTAACATGGAACTACCTGCTAGTGCTCAGAATGGCTGGTAAATCAAAATGAGTGGATGCACACAAGGGCCTACCACGTGAAGAGGTAAATATAGTCAGAAATGCCAAAGGATCTTCTCCTAATAGCATGACCTATATCATCACATAGCCTGTAGCTCATCATTTTATGTCATTCTCTGGGAAAATTGCCATGTCTCATAATGAATACCCATATAATCATAGTTGAGGATGGTGCGAGGTCATACTACTTGTATGTATGGAACTATCTTAGACCAAATTTGACACCTTTTGACAAATCCTTCAATGAGTCATATAACTTAAGCTTGGTCCATACACTACAACCAGTATGAAAATGTCACGGTATCTCCACTTTACTCTCTTCTGTACCCCTACCTTGTTCTGGAACCTAACTGCCTTATATGAGACTTGTACACAGTCCCACATTAAGCCACCAATTGCACACTCTTTTTTTTTCCCTGCTTCTGTATATCAGAAAGCTGCAGAGAAGTTTCTCTCTGACACTTTGCAAGTTTCTCTAAGGCAGAGGCTCTCAAAGTGGAGTGCTGCTGGGGTCCTGGAGGGCATGTTAAATCTGCATTAGAAGCCATGGCCCAGGTTTTCCTGCTGACACTCTGGTGCCTAGCAAAGCTCAAGAATTAGGGCTATACACTTTATTCTCTTGCTCTTGATTCCATTGTGGATTCTCTTCCTAAGCTGCACTATCCTAATGTTTCATGGAATACCCAGATCTGTTTGCCCTTGCTTCCTGATTTTCTATCATTAGTGTACAGCCCACACACACTCCTGTTTCAACTAAAGTACTCCCTCTTCTAGTGTTTTCTATTGCATTTGTGTTTGGCGTAGAAGAATGATTTGGGGAGAAAATGCATGCACCGAGGCTGAACAAGGCACATAAAGGCTCTACAGGGAAGATATAGCCATGCAAAATATCTTGAAGTTTATCATTAAAAAATCATGGGAATTCGCAGAAGTATTTTAAGGAGGAAAATACTCATAATTAAATAGGAATTTTTGAAAATTCATCCCAGGTGCTATGTGAGCCTGTGTAAAAGCATGCATAATTAAAAAGGGATGTGTAATTATATTGTCCTATTCTTGATAGAACGGTTCCTGTGGAATGTGATTTCAAGTCAGTGTGAGGTTTTGATTGGTGTAATTTGTAGTGGGAGGTATTAGAAAAGAGATATCTGGCTGGCTCCTGGCTTAGCCACCATGTTCCTGCACTAAGCTCATCACCGGCAGGCGGTCTCTGTGGCGCCAGGCAAGGTGGGTCCACATCTGCTGCCATTTTTGCCTTTCTTGCTCTCTGTGTGTTTCTCCCCTGCATTCCAGTCTCTTCCACCCTTAGCTCCACCTCCCTTTTCCCTATCCAATCACAGGCCTTCTGCTGCAAATATATTGGACAGGGAAATTTCTGCCACAGTAATTTCTATGCATTGGAACCTCACGGAACATGGGAAAATCATTTTGCTTACCAGTTCTTTCACCCAGTTGGCTAGTGGTGCCCATTAGCATTTCCAGCTCTTTATCATTTCTGAGATACTCAAGATCCTTTAAGACACAGAATTAGATCTCTGATCCTCTGTGATTATTATGTGGTCATTCTCCCAATGTCCATTCTTCAAATGTTAAAGCCTCCAGGTCTTGATTAGCACTTAGATGAAGGTTGTCTATTTTCGTTCTGTTACTGTGACAAGTAACATCACCAGAAGCAACTCAGGGGAGGGGATGGTTTATTTGGCTTACCATTCCAGGAGACAGTACATTATTAAGAGACATCAAGGCATGAAGTCAGGCCAGGCAAGCCTGCTCGCTACTCTAAAGAGCATTACTTTTGACCAAGGGACTCACTTAGAGACAAGGAAGTGTGGGAAAACACAGGAGGGTGCTGATCTTAGACAGCTCTCAGGCAGGTATAAAATGAATTATTTTAATATAAATGTAAGTAGTAAATTAACAGCATCAGAGAGACCAAGTTTATTTCAAAGCTTCACCTTGATAAGTATCTGGGCAGTCAGATGATCTATCTTAACCCTTAAACTAATCTGGCTACCTCCCAATCTCTCTCTCTCTCTCTCTCTCTCTCTCTCTCTCTCTCTCTCTCTCTCTCTCTCTCACTCATCTGGCAGAAATCCTCTACTCCTTCTTCTGCCCAGCCATTAGGTGATCAGCATTTATTGAGAAGTCAAAGAATAAATGGTAAGAATTGCTTACAAACAGTTGAGACCGGATATTATTGACATAAGCATCCAGTCATGTCAATGTCATGTCTGGATTGAAACAGAAGATGGGGGCAGAGAAATCACCCTTGGAACAACACAAGGATAACTTTTACATGGTGCACAAAACCATTATGCATATAGGCTGGCTTCTGCTCAGTCAGCTTTCTTATATATTCAGGACTATCTTTGTAGGGAATGGAGTTCTCCACAATGGGTTGGGCCCCTCCACATCAGCTAAAACCACAATAAAAATATCTGCTCCCCCACAAGACATTCCCATAAGTCAAATGAATGTGGGCAATGTATCAATTTTGACTCCCTTCTCAGGGGACTCTAGACTGTGTCAAGTTAACAGCTAAAGTTAACTAGGGTAGAAGTCTTTGTGCATTTGCCACAAAGCAGAGTGTAGTGAAGTTGCGAGTCTTTGTGTATTTGTCACAGAGCACAGTCTTCCAGTCCTTTCCTCTCTATAGACCTCTACTATATGTGTGTTCAAATTGTCCTCAGCAGTCATCATAGCTCCATTATAAATTTAGTTGTAGTGATTTTTCTATTAAATGTTCACATATGTTTCCACACATTTTATCCTGCAGTAGTAAATCTTTATTGACAAGTTTGATGTGACATAATATAATGATATAGGAGGCAAACCACTGATAACGTCTGTGAGGAAGTTTCTGGATCAAGTTAGTTGAGCTATGAAGATGCAGGCAGTGCCCTTCTATGGAATGAAGTCTTGCTTACTTAGGAGACTTCTATATTTAACTTCCAATTGAACACTATTCATTAGAACATAACATATAGTCAGTGAGCACTAGGTCCGTCTACCTGTGCAGCCCTGGGTTCACAAGGATACAAGCCCTTCTATTTGACACACTGTTCTTTTTTGCTTTCTGTTGTTGTGATAAAGACCAGGGCCAAAAGCAAGCTGTGAGAGAAAGGGTTGGTTTCATCTTGGAATTTACATTGCATCAGGAAGGAAAGTCAGAGCAGGAACTCCATGCAGGAAACAGGAGGCAGGAACTGGAGCAGGAACCCTGGAGGAATGCTGCCTACTGGCTCACTCTCAGGCTCACGTTCTACTCTTTTTATGTACCTCAGGATCACATGCCTAGGGATGGCACTAGGGATCCACATTGGATTGGGCCCTCCCATATCAATCATTATTCAAGAAAATGTCCATAGACTAGTCCTTATGCAAGTCTGAGGAAGGCATATTTTTCAGTTCCTGCTTTCCAGATGACCCTAGTTTATGTCAAGTTGACAGAAAACTAAACAACACCCATGTGTTCTGGAAATCCAACTCAGTCCCTGTGCTTGTGAGCTGTCTCCCCATTTCCATAATAAGAATTCTTATCCAAACTTGGCCGGAGGTCAACCCATGTGGAGCAGCTCTCTGACTCAAAGTCAACTCCATCCATCTGCTCAGGTGTTAATGGTTCTAGAGCCTGCAGCAAAAATAGAGGTTTCTTGATTCTTTGTGCTGCAGTGACTGAGGGAGCCATTGTGTGTTGACTCAGCACTGCCTGGGTCCTGTTCATCAAGACGGACAAGATAGAGCCAAAAAAGTGTCTTGAACACTTTTTTTTTTTGTCAAAAATCATAGTGTTGGTTTTTGCGACAGCAAAAACTGTATGTAGACATACAGTTGTATCTGAGATGAGGAATGTGTTAATAAATATAATTAATCATGCTCATGAGTCCTAAGAGAGCATATTGATTATCTCTGCAAATATAAAAAAAATCCTAAGAAAATTAATGAGTATGAATAACAAGCATAGAAAAGGAAAATAAAATGAACATAAATGGTGAATACATAACTAATATGCATAGTGTTTTATGTGCTGTTAATAAGCGATAGATGCATTCATATGAAAAAAACATGAAATTTTGATGAAGTGCACATGACACACATATACCACACAATTTAAGTGAGTAGAAAGCCATTGTATGTGCAGGCAAATTATCATTGCTCAGTTTTATCACTTGAAAGTTATGAGTTTTCTGATAGAAATACACAGATTTTTAGATTTTATTGTATTACTATGTGTGTGTGTACATGCACGTGTGTTTGTGTGTGTGTCTATATCTGTGAGTGCACACCTTAGAGGCATTAAGAGGGTGTTGGATCCCCTGGAGCTGAAGTTACAGGCAGGTGTGAGCCTCCCAAAGTAGGTGCTAGGAATCAAACCTGGGCCTTCTTAAGAATAGGAAGTGTATTCACCACTGAGCCATCTCTCCAGACCCTAGACATATTTTCAGAAGTCAGATTTCTACCTTGTTTTATATACACCCTAACATTTCAGTTAGATAAAATTCCATCTAAAAATAATCTACAAAATATAAAGAGTGACTGAATTTATATATCATATTAAAGTAGACAAAGCAGTGTAAGGTTCAGGCCTCGTCAACCTTAACTTAAATAATACATGTACTCACATAGAAACTCAGTATGTTTTATATGGATAACAGCACAAACAGATGGAAACTCAAAGAACAACTATGTAGCATATTTTATTTTCTAACTTTTGTAATAGTATCAAAAACCTTAGCAGAATAACATAGGAACTAAAATCATAACCTAGTGAACAAATGATAAAGAGTATTAAATGGTTTATGATTAAATAAGAATGGTGAGTAATACAGAAATTACAGACCCAAGTTTATCAGTCTCAAACTCCAGACACTACAGTGAACTTCTGTCTAGTTGTGAAAGCCATTTGGGCTAAAAGTTTTGAAGATTTACAACGAATTTCATGCACTACCAAGTATATTTAATGTCCTTAGCATAAAATGTGATGCTTTTACTTGCAAATTTTGATAAGAAAGCTTATAAAGTTTAAAATTTAAACCTACCAAAAAGATGAAAATATTAATAAATATTTCTAAAGATATTTAGTTAAAAGTAGTCATTAGATATTCTCAGTCACTTATTCTATGGGAGAAATTGCTAAGTTTTATTCAAAGGGTGTAAATTCTTTCTTTGTTGAAGGAAATAGAAGTGTTCATGGACTAACCAGGGTCAGTCTCTCTTGCCCTTGGAAAAATTGGTCTAATTATTTGAACTGGAAGCACACAAGACTTGTGCTTATAAAAATAAAGAAGGGAGGAAGCCAAGCAAAGCATCCATCCTGGGAGAATGTCCTTAAATGCATTTGAAGAGCTACATGACTTGATCTGATTATCACAGCTAATGTGCATGGTGAATGGCAGTGAAAGCAGAACCTGCAGCAAAGGCTATGGAGGAGTGCTGCATCCTGGCTAGCTCCTCCTTGTCTGCTCAGTGCTTTCTTATACCCCCCAGGACCACCTGCCCAGGGGCAACCCCCAGCCCCAGTGAGCTGGGCCTTCTCATTAATCAAGAATATGTCTTGCAGACTTGCCTACAGGTTAGTCTTAGAGAGGCATATTCTCAATTAAGATTCCATCTGGTATCAACCAGAGAAGGAATTTGTCTTCAGGAAACAGGTTTTACATATCTGACATATTAGACCACCTTGCAGGAGAAGGCTGGAGTGGAAGCAACCATGGCACAGGATGTGCAGGTCACACATTGACCAGGGCTTCTTAGCTATGCATGCTTCTTGCCCTCTGTTTAAACCTAAACCAGAAGATTGACCTGAAGATAATTAGAATTCTTTGTTCCTCTTCCCAGTGTGGCTACACTAAGTCTTCTTTCTCCTCCTCTCACCATGACTTATTTCTTTAGTTGAGCTGTTGGCGATGGGCCATTTGAACCTGGTATTGTAGGTATGGCAGGACCCAGGCACAGTGACTTGGATGTGTAATTATAGGATTCCAGACATTTTTTTTTTCCTTTACATTCTTTAAGGAACCTGGTGAGTCTGTACTGAGGATTATTAGAAGCACTTAAGCTTTCTTGGATTTTCTGGGTGTCCAAGAGCCAGGTTTCTGTGAGTTCCCTTTCTAACCTACAGTTACATGAGTCACACACAGCCCCCACTTTGTGTGTGAAAATCGGAAATGTCCACAGCACACGCCAAGACCACCCACAGGTTGCAGGGAGGACCTCAGCTTGAGTGCTCTAGTCTCATATTGCTCTTCCTCACACCTTCCTCTCTTCTGTTAGCCATTAGAGACACGAGTATTTCCTTTGAATCATACAGAGGCAGTCTACTTGCAACTATGATGGATGCTCAAGAATAAAAATGGAAGATGATATACTGAACTGACAGTGCATCAATTAAAATCTGTAATCCATCATTATCACATGCACGGGTGTGTGCTATCTCTTCTGTAATGACTAGCTGTGCTTAAGTGCCAGGAGATGAACTTGACATTTGATATTGATTCAATTGCAAAGAGAAGACTTTCTGTTTTGGCTTGTGATCCATTTGTTAAGGTCTGAAGCACCATCCCCCCACCCTCACCCCCAAATGGAAATGTGAGGATTAACCTAGCAAAAGTTGTCAGCATCCATTTACTTTGGCATTCTGATGTGTTTCTCTGCCTCTTTTTGAATCAGTTCTCTCTCTCTAAATATCAGGGTCTTTGAAAGGCAGCAACTCAAGTCAGTCCAATAGGAGTAAAAGTTTCTGCACGTTGGATGAAGATGGTAAAGATGTTCTTTAGTTTTTAACCTGCATCATAATTCAGTGGCAAGGGCTTTTGATTTGACAAGATTACTTTAGAGACAAAGTCTCACTCATTAGCCAAGGATGGCTTAGAACTTACAGCGATCTTCCTGCTGCAGAGTTCCTCCCAAGTACTGGCATTTTAAATGTGAGCTACCATGCCTAGCTCAACAGGAGTCTGTTATTCTTTCTCAAAAGAACAATATGAAAGGTGGATAGAAGGAATGAGCTGGACAAAAAGGCAGTGATGGGTAGAGGGCTTCGAACCCCAGAGGCCATTTTAAACTTTGGATTTTCCCAGTACTGTAGTTCCCGTGTGCACTTGAACAACTTGGATAAGGACCACAGTGGGGTGAGGGCTGATCATGTCTCTCCTGATTTATCTGTCACCTTACCCTCAATCTCAGGTTCATCTTTACTTCACACAAACACAGTTCATTTTCAAATGCTCAAAGACTGAGGCACTTATTGCTTGGAGCAGGAGAGGTCAGACATGATTCTTAGAACCAAAAAGTTCCTTTTCAGTGAAACTCCCTCTTCTGTTTCCCCTGCTCAAGATCCCGAATTGCTGTAGCTCCTAGATCATCCTGACCACCCAGGTCCTCTTTCTGTAGGCTATTCCTGCTTTATTTTACTTATTTTATGGTTTTGCCCTGATGGTCTGATAACCTCTACCCTCAAACCTCATGTAGAATAATGCCCAGAAACCCAAATCTGTAGGAAGCTTCTTCTACTAGAAGACTTAAGTCCCTTAAGGCAGCTTCCTCTATCTTTATCTTAAGTTAATTGGTTTCCTTGACTCTGTAGCTTTGCCTTATGAGTCACAAGATAGCACTTAATAGTAATATATGTTATGTCCTTGGGATGCTTTAGTTTAGCTTCTCAATAGTGATTAACAAGGAAGGGACCACTCTAGTCCACTTCCTTCTTAAGCAGCAGGAGCCCCACTTGTCCTTGAGTTGTGCTACAAGACCCTTGCATGCACACCTGTCTGTCTGGATTGATATCTGAGTTGCTCTAACTTATCATGCTTGAGCCCTTGGTCCTTACTAAGGAACCTTTTGTCCATTTGAGTGATGGGCAGGAAACTGAGTTCTCTTTGTGGTTATAGACACCACATTAGAAGCTTCCTATGCAGAGCATGTTTTTCGGAAGCTAGATTTTCTGGTGTTTCCCAAACAGTCATTAAGTAAAGCTTAGATTCTTATGAAAGGTAATATGTCATTGTCACAGAAATGTTAATGCATTTCCCCATGTTGAATATGATGTTGAACATGAGAGCCCCCTTTGTACTCTGAACTCTTAAGGAAACTTTCTTTTTTTTTTTTTTTTTTCTGTTTTCTTCTCTCTCTCTCTCTCTTTGTTTTTAAATTATATATTTTTTTTAATTGGAAATTTTATTTACATTTCAGATGTTCTCTCCTTACCCATTTCCCCCCTTCCCTCCCAGGAACTCACTATCCCTTCCCCCCTCCTCCTGCCTCCACGATGGTGTACCAACGTGGAAACTTTCTTAACATACATGATTTGTGTTTGCTCTAGTACATACACATGAACACAACATGCCCATACATGTGTGTATATATACATATACATGTACACACATGGATGCCCCCACTCATTCATACACACACATATGTATACATACTTGTACACATCTGCAGTTATACATGGACCCATACACACACACACACACACACACACACACACACACACACACACACACTTTTGATGTCAGGATATTGTCATCAGTAACAAGAACTTTGAAATAAACCCAACCTTTCTCTTGACTAGCGCAAGGCTCCTTTACTGTCATGGTTTCTCATTGTAGGAACCATGACATTTCTTCACTGAAGGAAGACCTTAAGTGCCTCTCCCACCTCCAGGACAACCAGGAAGAACATGAAAGTTGAGGTATCTATGGTTAATAATAACGGTTTCACTTAAGGTTCCTTTAAATACATACATCCAAGCAGCCTACAGAACACAAGAGGTACATGTTTGGTAGTGGTCCAAATGAGAAGTCTCTCCCTTAGGGTTAGGTATTTGAACACTCAGTCCCCAGTTGGTGACACTGTTTGGGGAGGCTATGGAACCTTTAGAAGGTGGAGCCTTGCTGGAGGAATGATGTCCCTGGTGGTGTTTCTGGTCTTTGCAGGCTCATAGGCTCACCCCACTTCCAGTTTGCTCTCTGTTTTCCAGGAGTGTTGATGAAATGTAATCAGCAAGCTTTGGACTCTGGCTTCCTGCTGCTATGGCTTTCTCTTCAATGTGGAACCTCCCTCTGGAACCCTAAGACAAAGGATTCTTAAGACAAAGAAAATGTCTTTTTCTTTGATGCCTTTACACAGAACATGTTTTGCGGGTTGGATAGATGGGCTCAGGTTGTAAATCAGTTCATCAGTAATGAGGCTTCAACTGGATTTCTAGGACCTGTGCAAAGCCAGGTGGAGATGGAACCCTTGAAGCAAGCTGGTTAGTTAGATCTCTGAGTAGAGGAAGAGGCCCTACCTCAGTATATACGTGGACTGCATTAGGGAAGACACCAACCTCAGGCTTCCATGGATGTATGCACACATGTCCATACAAACATACACATGAGTGAGCACCTCCTAGAACATGTGTGCACACATGCATGCACACCATAGGCACTCACACACATAACAATCAACACAAAACCACACATTTTGCTAATGTTGGAGATGGGTATGTTTTATGCTCATTTTTTCATCTCCCAAATTCTTTTCCCATTTTCCTTCCCGTCACCTGGCCTCTGCGATTCTCTCGTCCCCAACGTCTACTCTGTCATTCTAGAGCAGCGTCACGGAAGCATCTCAGTTTTTAAAGAGCAGCATTTGGGGCTCGACACAGAGGAAGGGATCCAGAGACTCTGCAGAGAGAATTTAATTAGGTAGATGGGATTTGAGAAGCAGGAACTTTTCTGGGACACCTGGCTCACCCTTCTGTGTAATGGGAGTTGTCACTAGCCTCTTGCTGGCAGCTGAGCCATCAGGATGTGGGTGTCACTTCTCATCTGAATTAAACGCTGCCTGCAGTGTGACATCTCAGGCAAACGGAAGCTGCTGGGTGCTCAGCTGAAGGGCTTTTAGCTGAGGTTCTTTCCAACCCAGTCAGAGGGGCTCTGACTTTGCAAAGAAATGTCAGGCTAGGAGAAAGAAGAATATTCCTAAACTCCAAGTCATTAGACAGTCAGTTGAGCAGAAGGGGACTTCGCTTCTGTCCACACTAGATAGGTAGAGAAAGGAAAGGAAAAGGAACCTTGGATCTTCAGCTTTTTGTGGGTAAATTGGTAACTTAAGTCTTAGTCTCACCCATGGGTAGGTAAGGGCTGTATAAACTCATTAGTACACTCAGAAATGCATACTGGATGCCTACTGAATGGGCATTGTTACAGGGATGAGAGAAAGGCACTTACCATTAGGTAAAATCTCTGTCTTCATGACACTTGCTTATCAAGAGGGAAAAGCAACTACAGTGATCTGCTATGTGGTTATAATGCCATGAAATGGTCCAAGGACAATGGTGGAAATGGTAGAATTAAATGTAAGGTAAGGAAGATTACTGTGTTCCTGACATAGCCCCATGGATGATGACCCTCACTGGACTCAACAATAAGAACTAATAGTTTGATTTTGTTTACACTGAAACTGAGGCAGTTCCTGAAGTCACATTAGATAGTTAGGTACAACACAACTTGTAGAATTCTGGTAATGAGCCTCTGGTTCATCGATGACACCAAAATAATGATTTGCTATTGATAACAGTATATATCACAATACTGCTGACCTCCTATGAAGACTACGGAAATGAATATTCTATGTGTTTAACCAACACTGCATACAGAACCATGGTAGAAACAAGATACAGGCAGGGAAATACCTGACACTATGTTTGCTTTTCTCTAGCTTTCCATCTAGACTGTGGAGTTCTGTCACAGGCAAATGGTGGGATCTGGTGTTGCTTTAGTTATTTTAAAGCTTATTTTAAAGTTAAGTTTGACATTTTACGTTATACGGAGGGAGGTAAATGGAAGCAAGGGGTAATGAGGTTTCCTGTGGTCAGGAATGACATCTGGGCTTGGACAAAGTCTGGAGAGGGAAAATATGAAGGGGCTATTGGGAACAGAAAGAGGGTAAAAACAGATGGGGTGACTTGTTTGCAAAATTAATGAAGCTTTAGCACAAAAAAAAAAAAATTGGAAGCAACCCTAGTGTCCGTCACCAGGATAATGGCCAAATAAATGATAGAATGTTCTCCCAATGGGGTGATAGTGATCAAAAGGAGGGCCTACTGACACACAAGCCAGCATGGACGGATCAAATGTGCTGTGTTGAGGGGAAGGACACATAGAGAGAAAAGTGCATGCTGCCTAATTCTATCTGCATGCAACTCAAAACACAGACATGGTAATGTTTGGGGCAAAAGCAAGAAAAATGAGCTACTGGTTGGTCATTGACAGGGATAACTAGAAATGGCCATAAGGAAACCTTCTAAACCAGACCTGGAGCACATTGCACATACCCAGACCTTGGGAGGTGTAGGTAGAGAGATCAAAAGTTCAAGGTTGCCCTCAGCTACTTAGGGAGTTCAAGGCCAGCCTGTGTTATTTGACTTTGTCTCAAAACAAATGAAGACAAAAAAGAAATAAAAATCAAGAATCATTCTGGGATATTGAGCTGCTCAAATCTTCTATGTACATGGTGTGTGTGTGTGTGTGTGTGTGTGTGTGTGTGTGTGTGTGTGTGTATTTACAAAATGCCTTTGAGCTTTGATCTTGGCTTTTCACATTTGACCATATGCAAATTAGACTGGACTAGATTAAGCAGAACTAGGGGAAAGATTGAAGGGGCAACACCAGAGACAGTTCAGGTCATATGATAAGTCATATAGAATAGATGTTACAGTTACATCTCTGCCTTGTGGCTATTGTAACTAAGAATCTGCCAATGTTAAGTGTGTGATAGAATGCTTTTGTTGTTTGTTTGTCTGTTTTTTTTTAGACAGAGTCTCTTTATGTAGTCCTGGCTGGCCTGAAACACACTGTCTAGCCAGGTTGGCCTTAAACTCACAGTTTAACTGACTATGTCTGCCTCCCAAGTGATGGGATTAAAGGGCCAACTACTTGGCTTGTTTTTCACATGACTACACATCTGAAGATTCTCCTGTCAGAACATGTAACTGTTTTTCATGTGGTTTTAGTAGCAAGATAGCATCCAACAACATAAGAATGCTTCTGTTTATTGGCAGATATCTTATACATTTTCTATTACAAAAACAGCTGCATAGACTGCATCTGCAGACACACGAATATGGTTATTGGGATATCTCTAAGGTATAGATTTTCCTGATCATAGTTAAAATTATTATAAAGCTCTATGGTAGAATGAATGTGAACTGCTCCACCAAAGACACAGTTGTTTGAATACTTGATTCCTAGTTGGTGGCCTTAGGAGACATAGCCTAGCTGGAGGAAGTGTCTTACTGGGGTGAAAGTGTTCATAGACTAGAAGAATAGTTCAATTTCTTTTGTTAGTTCTTGTGTTTGATAATGTAACCTCCCAGCTTTCGGCTCCAGCTGCCTGCTTTCCTTATAGACTCTCCTTCCAGAAGCATAAGGCAAAATAAATTCCTCCATAAGTCACTTTTAGTCATGTTACTGCTTCACAGCAATGAAAAGTAACTGTTACATGCACTTAATATGACCTTTAAGTACCATCAGTCATCTTGGTACACATGGAAAGATATTGAAATTATAAAGCTTTCTGCTTCACAAATGCTATATTATGTAAGCCTTCTGTGCATGGGTTCCCCCAAAGAAGTGGAAGATAAGGGTGATGGCCCAGTAAAGAGGGTGATTTTCTGATCCCTGAATCTATGTGTATTCAAAGATGCAGAACCAAGTGAGATTCAAGGTCTACCAAATGAAAGCACAAGGGCCACATGAGACAAGGTGAAATCTGTCTTTGTGTTTTACTGCTAACAGTATTCTAAAGAATGGATATGAAAGAAAAAAAGAAAGGAAGGAAGGAAGGAAAGAAGGAAGGAAGAAAGGATTTCCTGATGCTGTGGAGATGTCAGTCAGTGAAGTGCTTCCTTTGCAAACAGGAGGGACTTGAACTCAGTTCCCGAATCCACCTAAAGAATGGGAGATGGTGTCATGTTGAAATTCCAGAGCTGGGAATGTTGAGAGAGGCAGATCTCTGGAGATTAGAGTCAACCACTATAGCCTAAGTGCTGAGTTACAGAGCAGTGAGAAAGTCTCTTTCAAAAGCAAGATGGCCAGTTCTTAGAACAATGCCTGAGTTGTGTTCTGTCTCCTCTCTCTCTCTCTCTCTCTCTCTCTCTTACACACACACACACACACACACACACACACACACACACACACACATACCTATAGAGATTCACATATGTCACTTAATTATTGAAATTCATCATTCTTGGTTAGGGGAATTTGTTCCTTGTCCCTCTGTGTCCTGGGGTCTTGGAGGGGAAAACCAGAAGTTCCCCAAGGAATTTACTCCAAGTAATTCTATTTTCTACCTGTCATGGTCCCTTGGGTTTGAGGATGTGCTGAGTTGTGTCTCTTACTGTTCTTTTCACTAACAATTTTTCTTGGTATTTTACATCAAGTATTGCTCCAAATATTGCCTCCTAGCCCCAGGCTTCCCAAAGAGAATAGATCCAACTGCCTGGGAGGCTGTGCTCCCAGGGGATCCCGCCTGCCAATCACTCAGCAAGCAGCGATCTAGACTAGTCTTCAGAGGTGGGATGCAGAGAACAGAGCCTACATTCCAAACACCAGTCTCTAAAGACTTCGGTATTTTTGCGACTATTCCAAAAAAGTTTTAAAAACCATTTAAACAAACTTTGAATGTTGAAAGGACAATGTGTAGGTCATAGAACACTGAAGAAACAAAATGTTTATGGAAACATAAGTCATAAAATGAACATTCAGGTATAATTAGAAATGGGCATGGACACACACACATATGTTTTTTCCCTGTCTCTGTTTTCTGTCTCTGTCTCTCTCTCTCTCTCATACACACACACACACACACACACACACACACACACACACACACACCAAACCAACAATGGTGAATTTTGATAATTGAGCGATGTATGCAAATCTTTGTGTATGTATATGTGTATATGTGTGTACATACACATGTATAAATTTATTTATTTAAAACTGCTGTTAATGTTCACAAGATGAGATGGAAGACAATCTAAAGAACTCAGCCTTTGTTTTCCTCTCCATTCCTATTTCGAATAGATGACTGCTTCTGACTTGTTCACAGCTCTGTCATTTCATCCTTATGGAGTACTAGCTGTCATGCCCACCCCCACCCAGCCCAGGCACTCTGCTACAGACGGATCAAACCTTTACATTATCTACTTGTTACTGATAGTACTTCTGTTGTTAATAAGAAAACGTAGACTCACGGGACCTCTAGGTTAGTCACTCCCTGTACACACCTAAGTGTCAACATTGCTTTCCCAGCCCCATCTCCGTGATGCTCCTAAAATCTTTGTTATCTGATCTGAAGACACTTTCCACTTTGGTGGACATGGGTGTCACTTGCATCTTTGTTGAAACTCCTCCATTCCCTCCATGTTACAGGTCATAGAGTGTGTGCAGAAAGCACAGCACTCTTTCTCCTTCAACTCTTCATCTGTTTGATGGAGAGCTGGTCACGCAGCATTGGGAATTGATATAGGGAATTTCAGCAGCTTCTCTGCCGAGGAAACCATTCTGAACTTGTGCAGCTTATACTTGTGGTTTCCTACTCCCCATTTTCCTCCTCTTCCCTCTCCTTTTCTCTCTTTGGTTTGTCCTTCTCCATCTTTCTCTCTTCTTCACCTCCTCATCTTCCTCCTCCTCCTCCTTCTCCTCCTCTTATCAGATTTTCTGAAAGACAAAGAGCTATTTCCCGAGTGGAGAGCTATTGCTATAGCTTTTAGTGATGGATCAACACCAATCTCTCCAAGCTTCTCCTCTGACCCTCACTTCAATTAACCTCTAGGTCTATCTCCCGTTATCTGTCATCAGGGACTTTACCATTATTTGTGCTCAGACCATAAACACACACACACACACACACACACACACACACACACACACAACTTTAATTCATATAAATATCCATGTACCTTTAATTCACATAAATATGATTATTGATTGCATTTTATTTTCTGAAGTTTGCCTTTTTAACCTTCATGATGCATGACCAAATCACCTATGATGACTGAATTGCTTTGGTAACTGACCAGGTCCAAAATATGACAACAAAGTCAGCCATTAAGGATTAGACCCTTTATTAAGTTGTGCTTTGTTTAATATTATTAATTCAAACGGGGGATGGAGAGATGGGTCAGCAGTTAAAGCATTTGCTTTTCTAGAGAAGGAACCAGGTTTAATTCCCATCACCCACATGTTAGCCAACTGTTTGTGACTCCAATTCTGGTGGGAACTGATGCCCTCTTATGACCCTTGTGGTCACTGCATGTGTGTGGTGCACATACATTCAAAGAGGCAAACCACTCACACAAGTAAAATAAAAACAAATACATCTTAAAAATAAGGTAAATTTGACTTATACAAAAGTTTCAGTGTGTTCTACACTAGAAAAAAATCATAATGTAAAATAATTCCAATAGGGTAAAATAAAAGGAATTAGCAAATATTTCCCTGGCAAATAGAAATCCTAACGTCACCCCATGTATTCCTAGTGGGAAATAAACCATGTTGTGTCCACTGTGAATTCCTGATATTGGTAATGATGCTGTGTTTATAAAATAGATGCTTGTATTCTTAGATGCATACACTGAAGAACACTCAGAGATGAAGAATTTACCCTCAAGTGTTTGGGGGTCAGGAGAGGTGGCATAGTTAAATGGTATAAAATATGATTAATTGCGCCATACAGGATATACGTGAGTTATTTGAACCTTAATTGCAATTTTTCCTTAGGTTTCAAATTTTACCCAACTAGATTTTAAAGATAACAAAAATAAAATTAAATTTTATAAAAGAGTTACTTACAGCATCTCATATCACAGGCTTGTGAGAGAATGCTTTATTTATTTGGCTGCACACACCCATCCCCCTGGGTTAACTAGACTTAAGGTATATTTCTGGCTAGCTAGGCCATTTCTCATAGAGGTGATCTACTGGAATCAGGGGAAATAGATTTCTAAGCTGATTCAGGTGGCTGGGTAGTTTCAGGAAAGATTCTTAAACTCTCTAAGGAAGTGAGGTTTATTCATCCAAAAGCAACTTAAAGAGAAGTCATGGTTTGAAGGTTTTTGAGGATAAGGCAAAGAGTCAAGGGTTTAATATTTGATAAGTTTGCACACTTCCCACGTGTGTAACTTATCTTAGCATCCTGGCTTTCAGATAACAGATTGTTATTTCTCGTTAGCTATGCACCATAAATGTATTCATCACTAACAGACAAAAAAGACATTTATATTTATTTCATTTTTTTTATTCTCAACTGCATCACAGAGTACTTTTAAAAATTCATTGTACCACTAAGGAAAGTATGAGAGTAACATATAGGGTTTAATAACTTATTGTATGTGTGGCCCAATACTGAGAAGCCCAGGTGAATTGTGGCCCCTTCCAACCACCCCTCCCTCCAAGCTCTGCAGACTTTATCTGTATCTTGACCTCAAATGCCATATGTGACTTTTTCTATTTTCAACTTAAGTGGAATGATCTGTAGCAGGAATATACAAAGTCATATTTGGTGTTTGACTTATCTTTTTATATATCATCTTCATAAGACATTGTCTTGCTCCCTCCTCAACCTATCCCAGCTAGGCTGGAACTCAATATGAAGGTCCATCTGGATATACACTCATAGCAATGCCCCTGCACTAGCTTCTAAAATATGGTGACTATACATGTGAGCCACTAAGCCCAGCTAATTGGTCTTTCAACATTCAGTTGAAGTTTACTTAAAATTTTCATGATTATATAATGTTCCATCATTATTGTCCTTTAGGGTGATGGGTTTTGTGTGCCTACTAATTTGCTGCTGTTATAGTTAGTAATTCTATAAATAATCCTTATGTGATATATAAATATGCATAGGAATCTTTGTGTTATATTCAAATTGTGATGCCAGTATTTTTAAAATATTGAAATACACTGTTGTCTAAATATGCTGCATTATTCCACATTCCTACCAAATTTCAATTATCAAAATACAATAGTTCCATTAATCACATTCTAATTAGATTATCTCACCAGTTTATAATTGATTGTTTGCATTGTATGTATGTATGTATTATATATTATGTATTATGTATGTATTTGTGGAGAAAGAGAACAGAGCTGTGTGCTATGGCAGGCCTATAGAGGTCAGAGCAAACTCTGTGGAAGGAGCTTCTCCTTCCACATAAGGATCCAGAGCGTTGAACTCAGGTCATCAGGCAGCAGGCAGCTCTACCCTCCCAGCTCTCTCACTGACCCATGTGATTGATTTTTTAAGTAAAATCTCTTCTTGATTTGGAAGTGTTCTTTGAAGCAAGGCAGAATTCTCACTGACCTTCTGATCTTTTCCGGGTCACAGTCCTGAGAAGGCATTACTTAGTAACTAAGAACTCTTTCTGTATTCTATGCTTAGTTTTCTACATGGTTGAAATAGAACATAACTCCGGGTGGTGCACTCGTGCATATGGGAAGACAACGTTCAGAAGTCAGGGCCTACTTTCTCCTTTCTCACTGTGGGGTCTGAGGATCAAATTCAGATTGTTAGGCTTGGCTGAAAGTCACCATTTACCAGCTGAGCCTTTTTCTGGCCTGGCCCACTCTCTATCTCTCTCTCTCTATCTCTGTCTCTCTTCTCTATCTCTGTCTCTCTCTCTATCTCTGTCTCTCTCTCTATCTCTCTGTCTCTCTCTGTCTCTGTCTCTCTCTCTGTCTCTGTCTCCCTTCCCCTTCTCACAGCCCCTCCTTTCCTACCCTTTCTCTCTAGTTTCAGGTGTCCATGTTATGGGCCTGTGTGTGAGTACATACATTAGTGGTATGCATGCACATGAGCATGTTTGATTTCAGCTTCTCCCTCTGATCTCTTGATATTGGCAGGCCCTTGTTTTACATTAAAATCATGTTATTTTTCATCTGAATTTTTCTAGATGCTTCTTATGTAACACTTCATGAAGGATTGTCTTCCCTCTGCCCCAGGATTAGAACCTTTAAATGTTTGCAAGTTTGTCAAGCTCAGTTATCTGGTGTGTACATAAGCACTGGTTTGGAAACAGCTCTCCAAGGGAAGTCTTTATAACAAGCAAACCCTTACCCTAAGAATTTACATGCAAATGGGGAAGACAGAGAGATCGATACAGAATAAAATGACTTCATGCTCTAAAGTCCAACGATAGCTGGCAGTTCTCTATACTTCTGCAGACCCGAAGACCACCAGTAACCTAGGCTTCAATATCATCCACTTTAATAACATTGACACTGAAAGACCTGAGACATTTAGCAATTGTGCACCACATTCACAGTAGAAAGACTATATAAGTTAATGTAAGAACAATTTTGAAATAACGTAGAATGAGGTGTTACTTTAAAGGGGTGAGATAAAAATGATCATCACGAACAGTTACTGGGCATCTCGTGGGTACAAGGGACTGCGTGTTGCTTTTTAGTAATACCGTTCTCAGTATCCCGTATTCGCACCAGCAACCTACCTGATGAGGATTATAAGCTCTTCTTCCTAATGTGTCATTACAACTTCAGAGCCAGCTTGGGAGAGGGATCAGTGGGTAAAGCGCTTGCTGTGCAAGTGTGAGTGCAGGAGTTCATATCCCAGAGCCCATGCCAAAAGCCGAGTGAGCATGTAATCCAGTGTTAGGAGGAGTGATAGGGAATTCTGGAGCAAGCTGGCTAACTTCACCAGCCAAAACGGCAAGTCTCCAGTCCAGCAAGAGACTCTGCCTCATATGTGAGGTAGAGAGTGATTGACAAAGACACCTGACATCAACCTGAGGCATACACACACAGACACAGACACAGACACAGACACAGACACAGACACAGACACAGACACACACACACATACAAATGTACCTATAAACGCAAGTTCACCAACACAGGTGAATATGCATATACACATGCATGTATGACACACACACACACACACAAATGAAGCTGCACAGTAAGATCCTTAAGTATTATCATATATGTGGGTGTGGGTGTGTGCATATGTGTGTGTTTGTGTTCTCAGGGTGTGCCACGTCCAAATCACAGTCTTTGCCTAGACATTCTTGATGACTCAGGGAAAGGTGACATGTCCTTGGCTTCTGTCCTTTATCTTTGCTTATGACCTTCAGTGGGTTCCTAGGACAGATAAAGCCTCTGTCTGGAAGAGTTTATGATTGAACAGTTTTGGCAAACCTGAAAAATGTGTAGCATTGAAAACCACAAAGGGGGATAAAGGTGACCTGGGGGACAGAGAAGTATGGGGTAAAGGAGAGGGGATATACGTGTGGAGGAGATGAAAAATTGGGGGGGGGGGTGGATACTGGGTCAAAACTGGACAGAAACAGTAATAATCAGGGGAGATAAGTTTTCAAATATGATAATCCCATCTGGACAGTTGACAAAGAACAAATGCTCTTGGCTCCCCATGGAAATGATAATTTTAAAAGTGGACCAGGGAGCTTCAGATAATTATTTAGTCCTTTTAAATATTTATGAGTTCCAGTGTGCTACATACATTTTAAAAGACAGTTGACAACTGGAGCATATATCATCTTGTTCCCTCTGCCAGCTAAAAATAGGTACCTTTTTTAAAATGTAAAAACAATACTTTTTATTTGGTGTCCATGAAATATGACTGTAAAATACTAATTTCTAGGTGTGACAGTGAGGTTAAGGGAAGTGTTTTCTCTTAAACTTTCATATGAGTGACTGGCTCCCTAGTTTTGCTTGATAAGTGGCTGTGGGCATTTCAATATTACTTGTTGGGCTTGGATCTGGTTTGGGGGAGCCTGAAGTTATGGCTGCTTCTCCCCTCTCTCCTCTCCTCTCCCTCTCCCTCTCCCTCTCCCTCTCCTCTCCCTCTCCCTCCTCCCTCTCCCTCTCCCTCTCCCTCTCCCTCTCCTCTCCCTCTCCCTCTCCCTCTCCCTCTCTCTCCCTCTCCCTCTCCCTCTCCTTCCCTGTCTTCTCTCTCCCTCTCTCTTCTCCCCTTTCTCTTCTCTCCCTCTCTCCCTCTCTTTATTCTCTCTCCCTCTCCTTCTCCCCCTCCCAATTCCCCTCCTCACTCCCCTCCCCCCCTGCCCCAAACATTTGCCTTCCAGGTGGATGTAGTGATGGGAGACAGTAAGATCACTGTGAGAACCAAAATGTCTTCCCCAAGGATCAGAGAGAGGCCATCTGCATCAATATTGAGGATATTAGCTAAATTCCCTATTGAGACATAGGGCTATGACTTATATAAAAGTAAACTAATAAAGGATATTGTATCATCCCATCATAGAGTTGGAGATTTAGTTGCTAAAGAACCAGGTTGTCTTGGTAACACTCCTCAGCAAGGCTGCCACCGAGAGCCCTGACAATCAGCAGGCCTTATATAGCTAAGCCCCGGGTAGATACTGAGGGGATGAGGCATCCTGCACTCTCCCCTGGATTCTATAGTGCCTGGACTCAACACATACTAGGAGACACAGGAGAAGTGGAATACAGACACAAAAGCAGAGGAATCCTACCTATAGACAAGAGCTGAGGTTGGGTAACTGTGTACTATGATGAAGAGTGGGAGAAGCCTCTGGGAGAGGCACTATCATAAGTGTGGCTCAAGGGATTTTCCTTCAGTCAACAAGGACCTCCAAACAGTAGCTCCTCCTCCTATTTCCACCCAAATCTGGTGCCTCACAAAGGCCTTGCTAAAAATCTTAGACACTTATTAGTAGTCAGCAGATAAGCCAATGGTGACAGGAAACATCCAGGCTACTTTGGGAACATGTTCCTTGGTTGTTGGGGGAGGATCCAGTACTAAGGACTTATCTGAGTTGTTAGAACTCATGTATCATGAAAATGTTCAGAGATATTTCTATGTCCATTGGGCAAATAAAGAAAGTGCTATGATTTTAAATTGAAAGTCTCTCATACTCTTCCTATCTGAGGGCTTGGTCCTGAGCTGGCAGTATTATTTGGAAACATTAAGGAGTAGAACTTAACTGGAGGAAACAAGGCCTAGATTGAAGGTTCCACCTCACCAGAGATCTATTCTGTTTCACACTATTTTACGGTTCCCACGAAGTGAGCAACTTCACCCTCCACTTCCTCCCCACCCCCAGAGTCTGTTTCAACACAGCCCAGAAACAATGGAGCTGGCCTCCGTGGACTGATACCTGTAAAACTGTGCACCAAAATAAATCTCCCTCCTATGTTTCCCCCAGTTATTTGTTAGTTATGAGGAATTTGTCTAGAAGGATAAGTTTACAACAAGGCTAGAAGAGAATATTATATACTCTGAATTACAAAGAATTCTAGTTAGTCCATGTAAACCGATGAGGATTTGGGCTTGCTCCTTCATTGAAGCCTTAAAGAATGATTGTTTTCTGAACATAGAACTGACTCTTTTCCAGACATAGTTTTTAATCTGAGACTGAAGCAATGATGTGCTACAGACAGACTCAAGATGAATGGATTGGCTCTTCTAAGACATTTGTGTATTGTAGAGTCCCATAGAAGATGGTGGGTATGACAATGTGGGGATGTCATGTCTTATAGATAGGGAACCTATCTCCCAGGTAACCAAGTCCTAAGCAGAGAGGGCTGCACACAGGACAGAACACACACAGACCCTGTGCTGCTTAGGAATTAATGACAACCTGGCCACAGTTCCACCTCACCAGTGATCTTTCTGTTCCACACTGTTTTATGGTTCCCATGAAGTAAGCAATTTCATCCTCCACTTCTTCCCACCTCCATAGTCTGTTTCAACACAGCCCAGAAACAATGGAGCTGGCCTCCGTGGGCTGACACCTGTAAAACTGTGCACCAAAATAAATTTCTTTTCTACTCTTCATCTACAGGAGAGGTACAAGATATAGAGTCTCAGAAAAGCTGGGAAAAATAAGTGGGATCAGTTATAGCAAAATGCTCAGTGTTCTGCCAACCACACTGTCTCAAGTTACTTGTCTTTGGTGAGTGTCTATTATCTGCTAAAATCTCCATTCATCTAAGCAGTGGTGAGGAAAATGCTCATGGACAGGAGTTCAGAACCCTGCTTAGAAGAGGTGGCTTGAGGGATGCTGCCAGTGAACACATGATCAGATTAAGACGTGATGTTCAGCGCTGTGTTGGAGCTGTCCCAAATGTGTCCAGAGCATAGAGGTTCATGCTGCTTCCATTCACATTAGTAGCAATAACACAAATTTGGCTTGAGCATGTGCTTGTGGAACAAATGAAGAAATGAAGAAATGAATGAGTACAGGAATGAATGAATTTCACTCTCTTTTGTTGCTCATTTTGAGTGGTCTATCTTTAATTTCAAACCCAGAGAGCTTGAGAAAGACTTTAGTGGTCTCGTCTGTATAAAAAGACATGATATTGAAGACAAAATATCCATCAGATGTTGTTGTTGACGGAAGCTATATATAAAATACTCTGCCAACACTGCAAAGCCAATGATTAACTGGGCTGGATGGATAAACTAGAGAGGGATAATATACTATTAAAAATGAAAGGTATGTGAAGGCTTAGAATCAAATAACTTAGTATAACAAAGGTGTAAGACTTGAGTTGTGAGTCGTCAGTCACTTTAAACTATACTCTTGGCTTTAGATTTCTAAACTGCCTCATCCTTACCCCTTCATGAGCTTCAGGAGCTGTTCTTTGGGAAAATGGGGAAACAGAGACCTTCCAGGTAAAGAGGCTTACTCAAAATTTTAGAATTAGTCACTTGGAAAATTGAGACTCAAAATGAGGTCCACGATTGTAAGGGCTGACTCATATAGCTTGCTTAGTGCTGGAGCTGTCTCGAAGATTCTGGCTTTTGTGGACTTATAGCACAAAGGTGTTTCAAATATAGTCCCCGTTTCTGCAAGTCATTTTGGTTCCGAGTCTAAATGAGAGCATCGGGTTGACCCTTCAGGAGCCTCCTAGTAGAACAACTACTTCTCCCAAAACATCACATGGGATTTTTCACAATCTTAATTAGAGCTATTTTATTACACCCTAATGCCAAAGCACAGATTTCAAATAGATTTTTTTTTCTTTATAATTGAAGAACAAAGCAATCTGGCGCGTAGAGAAGCTCGCAGCATACTTTCTTCTCTTGAGAAAGGAAATGAGAACATTACTCAGAAAAGCAGGCTCCATACTCCGTGGAAAGATGATTTCTTGTTCTAGGCAGCAGGACAAGGTCAACAACGGAGTATGCTCTCCTTTTTCAAGCTATGGTAGGGGTAGCTGACCATCAGAAAAGGACCATAGTCTGCCACCCTCTGCTCAGGTGGCTCTTGGAGGTGTAAAAGCTGCAAGTTGAGAGCCCACTAAGGGCAGATCTGGTTGGTTGCACCAGACTGATTGACTGAGTGGTGCTGTTTACCCCAAAGGAGGAACTATCTACTATGCCCTCCTTGCCTTTCTCCTCTTCAGAAGCAGAAAGAAGATAGGTTTATGGTTCAAACAGGAATAAGAGGATATTTAAAACTGGTATGAACAATTCAGTCAGGGCTGATGATGCGTTTCAGCTGGCAGAATGCTTACCTAACACACATGAAATCCTGGCTTTGATCACTAGCACCACACAAAAGGGCAATAACGCAATATACCTGCAATTCCCACATTCAGGAGGAAGGAGGATCAAAAGTTCAAGGCCATCGTCAACCACATGTTGGATTTGAGGACCACATGGGATTCTGTCTTAAAAATAAAGAAAAAAAAAAAAAAAAAAAAAAAAAAACCCAGATACCAGTTCAGTCCAAGGTGCTGAACAGCAGTGCTCACATTGACATCCGTGGATTGTCTTTTGCATACGTTACTGAGAAAAAAAATAAACACTGACCTGTGTTGTGGTGTGCTGTCAAAGAAAATACACAGCAGGAGGTGTGAGCCATCTGCCTGGCTTCGGAGTCATGCTGCTGAAGCTAGCAAGAGCCTTTCCCTCAGTCCAGGGTAGATTTATTAATGACTGATCTGTATCCCCCAATACCAAGATTCACTAAAGTCTCAGCTCCGGGGATAAAAGCTGTAGATAGAGAGTTGGAAGGGCATTTAAAGACCTAACTAGAACACTTTTGACAGATGTACATAAAATGTTTTATGCTTTATAATGAAAAACATTTTATAATTTTCCATCCATGAACATATAAAATCAGTATTTTATTTATTCTTTGAAAATCACTTGCATGTGTATAGTCTGTCTTGATCATAACCACCCCCGCTCTTCTCGTCTACTTCCTTCTGTGCACTGGATATATTTCCCTGTCAGCTTCAGCTCCATTAAAAATATTTTTATAATCTACTGAGTCCAATTAGTGTTGCCCAGATTACTAAGGGTGTGAGTAACTGGGGCATGAGCAACTTGTCAGTGGCCATACCCCCAGAGCAAAGAGACTCCCCCTTCCCCTGCCTCTGTCAATCATTTATTAAGCATCTAAGATTCTATGAGGCTCTGTTCTGTGATTAGAATAGACAATTAATTGCTGATCAACAGTTAATGAAGAAAATCTGACCATAAAGAAATAAGAGTCAAAGTACACAGGGTGGTGGAGGGATGCCTGCCAAGCTCAATGAGGTAGGAAAGCAGGATGTGAAGTGATGGGGGCTGGGATGGTACTTCATAGAAGTTGGTCATGGAAGACCTCATAGACTATTGAACATGGAGGGAGGGAGAATGGGATGAAGTCACATGAGAGTGAGGGGCAAGGTGATTTCTGGAAGAGAAAACATGAACAGGCAGAGAAGAAGGTGCACTTGAACTAGTCAAGAACAGACAAGGGGTAGAGGAAGAGGGGAGAGAGAAGGGAAGAAGACAGGAGTAGGGGGTGCAGACAGAGGCAGCCAGGTTGGGTGGCACCTGGTCATTGCCAGAGCCTCTGCCGTTTCTCCAGTGCTTGGAGAAACACTGAAGGAGCTCAGCAGAAGAACTGCATGAACTGGCCTAAGATTGAGAAGATGATTCTGTGTCCCTTGGAAGAATAAACAGCCAGAGGGTGAACAGGAAGGGATAAGATGCTACTGTGGGCTAGAGAGATGGCTCAGCAGTTAAGCACTTGGTGCTCTTGCAGAAAAACAAGTACAGTTCCCAGCATCAATGTGGAGCTGTTCACAAACATGTGTGACTCCAGCCCCAAGTGAAACAAAAATGATCTCTTGGTTTCTCCAACATACATGTACACATACCCCCAGCACATCATACACATACACTACACCACTACACACACACACACATACACATACACACAAAGACATAATTTAAAATAATTTATACATATAGACACACAACACACATATATATATGAATTATTTTTAGTATATACATACACATTACATTATATATGCCATAATCCAAATAGGAGGTTCTAATGTCCCAGGGAACTAGAGTGACAAGGAGAAGGGCTGGAATCTAGATGTATCTTTAAAGCTGAGACAACAGAGATTTGCTGTTGGATCTTCACAAGGTTTGAGAGAAAGAAGGATGGTGAAAATGGAATGAAGGATCAGAAGTTTGAGCAAATGGAAGCATGGTCTTGTCACTCGGGAGCCTGGGAAAACAAGGAAGGAAACATTTCCAGGGAGAGGTAGACAATGCTTTAGTTACAGACATGGTACATGTGAGATGTCCGTACAGGGTAATGTGTGTGAGTGTGCGTGTGATGTGCGTGTGTGATGTGTGTGTGAAAGAGAGAGAGAGAGAGAGAGAGAGAGAGAGAAAGAGAGATGGAGGAAGGGAAGGAGGGAGGGAGGGAGGGAAGGGAGAGAGGGAGAGAAAAACAGATGCTCTTGATACATATCTATAAGATGACCTTGCTTTGTTTGCCTTGAGGGATGAGATTGCCTGAAGGTAAGTTAGTGCAGCCAAGTGCTGGTGAGAAATGACATATGCTAAGTGTTAGAGGTTGGGTAAAAAATAATTTAGAAAAAGGTAGAAGAGGAGAGACTGAGAAGGATGGATCAGAAAGAGGGGGTGGCATCATCCAGTCTAAGCAGAGAGAATATTCCCCTAAGTGATAGGTGTGACAGCATAATTTGTGAGGCACCATGTGTGCTACCAGTTTGTTGATGAGTTATTTCTCCCTGTCTATCTCTGTCTCTGTCTCTGTCTCTGTCTGCCTGTCTGTCTGCCTCTCTCTCTCTCTCTCTCTCTCTCTCTCTCTCTCTCTCTCTCTCTTCCCCTCACATATATGAGTGCAGGCACTAACAAACCCCAGTGTGTATGTGTGGGTCAGAGGACAACCGTGGTGTCTGAACTTGCCTCCAGCCTTTTTTGAGACAGTTTTTTTTGTGTGCATCTCTGCACATGCTGGTACTGGCCTCAAACTTCCTATGTATCTGAGTGTGACTTTGAACTCTTGATCTCCCTGCCGTCACCTCCCAAGTGCTGATATAATGGTGTGCTCCTCCGTGCCTTGTTGTAATGAGACACTCATTATGGGCTGACATCTCTTCCTCATGCTCCCAGATTACCACCAATAGGACTTTGCTGAATTGTGTCTCTCATGGCTTCTTATACTGAAACCATAGTCCCTATACTTCTGAATGTGAGCTACACAAGAAAGCTACTGTGTTTTGGACCCAGAGATTTCTCAGGCACTTGGTGGCCTGACACAAAGGCCAGGTAATGGCTTAGTGCAGAGATGGTCATCTATAAGCTGGGAAAGAAGAAATCAAACCATCTGATGCTCTGAACTTGGACTTCCAGTCTCCAGAACTGCATGACATTGAGTTTCTGTTGTTTAAACTACCTAGGCTGTAGTAGTTTGTGATGGTGGTTCAGTGGGGCTTTTATTTCCTCAGTAAACTTTCTGAACAATGTGGCCCCAGCCCTTTGTTTCCAGAGGAGCTTGAAGTAAGACAGTAGATATGCTGGCGACAAGCCCCCACTGTGCCCTTTTATATAAATAGAAGCTGTTTTTGCTGATGAGTGCAGAGCCGACCTGGGTATTGTGGAGAACAAGCCAGCTCTAATTTTTAATTTGCATGTCCTGTCATGCAGAGATGAATGTGGGTCTTGCCTTTCTGCACACCTCCAGGAAAAGCCACCAGTTTCTGCTCCTTTGTCATCTCATTTCAGTGACAAGAGCTCGGGTCACTGGGCCCAATGGGGGCACAACTATTGTTAGCAAGGGGTAAAATGCAATCTCACCTTCCTCTTTGTTCAGGAGACGGAAGGCCACAGCCAGCAAGGTAACTCTTTCCAGCTTCTGTGTAAATCACAGAGCATCTGGGTCTTGCAACCCTTTCCTTGGCATCAGCTACTATGGGCTTATGTTCTGCATTGTCTGCATCCCTTCTACGGATGAAGAGTCTACAGTGGGAAATCTTATTGTTCATAGGTGGTCTCTGACACCATCAAACATGTCGGTGAGAGCTAAATCCTCATGTAGTGAGTGAGGATAGCATGACTCCAAGACAAGGATGACCTTTGAGTCATCTTGAAGGTGGTAGTTCCATTTCTGGATTCAGAAGGCAGATTGGGAAGTACATTTCAGAGGAGGGGATCACCAATACTACCATGAACCCCACCACCATTCCCATCATCACCACCACCATCAGCACCACCATCACTACCACCAGCACCATCACCACCTCCACAAAACCATCACCAGCACCACTGCCACACCACACAACAACAACAATGTCTAGGGAGAGTATATCACTTGCCCAAAGGGAACAAACTAGTTTAATGGTGAGTTCTCTGATTTCAAAGCCGGTTTCTGTGACAATGTCATCTTGCTAAATAGTGAAGTATGAGACAAGCAAAACCCAATGATGATACAAGTGTTTGAAAATAGTTATAATGAAACCTGATGCTTTGCTTGCTTGTTCAGAAGAACAATAGAAATCACAAGAAGGTAGAAAGGTAAAAGGAAGAAATGTGCCTGAGTAAGTACTCATTTTCGTTCTGATTTTGGTTTGTAGAGAGATTCAGAGACAAGTTACCGGGAGTGGCTGGGCATGGTGCATGCTTGCAATTCCAACTATTGGAAAGTAGAGGCAGAAGAATGAGGAATTCGAAGGCAGTCTTCGATACATGGTGAGCTTGAGACTAGCCTGGGCTACATGAGATCCTGTTTGCTAACTGAATACCTGAATGGATTAGGACGCAGGTACCAGGGGACTTAGTTAAAAATGAGAAGGGACAGAATAGCTTTGTCTTTCCCAGTTTCTGTGGTGCATTCGGTAAGACAATGCGATTCTTGTTACAGTTACATTTAAAGGAAACATCAGGATGGTGCCCGGGCATGAAAGCCAGAGTAGCATGGCCTCACATGCAATAATCCCAGGACTGGAGACTGTTCTCTGTATCGGATCCTGGAACTTCTTCAGACATCAAAAGACATCACAGCTTTCTGGACACACTAGTCATTGCACTGTTATTATCAACATAAGCTCAGAGGGGTGTGTTCATATGACTGGGGACACAGAGAGCCAGCCTCACCTCTGTGTGAGGCAACATGTGAAGGAGAAGACACCACCACACACCCAGTAGTTTAATTACTGCAGCTGCAGAGTCTTGAAGCTGGCTGGCCTTCCCAGCCTTCTTGCTCTAAGTAACTTTATCATTCATTTTCATAGCTGTTTTGAGCATTCTAGTTTTTTTGCAGTTTTTTTTTCAAATTATTTGCACATTTTAAATTGTATCCTATTATTACTGGTGTACATATGTGCATGTGTGTGTGTGGTATATTATTGTATGTGTGTACACATTTGTGTGCTCAAGTGGCAAAGACCACAAGAGAATGTCAAGTGCTTTACTCTATCATACTCTGTTTTATTTCCTTGAGACAGCATCTCACTGAACCTTGAACTAGGCCAGCAGCAAGCAAGCCTGGCAATCCCCCTGCCTCTGCTCCCCACAGCACTGGGGTTAGAGACATGCAGGCACCCATGCCCAGTTTTTTTCATGTGTACTGGGGACTCAGATTCAATTCTCCATGTTTGTACAGAAGACACATTTGCCTACTGAGCCATCTCCCAAGTTCCATGCAAGCATGAGGACATGGTTTGATCCCCAAAGCCAGGTATACTGGTGTGTGCTCATACTCCCAGAACTGGAAGAAACTGACTGACCCACACTGACTAGCCAACAAAGTCTGTCTGGCAACCTTTAGATATGTGAGAGACCCTGTTTCAACACACACACACACACGCACACACACACGCATACACACATGCACATGCATCCACCCCCCACAGGTACATACACATACTCCCACCCTACCCACACCCACACCCCCACACACCACACCCCCACCACACACTAACACACACTATACCACACACACAATAATACACCCACCGAAATAGTATAGTATATACTATATCACATACAAACACACACACACATGCATACATATACCACATACACCATAGATATATCCACACACCACATATAGACACAATACTACACCATACACAGAGAGACCACAGACATATATACTACATTATATACACACACACACACACACACACACACAACACACACAGGCACAGTACACACAAACACACACATATGCACACACAATATACTACACAGCACACACACACACATAGGCACAGTATACACACAAACACACACATATGCACACACACATATACACCACACACGGCACAACACACCAGACACACACTACATGATTCAGGCACAGGGATGTATAAAGCACTGTGAGTGGTCGAAGCAGCATGAGCATAGAGGGGCTTTCTGTTTCCCAGTCTCTTTTCTAGAGAGATGAATATGCCTGCCCAACTCCAGTGATGCGGAAGCAGTGGATGGCAGCTAGGGTGAAGGGCATTAGAATGAATTCTGCTTGCTTTTCATTTTGAAAATGTTCAAGTTCTCCCACACCATGTCTATCTGTGACTGGAGTGGGTAGGTTTCCACTGCTGTGAACCTTCCCTGATAACAGCAAACCTCACACCTGTGTTCCCTATGAACTCTGCCACTGTCCAGAGCACTGTCCCATTCACCCACCATGTTACATATAAAACTGATGTCCAGGGGGTTAATGAGCAGAAGGGCTCATTGATAGCTACAGAATCAGGAATCAACCATTTCTCTACTGTTCTAAAGTCTAGCTATATGGTCACAAGGTCGTGTTGTCTGTGTGTGAGGATGTCAAATGGTGAGTCAAATAGATTCTGGAGTTGGGGAAACTGATGTCATAAATCTTGGAACTTTAAATATTAAAGTGTTTACTTTTTAAAAATTTGGCTTCTTTTGTTTAGAGAAGGTCTCACTATGTAACTCTGGCTGGTCTGGAATTCACTTGTGTAAACTAGGCTGGCCTCGAACTCAAAGAGACCGGCCTACCTCTGCTTCCTGAGTACTGGTATTAAAACTATGTACCACCATGCCTAGCTACTTTTGGATTTTTGAGACAGTCTTGCTATGTAGAACAAAAAAAACTCTGAAATTACGATTTACCCTCCTTCTTCAGAGTCCCAAATGTTGGAATTATAAGTATGTACCCCATACCTGCCTCAAGGTAAAAAGAAAAAAATTAAAGCTTTATTTAAAATTATTTATTTATTTGTGTGCATGTGTGTATGTTTATTGTGTGTGCATGTGTCTGAGTGTGTCTCCCATATGTGAATAGGTGTCTGTCTGTGAGTAACAGAAGAGCATGAAGGATCCCCCGGAACTGGAGTGACCAGTAGTTGTGGGACACCCTGATGTGGGACTCAGCTAGGGACTGAGTTGGGGTCAGTAAAAGAGAAACTTAACCACTACGCTGTCTATCCATCCCTCAAAGTGACAAATGTCATGCTGAAAGAACATCACCAATATGATAAGTATGAAAAGACTTTAGACTTCTCAAAGAACACTCAGATATGACAGGCATTTTGGTGACATAATCTTAAGAGAAATTAGAGACAAAACACAGTTTCCTCAGGAACAGTGAGATTCCCTGTGTGGTGGTTTGACTAGGCTTGGCGAAGTAACACTATTAGTAGGTGTGGCCTTGTTGGAGGAAGTGTGTCACTAGGTAGATGGGCTTTGAGGGCTCCTAGTGTTCAAGCTTCACACCAGTGTGGAGGAGAGTCTCCTTCTGGCTGTCTTCAAATCAAGATGTAGAACTCTCGGCTGCTTTTTTAGTACAGTGTCTGCCTAGACACTGTCATGCTTCCCACCCTGATGATAATGAACTGAAACTCCTAAACTGTAAGCCAGCCCAATTAAATGTTTGCCTTTACAAGAGTTGTCATGGTCATCATGTCTCTTCACACAATGAAACCCTAACTAAGATACCCTTGGAACAGGTCATTACCTGCAGGTGCTGCAGTACATTCTTATTCTGAGCTTCAACTAATTCATGCTGAAGTCTGTTCACTCACTGAAGACTCAGAGTCACTTCACACAAAAGGACTCGTCTTACCTCCCATATCCTAGTTACTTGTCCTGCTTCTAAGTTCTTTCCTGTTGCTCTGGAAAAATTCTCTTACAAATCAATTTAAGGAGAGAAGGTTTATTTAGCTCACAATTCCAAGCTACACACCAATATTGTCTGGAAGGTTAAGGCAGCAGGAATCTGATACAATTAGTCATAATTCACCCACAGTCAAGATCTATAGACATATACATACATATAAATAAATGAATACATAACTAAATAAATCTAAACATATGAAGAGCAATATGGAAGATATTTGAGACTGATCTATGGCCCCCACATATTCATTCACAGGCAAGATACCTGCAAAGAAGTTCACACTCCTCACACACATACCATCTCCCTAAACACATACCCCTATACATGTACCCTCATGTACATGACCCCCATATTCCCTACCTACTGATTCAGAAGAAGATTCCAATATCCTATAGACTATTGTTCTAGTTTTCTTTTTGAAATGTAATTAGTTTGATCAAATGCTTTCTGCAGAACATAGTATAAATCTAGAATCATCTGAGAAGAGAGTTGACCTGTGGACACATTTGTGGAACTTTATCTTGATATATTTATTGAGAAATGAAGACCCACCTATCCTGGTGGCACCATTCCCTAGGCCGGTGATTCTAAATTGTATGAAAGTGGTAGGTACAGTGAACTGAACACTGAAATGTGTTCACAAATTCACTGCTTTCTGTTCTTGTCTATGGAGTTAATTCATTTATTATAGTCTTTGTGTTGTGTTATTCCTTTTGTCATTATACTCCTATATTTATTTGGGTCAATTGAATATATTTGTAAACAATCCCATCTGTCTCTTCTATTGGCTTTTTAGGTCCAGTAATATATATCCTCTCATGCTCAGCTCAGTGCTTGGAATTTTTTTTAAAAGAAATTTAATCTTAGTTGTTTTATGTAACCTAACAAATAAGCCGACTATTGCCCACATCATTTGAAATCCAGATGGTGAAATGCTGTTTATGCCCTGGAAAGGACTTAGCCTTTAATTGAAAAGTAGGAACATAGTCTATAAGTAATGGGATGTGTCAAAATGGAAAGACATACTTGTAAGTTTAAGAAAGCAAGTAAACAGAGAGTTTACTTGTAAGTTCATATAGGTCTACGAGAAAGAGATTTTGAAGTGGGATATTGAAAGTAAGTGTGGGTTATTTGCAAATATTCACATATAGTAGTGGTTCTTGACCTGTGATCTGCAACCCCTTTGGGGTTGAATGACCCCTTCTCAGGGATCATCTAAGACTAAATTTACATTATGATTCCTAATGGTAGCAAAATTACACTTATGAAGTAGCAATGAAAATAATTTTATGGTTGGGGTGACCAAAACATGAGAAACTGTATTAAAGAACCACTGGCATAGAACAAGTCAATGATCATGTTAGTAAATGCTGACCTTTGCAACAGAACTGGTGTCTGTGCAGAAGAGATGAAGCATCAAAATGGGCAAGTTGTAGGAAACAAGTTATTCTTGGGTCAGAGTTAGGATCTGAACCACAAGCTATTGATGGTGTGGGGTTCCTGAAGAAGTGTGAGCCAACTAGATGGTTTGACTTGATAAAAGTCACACGTGGTCATGTAAAGGATGGCTGCTACAATGAGAAGTTTGGGGATAGAGAACCCATGCTTCATCTTGAAGATAACAAAACTGACCATCTAAGAACTAGTATGATTTAATAAAGTGAGACTATTGCTCACAGGAAAGTTTTCAATGATATTGAATATAATGATATAATTCTTTTGTAATAAAGATACACCAATATTTTTAATCAAAATGTTATAAACATGAGAGTAAAGATGTCATGTACCTATAGAACCCTAAAGAGAACAGAAATGAGTTAGGCAACCAATAGCTCTTACAAGAGGACAAATGTTCTGTTCTAAACTTTCATAAAACACATACATTGTAGCATGTGCCCACAATAGATTCTCCACATGACATAGCAGCTAAGTCAGTTTAACTTTTCTCACTCTTCCATTTTAATCCAGATACATGATTGACAGATACTGTGTTTGGTTGACAGACATAATGATTTCGCTATAAACATTTCATTAGCCTTGCAAGATCATCTTAATAAAAGAACATGATGGAGAAAAGCATACAAGACAGATGTGCACATTTTGAAGCCAATGCCTTGTGACTGAATTCCATCAAAGCAAGGAATCAAATAGAAGGTTATATAAAATGGTCCCCAATGTGTTTGCCCTACACTTTCTGAATCAGAATCCCCAAACAGGCAAGTGCCACAAATGATTATGCAGAGGCTAAATGCTCTCTTGCTCCTTGGGTTTTAGTATTATGAAGAGACACCATGACCACAGCAACTCTTATAAAAGAAAATATTGATTTGCAGCTGGTTTATAGTTCAGAGGTTTAGTCCATTCTTGTCATGGTGAAAAGCATGACAGCATCCAGGCAGGCATGGTGCAGGAGGAGCTGAGAGTTCTACATCTTGATCTACAGGCAGTAGGACAGAGTGTGAGTCCCTGAGTCTGAGCTTGAGCTTCTCAAACCTCAAAGTCCACCTCAAGTAACACATTTTCTCCAAAAAGACTAGACCTAATTCATCAAGGCCACACCTTATTTAATGTCTCTCTGTATGAGCATACGGGGCCATTTCTAGTCAAACCACAACAGACTGTTGACTTGGATAGTTAGATTCTAAAGTCTCTTGCTCAGTTCTTTCATTTTCAGACTTCAGATGGTTTTAGAGTATCATGGAGAAAAATCACAATGAAAATAATAAGGAACTGCTCTTTGTTCTGTTGGTTGCCATTGGACCTTCCAAGCAGCATGTGTTGTATTCCCAGAAGACCTCCTTGTTAATCTAGCTACCACAAGCCAATTACCTTGTTAGCTTCCTAGTGTCTCAAATTCCATGTCCAGATGTTTATGCTGGACTCTCAACAGCTTGCTTCTGTTCACGAGCACAGCTGGGCTGTAAAGATAACAATTAGTGTCCATAAATGGAATAAGTATTAAGGACTGCCATCTGCATCCATTGGGAATGAGCATAGCCTACACCAGGAACCTGGACTCCACACTCACCCACCTGTATTGAGAGGCTCCTACCTTCTCCTCTGGAGGAATATTCCAGCAGATCTAGGGAAGAGTGAGGACTTTCACCATCACCCTGGTGTAAAGAGACCAAAGGCACCAAGAGTCAGTGGATGCCATATGGAAAACAGAATTCTCATCCTAGTGCAGGACAGTCTTAGACATATCCCATGTACCAACTTGCCTGGCCTACAGTTTAGCTTGTATCTCCATGACTAAATGTCTCTTGTCAGTTGCCTGTCATCATGGTTGAGGGCAACCTGAGGCTTGTCCTTGGCTGTACTTTCATGCTAATGAAGCCAAATCCTTTGGATGGGACTTGGAACTCTGTTCTATGGTCAGCTCCTCTCAGGACATATCACTGAAGTAAGCCTTGATACTGAAGGCAAATAAAATGGCACATTTTTCTCTCATTGACAAGTTCAACTTATAAGCTGAATGCTCAGCAGATGAAGGACTCATCAGTACCCTGTTAGATTGCTTCTCTCAGAGTGGACTCTCCAGCCCATAAAGAGAAAAGGGCACCCAATGTCTCAGAACTCTTGATGGTGGCTCACTGACTCCAGAATATCATTCTATAGTTAGGTTCTCATTATTTTTCAATGTTAGACTCACTTTGGACTTGACTTTCAATGACAGGTAGCTGGAGAAGGGTAGAAAAGTTGACCTTTGCCCTCACTGGAGTGTGGTTCTGCAGCATGATAGCATTATCGATTTGACCCATCTTGACACAGGTCAGTTATTTTTTAATGCAGGTCCTTGAACAGTGGAAGTCTATTTCCCAAGGTGGTTTGTGAATGTCAGGGTAAACAGGCTGGGAGAGCTACCTGTGAGCAGACAGAAGCCAACTTTGACAACAAGTGGGGAATGGGTTCAGGTGCCAGGTAAAAATGTGTACATGGCTAGCCATGAACATCTATTACTTCTGGCCTTTCATCCTCTGTGTTATTACTTTATAGAGATAAATACTTTTCTAAGTGCTAGGGAGACCAAGATAAATATGTGAGAACCATGTGTGCCTCTTCTGTGTCAGGAAAGTGACTGAGATAAATAGCAGATTGCTGTGGTGAGTGGGCCAAGCCAGACTAATGGAGCAGTCACTCTTACTCATGGCCTCAGAGACAGTAGAACTATGATTCTAAGTGCACATACACTTGAATTCTTGCATGGCTATGTGCATTCCTATAATTGTGATAGCCAAGCCATCACACCAGCCTAAAAGTCCATCAATAGAGAAATGGATATAGAAAATGTACATATGCCATAGAATTTTATGTAACTGCATGGAAAAAATGAAAATCAGGTCATCTTTAAGAAAATAGTCGGAAGTAGAAGTTATTGTGTTGGGGAAAATAAAATAAATGTGTCCCTGGCAAGGAGAATATAGATATGACTTGACATATTAATGTAGGACATGAAAGTAAAAATATGAACTGAGAGAAGACAGGGTTGTCAAAGGAAGGGAGAATGAGAACTCTTAAGAGAAGGTGATGCAATGGATGTGGCAGGAAAGCAGGATAGAGTATTTTGGTGGAAGAAGAGGGACAAGCAAGGTGGACCTGGGTAGTAAACACTAGTGATGTGGACCAACTCAAAAGTGTGTGGTGTGTGTGTGGTGTGTGTGTGTGTGTGTGTGTGTGTGTTTGTAAATGTCACAATTAAATCACAGTAATCCTACTTTGCATGCTAATTAGTATTATTCCTTCTCAAGTCTCAGATGGAGTTGAAGACTAGATAGTCATAGCCTCACAATTAAACTTAAGTTATAAAGGATTTAAGAGAATGTTTTTAGGGTCTTAAGAGATGTTTTAAGGCTGGTAAAAGCAAGTTACGAAAGTTGGAGGACATGAAAGTTTAAATTGTAAGTGAGTGTTTAAAGTTGGTAATTGCAAGTTACGACAGTTAGAAGATTTAAATGCTTAAGGTGACCATGAGAAAATCCTTCAAATACAAAACTCTGACCTCACCAAATACAGATGGACTGGATTTGAAACAATTTTTCATAATTGTTTCATATATGTTCCTAATCTATATTGTTTTTATTTTAAGGAAAAAAACCTTTTTATTTAGACAAAAAGCAAGAAATGTTAGAGTTGGTCTGGTGCAGCTATGAATTCAAATGCTAATTACTGGCCCAAAGATCTGGTTGCTCCCAGAGGAGACCTTCACATATACTAAGTAATACTATGCAAACCTTGCACCCTAAGTTAACTGGTCAATAAAATGCTAAAGCCGGTGATTGGGCAGTAGAGAGAGAAAGGAGAAACATGAATATAGAGTGAGGAATCCCAGGAGAAACCAGGAAAAGGGAGAAGGGATAGATAAAGAGAAGAGAAGACTGCCATGAGACAAGATAGTCCATGAGCAAATGGCCATGGACATATGGCTGAGATGTAACTTAGAATAGCACTAAAACTTGCCCAATCTAGGCCTACAGCTTGTGTGTGTGTGTGTGTGTGTGTGTGTGTGTGTATTGTGTGTGTGAGGGAGAGAGAGAGAGAGGAGAGAGAGAGAGAGAGAGAGAGAGAGAGAGAAGAAGAAGAAGAAGAAAGAAGAAGAAGAAGAAGAAGAAGAGAAAATTGAAGTAATTGTAATTTTGTTTAGTATACAAAACATATGTGTGAACTTATACTGTTCACACTTTCATTTCAAAGCAGAGCTGTTGAGCACAATGCTGGGCTCCTGTGTTTTGGACATAAAGAAGTAAAGGCTTCTCCACTTAAGGAGCTACCTGTAGGCTGTGGAACCCTAGCACTGGGCACTGTAGATGCAGAAATATGGCAATTGTTAAAGAGAAAGAACGAGTCAGATGAGAGATGGGTGCCCAAGCTTCATTGTTTCTTGGTTGAGCTTCTGCCTGTCTCCTCTGATGTCTAGCTCTATGCTCTTTCACTAATCTGTAGACTGGAGGAAACAAAAAAAACCATTGCTGAGCAATTCCCCAGGGTTGGCATTCAATCACAGTCACGTTAAATACCTCAGCTATCATCCATATTATGCACTGCTAGAGTAAACTCACTGTTAAAATTTACCATGGTTATAAATTAAAAATAGTGTCATTTTTGCTTCCGTAAATTTAACTGTGTGTTCTGAAATAAATATAATTACATCTACTGGTACACGTAGAAGAGATAACCTTGTGAAAATTATCCCTAAGTGCTAAAGTAAAGACAGTAGGTGAAAGAACTGAAAGAGAGAATTATACAGGGCATTATCATAACAATTGGGAATTATTTTTATATTTACCAGCACAGCATTCTGAAACACATAATGAAAATCTTCCTTCCTGGCATCCTTATCAAATTCCCAACACCTAAACCCCTCCTAAGTGCTCTCTGCCTATCCATTTAAGTCAGAGGAAATAGTACAGAACTGAAAACACACTCAGCAAAACAACGGAATCTTGATGGGATAGTGATTTCCATGTTACAGAGAGAAAGGCAATTGTACATTCAAAAGCATCTTCTTAGGCATTTAAAGTATCCCTTTATTTATTTTGTTCCATAGATAACTTTGGAAATATAGGCATGTAGCATATTCTAATCAGGTGATCCCAAGGTGTATCTTACAGGCTAGAGATTTCAAAATATGCCTTAGTTTCAACAGGGTCTGACTGTCTCTGTCTCTTCATACTTCATTAAAATCATTGCTTTATGCTTTACATATTACACTTTAACACATATGTGTATGAGAATGAGGGATAAGATCATGGCTTTGGGTAGATATGTATGTAGTATTGGAGACTACAGTCAACTTCAGGTGTTATTCCTCAAGTCCTATCATCTTACTGCTTCAGAGAGACTAGATATGTCACTTGGCCTGGAACTTACCAACTAGGATCTGTTGGCTTTTATAACTGTACGCCACTATACTACGCTTTTGTATGTAATTTTTGTGGCCCATACTCAACACCTATTGCTTGCATGGCAATTGTCTCCTATCTTTACAGCTGCTTAACTGAATTCAGTCAAATGGCCCTTTTTTATTTCATGAGAATACATGAGTAAATAGATAAATTGATACACTGAATCTGTTAGCAGGTAGACATGTTAGTCAAATGCATCAGATGTCTAGGTCTGCCTGTCTTCATGGTTGATGCCTCGAAACACATGATAAACTACAAGTGACCGGCATTCTCCTCTGGATCCCCAGCCATCCCTTTTGTCATGGGACTTCATCATACCTTCACTAAAGCTGAACCCCTCATTTCTCTATTGCTTCCTGTGGGGTGAGTACTATGACTTGTTTCAACATACTGAGGCTGAAGTCCAGTGTGTCTATTCCAAGTCCAGGCTTTAAGAGGGTGTACAGATTTCCCTGGTCTATGAGTACATGTGCTTAATAGTCTTCTCTTGAGAGGAGGAGGAGCAAGATCAAGGCAGCTGAACCAGTAAGGTTACCTCAGTTATGTCCTTTAGCATTAACAACCTGCAAAACAAAACAAAACACACATGAGTTGGCACAGCTGATGAGCAGAACCAGTTAATGAGCTATCTTGGTAAGTGTCCACGTGCGTGTGTGTGTGTGTGTGTGTGTGTGTGTGCCACAGTATGTGAAGGTACAGAGGAAGACTTTGTTGAGTTGCTCTTCTCCTTCTGCCTTTACATGGGTTCTGGGAACAAAACTCAGGCCATCAGGCTTGTCTGGAAAGTGCCTTTACTGATCCCACTGTTATGAAATGCATAGTTGATACTTGGTCTGATAAAGTAATCTAAACTATTACTGTATTTTGTTGGGTAATAAAAAATAGTCTTGTCTAATGTGTATAAATTCTTATAAATGTGATGTTAAAATGAAAATGCTATATTTTTCATGCCATTATATGAGGATCATTTCTATTATTTACAGCCCTGTGGCAAGAGTATAAATGTCATGTTGCAAGTCAAGGAAATAACTGCTTGAAATCTTAAAATAGAACTCATAAGTTGGTTTTATTACTCAATGATATGTCACTGGCCGTTTCACACTCAAGTTTAAGACAACTATTAGTTGGAATTGTCCTTTAAGATTTGGTAATTTGGTTGTGTTCAGATAGAGATGGTCTCTTATCTGGTTATATTTGGCATTTCCCATGTACTTGATGTAGCAAAAACACTCAAAGTGACCTTTTCCACATGTCTCTCTATCAAAGCTTCTTAAACAATGTGTCAGGATCCCACATGGGATTGCAGAACTGATTGTGGGGTCTGTGAAAGCCTGGCAACAATTAGATTCTGAAATGCAATGGGCAAAACTCAACCCAAAGTCAAACCTGTAATGAATGTGAAGTGTGTTTGACAGTGTTAGCCTGTACTGAGTCCTGCAACGTCACCACAGCCTTGGTTCTGAACGGACACAACACACACACACACACACACACACAACACACACACACTTGTACTGAGCATGCTCTGACTATGCAATGCTAATGAGTGAATGCTGAAGCACCTTGGCCTGCACTCAAGACTCAAGGCTCGTATAAACTGTAGTGTTTTAACTGTAACACAATGTTTTCTGCTCTTATAGAAAGATAACAGCTTAATTATGGAAAACAAAGATTTTTAACACTTTCCTAATCATTCATTCTTGAGCATCATAAATATCAGACTAGTAAATATTACATTAGTTTACTTTGAAAACTGGATCATATAAGACAAGCATATCCATCTCATTAATATGCAGATGGCAAAATTAAAAGCTAATAAACTTTTATGTTTGGTAAAACCTGGTAAAATAGTTGGTAACACACACAAACACATCCCTAAGAATTGTTTTAAAACATATTTTTGTGATTTATTATCAGCAAATTTTGATTTCTGTACCTATTTTGTAAATGAGTATACCTAGAGTCATAAACATTTCTCAGATCAAAAAGAGTCCCTAATAGAAAACATTTTAGAAGTCATGGTATACATGCTAATTCTCTTTAGCAACGCTGTTGTACAGGCTTTAGGGGATACAGAGACAATTTGAGCTTATAAAGTCCTCATGTTACTTCAGCTACCATATACTCCTGTACAGTCATGATTGTTGATAAGCAAAGAGTCAAGAAGAAGAGACACAGCTCCACTCTTTCTGTTGTGAGGGGCTGTCTACATACATACATTACTATACATACATACTTACATACATACATACATACATACATACTTACATACATACATGCATACATACATGCATACATACATGCATACATACATACTTACATACATACATACATACTTACATACATACATACATACATACTTACATACATACATACTTACATACATACACACATGCATACTTACATACATACATACTTACATACATACATACATACTTACATACATACTTACATACATACATACATACATACTTACATACATACATACATACATGCATGCATACATACATACATACCTATAGCATGCATGCATACATACATACATACATACATACATTACATACATACATACATACATACATACATGCATACATACGTACATACATACCTATAGCATGCATACATGCTGGAGTGAAGTCCTTGAAACCACTGATCCCTAATGTGTGCATGTGTGTATGATAGGGAGAGAAGGAAGAGACTTAAAGATGAGCTGCCATCGGAACTAAAACAAGCAAATTAGCAAATACTTTTCAGTTGATTTTATATTGACAAATATTTCAAAAACATCCCAGAGGTCCTAGACTTATAAGTTTGAATGCTTGCCCCATAGAGACTGCTACTATTAGGAGGTGTGGCCTTTTGGTGTAGGTGTGGCCTTGTTGGAGGAAGTGGGTCACTATGGGGACAGGCTTTGAGGTCTTCTATGCTCAAGCAATGCTCAGTGTGGCTCAAAGTCTCCCCGTACTGCCTGTGAATCAAGATGTAGAGCTCTCTGTTCATCCAGTGGCATATCTGCCTGCAAGCTGTCATGCTTCCCACCATGATGACAATGGCCTAAACCTCTGAAACTGTAAGCCAGCCCCAATTAAATGTTTTCCTTCATGAAAGTTGCCATGATTTTGTTGGAGATGTTTTCTGACCCTTTGAACTGGGAATTTTCACTCTTTTCTATTCCTATTATTCTTAGGTTTGGTCTTCTCATTGTGTCCTGAATTTCCTGGATGTTTTGGGTTAGGAGCTTTTTACACTTTGTCTTTTCTTTGACCTTTGTGTCAATATCTTTTATGGTATCTTCTATGCGTAAGATTCTCTCTTCTATCGCTTGTATTCTGTTGGTGATGCTTGCATCTGTAACTCCTGATCTCTTTTCTAAGTTTTCCATCTCCAGGGTTGCCTCCATTTGTGATTTCTTTGTTGTTTCTATTTCCATTTTTAGGTCTTGGATCATTTTGTTCAATTCCTTCTCTAGTTTGATTGTGTTATCCTGTATTTCTTTAAGGGATTTATTTGTTTCCCTTTTAAGAAGATCTTTAAGGTCATTCTTAAGGCCTGAGTTTTCCTGTATTTCAAGGGAGTTATTTATGTTCTCCTTAAAGGCCTCTATCATCTTCATGAAATGGGATTTTAGGTCAGAATTTTGCTTTTCAGGTGTTAGGGTATCCAGGCCTTGCTGTGGTGGCAGAACTGGGTGCTGATGGTTCCAAATTGGCTGGCTTCTGTTGCTTATGTTCTTGTGCTGGCCTCTTATCATCTGGTTACTCCTGGTGTTAACTGGACTGGGTGTCTCTGACTGGAGCCTACCTCCTCAGAGCAGAACAGGGATCTCACCTGTGACCTGGGTTACAGCAGACCTCCCGGAAGACTGGCAGTTCTCTCTTTGGTAAGGGGGCCTCCTATGTACCTGGTTACAGCAGTCCTCCTGTATCCCTAGTTAAGGCAGACCTCCCGGGAGACAGGCAGGCTATGGGGTGTAGAAGAGGGGCAGGCACGCCCATCTGACCTGGGTGAAGGTGGAGACTGGAAGGAAGATCGGGGTTTTGGCAGAGGGGATGGGTCCTACTGGACTCCATGGGGGTCCTAGCTGAGGCATAGATTAGGGTGGGGGGGGTCTCACCTGTGTCTCTGGTTACAGCAAGCCTCCTGGGAGACAGGTAGGCTGTGGGGTGTGGGAGAGGGGCAGGCATACCTATCTGCCCCAGGTGTTTTACTCCTAGGTTCCCAATCAGCCATAAACTTATGGGTATGGGTACATGTGCATCTTCCTAATATCAAAGGTGTGAGAGTGGAGTGTCACTCTGGAGGTTGGTTCCCACGGCCTCTCATGGAATGGAGAGACAGCAGAGGGGACGTCATTCCAACTACATCAAAATCCCATTCGCAGAGAGGAGACAAAAGTGTTCACTATGAAGCTATCCCTTCTCATTAGAGACAGCTCTTTCCAGAAAGTCATTTGCTACCTTCCGAACCCTCTGACAGGCCAAGAGTGAAGGACAAGTGTCATCCTATCAGATACATTTTTTTTTTCATGGAATAGGATTTGTAAAATGATTTTGGATATAATATTACTTGTGATGATGTTCTCCATCTTGGTTTGCAGTTTTCTGCCACGTCATGATCATAACTGTTGTTGATGCACACGGGATGCTTCTTGGATGATAAGCATATTAATAATGAAATTTTCAGGGGTGTACGTCGTGTCAGTCACGGTGTATTCACATATGAAACAAAGAGTTCCTGTTTCGGATGCACATTTTGAATTGGATACTTTGTGGGTGGAGGGTGTACGTGTAATCCTGTTTTCACTGATGGTTTCTGTCCCCGTGCTCATTTCCTACACATACTTCAGAGGGAGAGACGGGTGCCAGCATAATCATCATCTCATACACTTCACCAGCTACTGATGGAAACACATGCAAAGACCCACATCTAAACGCTAAGAAGAGTTCAGCAGATTCTGCAGAAGGAAGGGAAAGGATTAGAGGAAACAAACGAGTCAAAGACACCAGAAGAAAACGTACAGAATGATCTAACTGGACTCATAGAGGCTCACAGAGACTGAGCTGTCAACCAGGGAGTCTGAGTGGGACTGACTTGGGCCTTCTTCAGATATGTTACGGTTGTGTAGCTTGATCTTTTGGTGGGACGCCTAACCGTGGAAGCAGGGGCTGTCTCTGAATCTGTTGCCTGCTTTGAGCACCCTTTCCTCCTATTGGATTGCTTCATCCCTCTGTAGTAGGAGAGGAGGTGCCCAGTCTCAACTAGAAATGCCATGGCCGGTTGATATCTGTGGAGGTGTGCCCCTTTTTGAAGAGACCTGGAGGAGGTATTGATGGTGGTGGGGGAGTGTGATAGGGGGAAAGGTCCAGGATGAGAAGAGAGAGAGCCAACTGTGGTCTGGATGTAAAAATGAGTAAATCAATGAATTAAAAATGATTTTTAAAAAAGAGTTGCTAGGGCCACGGTGTATTTTCACAGCAATAAAGTCATAACTAAGACACATTCCCAGGTCACCCCTGTTCCATCTAGACGCCAGGCTGTCCTGAAGTGCAGGAACCAGGCTCATTTACATACAGATGTTGCTACCAACAAATCCTAGTTCCACCTACACCCCTTGCCAGCAGCCTCGCTGGAGGCAGACTTTGAGCCTAAGTAGAAACTATAAACTGCTGTGGTGACTTCCTAAGGTAGAAGCCAGGCAAACCTCAGGAAGATGATTTAGGCTTAGACTTTCTTGATCCTAGGAACCATAAGCTTAGGAAGAAGCACATTCCTTTAACCTTGAAGACTGGTTAGTTTCAGGAACAGGCACAGAGAGAGAAGAGGGAAAGAAGAGCCCTCTGAAATGTGTCCCCTTATTCAGGACTCTGCTTCCTCTTACCAAGGGGTGGTACTTATGCAGATGTTCCTATGAGCCCGTCTACTCATGAACATTCTATGCCAACCATCGAAGAGACAATGAGGGCTGTGCTAACATTTCTCATTGGTGATATAATTTCTGCGTCTGGCCTTCTCTTCTGAATTAGAAATATGTAGGTTCTGTGACATTGCAGTTAGTGTTTGTAGCTGTTAGAATTCCGTTATGAAATCTAATAGGAAAGAAAGGACCACTCCTCTATGCGCACTGTTTTGGGATAAGGAAAGAATGTATATTTTATCATTATATTTTCTTTGCCAGTTATAAAAATAACCAGGAGTGGAAAGTGCAGGCACACTCACTTTCAACTGCTTCTAAGGATGAGTTCTAAATACAGTTTAAAAAATGCCTGTGATTTTCTTTTGTTGTTCAATACTGGAGTGAATTGACACAGGCTGCTGTAACAAAGAAGTGCAGTCTGGGCTTGCTCAAACACAAGAAACACATTGTCTCACAGTTCTGTGGGGGTGGAAGTCAAGGTTTGAAGCGTCTGAGGGGCTAGCTTGCTCTGAAGCATCCCATTGCTTGCTGATGTCTGAAAGCATGATTTTCCTGTCCCAATATATCCCTCTCTTCATATGACAGACTCTCTAGATCTCTCTCTATCTTCATAGGGTTATTTTCTTACAAGGATGACAGTTGTTTTATGTTTCCCTGTGACCTCATAGCAACTGATTATATCTGAAGCGGCCTGACTTTCAGGTATGGGGATTGGGGTTTCAACATATCTAGAGAATGGAAACATTTCAACCCATAGTAGCCTTTCCTGTATTTTACAATATGTCTTGGTTTCTTGACACAAAAAACACCTTCACCCTATTGTCTCAACAACCTCCAACTCTTATCCAGATGCTATCAATATAATAATCAACTCTAAAAGCAAAAAATATTGTCTTAAAATTTAATTAATTCAGATGTAGGTGAACCCAGGAAACTTGGCATTCTTGGGCAAAATTGCTCTCGTGTCAATGTGAGAAACTCAGAAAACAAGATACCTGGTTTAAGTTCAGACAGGACAACTGTGAGATACTCTACTTTAAGGGGAGGCATCAGAGAGTTTGCAACTCAGTGATGACAAATTCTGTCAGCACTCATAGAATGCTTTCTTGCTGAAATTCAGCTTCTGTGGCTACTCTCCTTTGCCCTGGGTAAGTGGTGTGTGGTGTGAGCCCTTTGCATTGTTTTAGAGGTATTGTCAGGCTACATGTCAGCCTTGCTTCCAGAACGTGCTGCTCAACGAGGCTGCAGACCTCCCACGCCATCTCGTTCAACATCCCTTCTTCAGAGCAGTCCTCTCGTCCCACATTGATCTGTGAGCAGAAAGGTGGTACCTGGCCACTTTACACACTCATTTCTTGGAAACTCTTTCAAATAAACACACCAATCCATTGCTCACAATCTCAGGTCTCCAACACAACTTGCCAAATGTAACTCATGCACGGCCACATGATAGCATCAGCCACAACCATACACCAAAATGGATGTCAGTTTCTCAGAGCTGTTGACATGAAGAACTGCAATTGAGTAGATAAGACAACAGGCATGCATTGTTTCCTAGTCCTGGAGACTCAAAGTCTGAAATTAAGATGTCAGCTGGACTCTTTCCTTCCAGAGGCTGGGAGAGTCTGTTCCATGTCCCACTCCATGTTTACAGTGACAGAGGTCTGGTAAACCTCAGCTTGCTTCTCTCCAGAGTATAACCTCATTTCAACTAATTATATGTTTAATTACCCTGTTTCCAAATAAGGTCATATTCTTCAGTAATGGAGTTAGGAAACAATGTAATTATTGTTGTTGTTGTTATTGTTGTTATTTATTTTATTTTTTTTAGCAGAGTGGGGGATACACGATTTGGTATCTTCAGAGAAAAAAATACATGTGCTTCTTGGCATCTTCTGTTCTCCAGTTATCCATCTGTCTATGGAGAAAGGGGACAGATGTAGTGACCTTGAATGACATCTATAAATGCAGTTTTAAATCTGTTAGCTGCAGCAGCAACTTACTTTCTTCTTTTGCAGGACGGCAGAAGTGGATGAACCTGGGTATTTATTTCTCTACTTTCCTGCAACCTCACATAAATGATGGCAAAGAAAATCAACAAACTAAAAACAGTTGAGTGTGACAAGTGTGTGGGAGGAGATGAGAGCTGTAAAATTCAGGAAGCTGGAGAGAGGCAGATGGAAAACTGATTGGGCAGACCTGAAAAAGCTGGAGGCTAAGTCAACAATAGGATGCTAGAAGCAGACAGCCTGAATACAGGGGCTTACACCTTGTGCACCAAGTTAGGAATCAGTGGCTCCAAGAGCCTCTAAAATAAGGGAGTAGGTGAGCTGCTAATAACTTTGTCAGTGAAGTACCTGTCTGGTAAGCATGGAGACCTGTACTGAATCCCCCAGAGTCTACATCAATAAGCTTGGCATGGTAGTGCCAGTTCATGATCTAGCTAGCACTGGGGATGTGGGGACATCAGGATCTCTGGGGCTCACTGACAAGCCATCTTAACCAAGCTTGATGCCTGGTGGATTCAGTTCAGTAGGTGGAATCCCAAACACTCACACTGTAGAAGGAGAGAATTGATTATATTGGGTTGTACTCTGCACTGTGCAATGCATATTCTCTCTCTCTCTCTCTCTCTCTCTCTCTCTCTCTCTCTCTCTCTCTCTCCCACACACACCCACACACACACACACACACACACACCATACATGATCACATTGTAATAGATAGCTAGGTAAAAATTGGAAAATCTTTTTCTCAAAATGTATCTCTGCTATGTCTTTTGGAGGAAGCTACCAGATTGTATCTTCTTATCAAAATGATGGAGTAAGTAAAACTAGAGGAAAACATGGAGTCTAAGAAGAGGGACTCCTAAAAAGAGAAAGACTTGTTGGCATTCTGGACAATGGCCAGCAGACCTAGAGCTGTATGTCTCACATGTAGGATGATGTGTTATTATTCTTAGGAATGCTTCACTTGTATTGACTCATCTCTGGATGTACAGCCCATAACCTTAGCCCTTTGGTCCTGAGTGTGTATCTCTGAGATATTCAGACAAATAACTGAAAGGGAGATCTAAGTTGATCTATACAGTGTTTTGACAGTAGATCTAGGTGCTCATTTTTGTAGTACTGATTAAGAAAAACAAGGTAGACCCACAGTTAGCAGCAAGATATTAGCTGTTCATTTAGCAACGTAGTGACATTTTTTTAAAAAGAAAATTGCTATGTACAAACAGTGAGAAACAGACGGAGATGGAAAACCAACAGTGTTTATGTAAATGAAAAACATCTGTAGATAACAAGCTATGTGTTGAATACATTGGAACTCAATAGTTTGGTAGGGGGAGAGAGTGATGGAGAGAAAGCAGTGCTGAAATGAGCAATCAGAACCAGAGAAGAACAGCCTTCCTTCCCCAGGCCAGTGCATATCCCCTCTGTACTCCTTCTGCCCCAGTTAGAGCCTCCGAAAGCTCTGTATACCTGGCCTTTTGTTTCGCTCAGGGAACTTACACCAGAGAAGAGACAAAAACATTTGCTTCCTCCTGGCTTCTAGACACACAGTGATGATTTCCCAGATGGATGTGGGGATTTGGGGAATATAAATACTGGTAGAGTTGCAAATATCAACTTTTCATCTTTGCAATGATTCAAGTCTTCTGCTTAGAAAATGCAAGTGGAAGACGATACCTATAGACACAACTGGGAAAAACTGTAAGGGATAATACTAGCTTCCTTGTATTTTTAGGCTTTCCATATGAAGATTTCTCCTTAATGTCCAGCTCAAGGTAGAATAGACAGTCCATAGCTATTAAATAAGTGTCTGACTACAAAATGTGTTTTGAAAATAGTGGAATAGTAGGTGGTGACATATATCTTTAAAAAGCATGGGTCTCTAGGCTACAGCTAAAAGATAGGCTGTCGGTTATTAACTCACTGAAGTGATCAACTACCTGAAAGAAGCAACTTAAGGCAGGGCTTGTTCTGGCTCACAGTTTTAAGAAAAACAGTTCACCGTGGTGCATAAAGCATGGTGAAGGAGCTTGAGGCAGCTGGCTACGTTGCACCCACACTCAGGTAACAGGTGAATCTTGGTGCTTGACTTGACTTTCCATTTCCCCATTTTGTTAAGTTCAGGACCTCTGATTATGGGATGGTGTTGCCTAGATTCAGAATGCATCCTCTCTCCTCTCTGTTAAGTCTTTCTGGTAACATCCTGACAGCCAGAGATATATCTCCTAGATTATTCTTCATCTACTCAAGTTGATAACAAAAATTAACCATCATACAAACCTAACCTCAAAGAACTTGAGGGATCTCTTGAAGTCTGTAGCCCTTCCTTTGCTGACTGACTGGCGTTCAGTGAGAAGCAGCTGCATCCTGTATCCCAGGTGGCTGAATAACCTCCAACATACAGCAGTGTATGGGACGGGACTCCAAAGGTCACCTACATGAAGACACTCTCTTCAGTGCAAAGGAAGGACATGGACTTCAGCAAGTTGTTTTGCTTCATGATAGACAAGAACAGACACTGGGAATAAATGCCTAGAAATATCTTTTATTAATTAAGCTTACTGTTTGATAATGTATACTATGTTTCTCATTATTTACTCATTTCTAATTGTATAGAAAGTTTAGTCACACAATGGGTTGAATGGGAAGGTGGATAAAAGATCATATTACAGCTAGACTACACATAGTTTAGTAAGTTTGTGTTCTAAGCTTCTGTACCAATGACTGTGTTAGAACTACTTTCTTTATTGAAATTGTTAAATCTGAACCAATAAACTCTTACTGAAATGTTATCTTACACCTGCCTTTTCAAGGGGGTGGTCTTTGGAAAGGGGTCCTATTTACCATCTTAACTAACACAAAAACCAGTGCCCAGCATTTACTGAACACTATGAACAATTTAGTTCAATGACTACTTGGGTTAAACTTCACAATATGTTTGTCATATAAAAAGCACAGATGAGTGGGCAGGGCAAGAGATAGGTGTGGCGTTTAGTTGCAGCAGAAGGTCTCTTTCTGGGCTTTCAGGATTTGTGACCATAAGAAACCTTTTTGGTTTATTTATTTATTTATTTATTTATTTATTATTTTTTTGAAAACAAGATTCATAATAATTTATATATTAAATATTTTCCTTATTGTGATAAAATTCCCTGATGAACAACTTAAGGGAGAAAGAATTTATGTTGGCTTATAGTTCCAGGGTAAAGTCTATCGTGGATGGAAAAGCATGGAGGGGAACACATTACACCTGCAATCAGGGATACAGAGAAAGATGCTGGTTCTCAGCTAGCTTCCTCCATTGATTTCATCCCAGCAGGACTTGATCTCAGAGAATGGTGCCACTTCACAGTGAATGTGGGTGTTTCTACAGCATTACCCTAATGTAAAGGCCCCCTCACAGACATGCCCAAGGATTTGCTGTCGCGGGATGCTAAATCCCATCAAGTTGACAATGGAGATTAACCACCACAGATAATTGAATTAAATATTCTGTTTTCTTTGTGATAATGCACTCTTCTAAAAAAGAAATGTCTTTTTCACTTATTTGCAGGACATGTCAAATCCAGCCTGGCCTTCTTTGCCCCATTAGTGTGAATTACAGATTCTTCACTGTCATGACCCAAAGCGAGTAAGTTAATTTAGACCCCCGGATGAGTAATACTGCCAGGATATTTTTAGTGACTCTAATAATGACTGAATCTTGTGGCTTGCTGCAAAGACATTATTAGCAGCCGATTCCCGGCTTAGAAAGGGAAGATGAAAAGGTGTGAGTTGCAAAGGCTTGGGAGAAAATGCAGGGCACAAGAAGAGACAAACTGGTTTCCAACGACATGCAGGCAGATGTCATTCCTATCGGGAGGTCAGAAATGGCACCTGAAGCCATTACATAGCAGACAATCCAATGACAGTAACCAAGAAAACAAAAGGCATCTAATTTCCCCTGACTGATAAAGCTGTCTGAGGTAGATCAATTTAGTATGGTTGTTGTTAGGAAATTGGTCCTGTTTGATGTTCCCCAAGCAGATCATGTAGTTTCCTAGGAAACATCCTTTCCCACTTAAATCTAATTCTCTCACGTAGCGGGATCGGATGAGTCACTCGGCTTGACTTTTCTCTCACTTCCTTCTGCCATTAAGAAGGACCTACCAGCTGGAAATCTGCTAAGTGAAATGAATTTATTAGCTCTTTTTGCCTTGTTCTTCACTTAACTCTTGTGTTCCTTCAATACCAGCCTAACAGCTTCCCCAACGGGAAGGGCTGCAGATAATGAAGGAGCTAGCTGTGGATGTGAGCAACGGGTTCTCTCGATTTCCTGGTGATTAGACCGTATTTTAACTGCAGCTTTAAATGGAAAACAGTGCGTGCCCAGAGCCGGCCTTTCCTTGTGAGCAGTAGTGGAATTTGATGCTGGTTTCATTTGATTTTCTATTTCTACTCTCAATTTATGGTTGGGACAGAAAGGGGGAGGGAGCGTGATAGAGATAAGAGAAGGAACATTAAAGTTATATATTTAGCTATTTTTATTCAATGCGAACCAACAACTAGAAACACAGCTACATGAAATCTAGAACCTGGAGCTAACCAGAATCCGATTTTCATTTTTCAATGTTCCACGTGATGTTTGTAAGAAATGAGAGTTTGCTTCCCTTAAGTATGCTGAGTCTGCAGTTTAGGGAACTTTCACATTCTAAGCATAGTCATCTCCATGGCAACATGCACCAACTTGGGTGACAGAGGGAAGTCTGATGCAATTTAATGTAAATAAGAGGTTTTCAGAGTGAAACCCACAGGTTCCCTGCTGAGTTGGCATCATGGAGCACCCCATGAAGAAAGGCCTTGCTACTGACTAGAGCATCTCTTGGTGGGAGCAAGCATAAAGTCACATGGCCCACTCCCATTTCAGCAAATCTCATCAGACACTCAGTGTGTGCCAGAGTCTCACTAAGTGCTTTCCTTGCGTTACACAGGAGGAAAGAGGTGGGGGTGGTGAATGTTCATCTTATACAGCTCAGGGCAGGTTCTCAGCTCTGATGCTCTTCACCTCTACCAGTGTGCTTTGTCCTCCCTCTCTTAGGCAAACATATTGTTTGTTTGTTTTTCTTTCTCAAAATAATGGACTGTTGAAGTTATCAAAATGTCTGCTGCTTGAACTATTGAGTCACTAGTTTCATACAAGCAACTGAAAATGTGTCTTAAGTCTAGCAAGCTTCAGTGAAAAGCAATTAGAAAAGAGTGACTGTAAATTTTGTGGTGTGTATGTGTTTGTGCCTGTGTATGTGTGTATGTATGTGTGTGTGTGTGTGTTCAAATTTGTGTGAACATGTGAGAAGGCTAGAGGTCAGCTTCAGGTGTTATTCCGAAGGGGGCAACCCACCTTGTGTTTTTTGAGACAGGATGTTAATTTTTTTTTTTGGCCTGGAACTTACTTATTCAACCAGGCTAGATGGCCTTGGAACCTTAGGGAATCCTCCTGTCTCTGCCTCCCCAGTACTGAGATCACGAGCATGTGCCATCATACCAAATGGGGACTTGAACTCAGGTCCCCATGCTTACATGATAAGCATTTTATTGACTGAACCACTTCCCCTAGCCTCTAAACCTTTGTTGAAAACCAGTTGTTTAGCTCTAAGAAAATGCATGTAAGTTAGTCCTCTATGAATAATAACCAAACACAAAATTTCAGTGACGTGAATCAATAAAAAACATCACCCTGAAGTTCAACTGATCTAGGCTTTCACATGCACCTGTCTAGAGATGGGGGTTGGGCTTGGTCCTTAAATGTCCCCAGCCCCCTCCTGTGTTCAATGGGTGAGCCCAGCACTACTTTGTGACAATTCTACAATTCTCCCCATTTGCCTTGCTTTGGGTCCTGGATGTTGCCATATGACAATGAAGACAATACAAGCAATTATTTCCAGGAGGCACAGATGGTGTTTGTTTCATTTGAGAATCCGAATCCTTATTGGTCCTTCTTTTAAGGTCCATTTCCCAGGAAACATTTCATGCACACAACAATAAAGAGCAGCAAATGACATTATTAATATCTGAAGACTCATTAAATTCTACTTAGTATTAAAATGTTCCAAACTCTCGGGAGAGTTCTGAATATAAATGTTCATTTAACCTACCTTCAAATTGAAGTATTTTAGCAGAAGAAAGAATCGGATTTTGGTCAGCAAATGTTACACAACAGTTGCTTCCAGAGGGCTGCTCTCTGGTCCCATTTCCCCTGCATATTTGAATTTGTAACTTCAGGCAGAAGTCTTTTCCTTGGGTAGAAGATTGTATTTATCTTCAGGTTCTAATCGACTCCATCCTTCCTCTTGCGGGACAGTCATCGTATCAAAGGGGATCCCAGTGGGATTGTCATGAAACTTTCTGGTCTCCATTAATGAAAATAGATCTGGTCTCAGCCACAGGACAGGCTGGAAGGTCATACACCAGCTTTATTACAAGGTATTTAAGAGGAGAATAAAAAGACTGGTCCTATGGAAATCAGGTAGGGTTATTCTTACAAAGTGGAGATATGTCTAGGGTCCTCTCTGAAGTTGTCATGAATAGAGCGGTGTTAACTGGCTATTTCCAGTCGAGGTTGGACTCTGGCTACACAGGGAAGATGGGAAGAGACTACAGTCATAGACACACAGAGTCATTGGGCATAGGACCTTAGAAGAGTGAGTTGTATGCGGCATAGTTTTTATGTCAATTTGACACAAGCTACAAGTCATCTGAGTGAGGAAATCTCAGTTAAGAATATACCCCCATAAGATTAGGCTGTAGGCTAGTCTATATGCCATTTTCTTGATTAGTGAAGAAAGCAGGCTGAGCAAGCTAAAGGGTACAAGGCAGTGAGCAGTACTTGTTCATGGTCTCTACATCAGCTCCTGCCTTCAGGTTCCTGCCCTACTTAAGTTTCTGTCTTGACTTCCTTTGACGATGACGATGACCTGTGTTGTGGAAACTTGAGCTGGGTTAATTCTTCCCTCCTTAAGTTTCTTTGGTCATGGTGTTTCATCACAACAAAAGCCAGCCTAACTAAGATAAGTTGATCCCAGGATGATGGGGAGCTATGAAAGACCTGACCAGCCATGTGTTTAGGGAGGCTTGTGGAAGAACTGTGGACTAGAAAAGGCATCGAGTGTTGAAAACTTAGTGGGCTGTTCTGTAGGAGCTTGGACTATAAGAATGTTGAGGGTAATGCAGACTCTGGAGGCCTGACTTGTGATGTTTCAGAGGGGCATTTAAGACTGTTTTGAGTTATGATTATATGTTTTAGTTGGCTGAGGTGAGGAATCCACTGTGATTAACAAGATACCAGAACAACAACAACAAAAAACCTTTGTTTTGCTTAGACACTCAATACTGGTTAGCTGGGGTGGAGAAATTAGTGGTGATTAAAAGGAAACAGCATCATTGAGGTGAAATCTTCTGGAAAGTGTTTCCTGAGAGTCAGAGCACAGAAACTGTTCCAGACTTAGCCAAGGTTGTACCTTGTAGTGGCATCAAAACTTGATAGTGTAAGAGTCACCCAGGTGGTACTAGTTTTGAAGGTGTGAAGGCATCTTGGAGAGCAGCTAAGGCTTGGCACTATGTCAGGGTTTTGAGTCCCTGAAGAACACCCAGGAGAGGCTATTGGTGAAAGTGCAGCCCAGTTGCAGCGGAAGACTCTCGGCTTTTTGGAGATGCCAGTACCTTAGGATAACCACCAAGAATAGCAGCCACTGTGGAGTGGAACCAGTTAGACGCTAGAAAACAAGCTGTATGTGCTGCAGAGGGCAGGGCCACAGACGTTATCCAAACCATCTGGAGGAGCCCAGAATATACAGTGAGTCCCAGATATTGGAAATTAAGTTATTTTCATTATAGGAGTTTTGATTTGCTTTTATCTTGTTGTGACTGAGCCCTGGTTCTTCCCTCTTAAAGCAAAAAAGATTTAACTAAATTTTGATTTGTACAGGAGCTCGTAGTTGAGAGATTTTGAGCTATTAAAAGAGATTTTGGATTCTTAAAGAGACTGGGTATTTTAAAGGGACCGAACTTTAATGTGTTTGAATTTGTAAAGACTGTGGGATTTTTAAAGTTACTTGTGTTTTTAATGTGAGAGCTTGGGGTTGAAAAAGAAAGGAAAGGTTGTGCCTTAACACTGGTGTGTGTGTGTCAGGTTGACAATTGTACTGTATAGTTTTATGTTAACTTGACATGAGCTAAAGTCATCTGACAGGAGAAAAATCTCAATTTTTAAATTAGACTGGGCTGTAGGCAAGACTGTGGGACATTTTCTTAATTAGAGATTTATAAGGGGGCCCACTGTGGGTGGTCCTGGTTTCTATAAGAAAGCTGACTGAGTAAGCCATGGGGAACATGCCAGCAAGCAGCACCTCTCCATGGCCTCTGCATCAGCTCCTGCCTCCAGGTTCTGGCCCTGTTTGAGTTCCTGTCCCAGCATCCTTTTATGATGAACTGTCATGTGGAAGCATAAATTGAATAAACAGTTTCCTTTCCAAGTTTCTTTGGTCATCATGTTTTATCTCAGCAATAGTAACTTAATCAAGACCACGCCTTCCCTCTTTCCAAAGTTTAAAGCAAGATGAATAATGTCAGCACAGTAACACTGTTTGTCTGACATTTTGGCACTGACATTGTTCCAGTCCTCAAAAGATGCCATCTTCCTTGCAAACAACTGACTTTGTGTCTTCCATCCAGCTTCTAGAAGAGAATATTTAGCAGCATCATGGTTCTGTTTCTAACTTGAGAACTTCATATTTTTGAAAAGAATATATTCTGATGGAATGAACCAGGAAACTTAGATTTGAAAGGTACTTTAGTAGTGTGTGTGTGTGTCTGTGTGTGTGTGTCTTTGTCTGTGTTAGGTGGTTTATGTGTGTGGTACGTGTATGTGGTGTATGCATGTAAGTGTATAGATGCATATGTCTGGTTCACTCCACACGAAGACCAAAGCTGGAAGCTGGGTGTCCTTCTTCAACTCTGTCTTACTGCCTTGCAACAGACCCAGAAGCTTGGCATTTCTGCTAGAGCTGGCTGGCTAGTCAGCTCTAGGGATCTGCCTGCCCTTGCCCCAGAATGCTGGGTTTACAGGCACTTATGGCTACATGCAGCTTTTATGTGGGTATTGGGAATTTTATTTCTAGTTCTGGTGCTTGAAAAGGAAGTTTCCAAACTCCATGAGCCATCTCCTCAGTCCTCTAATTTAGGGACTGTTTATAATCACAACCACAAATGGAGCCTCAGGATTAATAAAACAGAAACTTGTTTCCAGTTACAGGAGCAATGGACATGGAAATACAAAGAAGATCATAGACATGCAGAGCTGTGAACTTGAGACCATGTGACACACATGCTCCAGAGCTGATGGTTTCTGCCTGTGCCCAAAGAGATAGCAGGTCTGTTCTTAGACTGCTGGGATGGACTCAGTCAAAACCCAGGTTTGCTAGGAATTCTGGAACTGTAAGGGTTCGGTCCTTGGGTCATAAAGCCTTCAGAGAAGGTGGAGGGAGGCTACCATAGAAGGGGAGTAAACGGTGACTCTGAACATCTGTGAAACGTTGGAGGTTGTTGACACTATCCAGCCTATCAATTCTGATGTTTATCCTTTAATCAAGTCACCTCAATGCCTGTACTCATCTCCTAAGTGTCAAAGCTGAGACCTTAGAGACACAGCATTTCTAGACTACTGTTAAATCATTCTAATGACTCCTTACTGGGATCTTAGAGATTTGTTGTTTGTATTACTAAAAGTAAAACAACAGACACACACAGATACAGACAGACACAGATCACCACATAGAAACATACAAAGAAACACAGAAAGACACCTACACAAACACACACACATACATACAGACACACAAAAACATACACACACAGATAAACACATGTACATAGACGGACACAGAGACACAGAGGCAGATAGAGATAGATAGAAACGAGACAGATACAAATTCAGATAGACACAGACAGAGACAGACACAGACATACACAGAGACAAACACAGACAGACCCAAAGAGATATAGACACAGAGCAGTACAAATAACATACAGACCTATAAACATATACAGACAGACACTGATATGCAGACACAGACATACATAGAAAGATAGACAAATACATAGAGACAGACATGCAGACAGACAGACACACACACACACACACACACAGACACATGTAGACACAGACACAAACACACACACACACAGATGGACAGACATAGAGATATAGGCACAGAGAGATACAGACACAGAGAGAGACATACAAAAAAATGCAGGCAGATACACAGAGACACCAAAATACACAGACAAAACCCACAAAGACACAATCAAACATTTAAAGAAATACACACACATAGACACACACACACACACACCACACACACACAAATGCACACACCACCACCACCACCAAACACATAAACACACAGGCACAGACACACAACACATACACACTCAAACACACTAACACACACACATACACACAGAGATACACACACAAAGACACAGAGACATAAAGAGACATACACAGAGCGACATACACAGATAGACACAAAGGGAGACACAGAGAGACATGCACACAGAGACACATAGACACATACAGAAAGACATAGAGAGACAAAATTAAAAATTTGAAACCTGCCTGTACCTACAGCCAATATGATTTCCATTTCACTGATAATGGAGCTCAGCAAATGTCTTCATTCTGAGGCTTGTCTAGGATGAGAAGCTAGGATGCAGCCACAGTTCTGCCGAGGCTTTGCAACCCCCTTCCTGCTAATACACCTGGATGTTTATACTACACCCTACAGAAGCTGTATGGAGTCTAGTAGGTCACATTTTCTGACACTCCTAACATATCTTAGGCACACTTTTAGGTTGTTTAGAAGACACAGAGAGGCAAAAGACATCATACAATTAGGACAAATAATCCTAGTGGGGTCCTGAGTAAAAATCTAATTGTTTTAGATTTTTAAAATTACATTTATTGTTTATTTTGAGGAGAAGTGCTCGTATGCCATTGCCTCTAGATATGGTTTAGAGAATAGCTTGGGTTCTCTTCTTCTGTGTTAGGGTTATCATCAAAGGTCTTTACCTGCCAAATCTCCTTGCCAGCCCAACTTTTGCCTTTTTATAATAGTGAAAGAAACTTTTTTGTTTTTAGATCTTCCCACAGTTTGTTTTCAGTCTTCTTTCTCTGTTGGTTTTCTTCTCCACTGCCTGCCTCTTTCCAGGGTTTCCTCTGAGAAGGGTTAGTTTTCTGGTTCAAAGGCTACATAGGTGATGAGTGAGCGTTTTCAAGCGCCTGCATGAAGATGGATAAATTATGCATACACCTCCTTTGATTTGTCCGTCTGTGTGGACCTTATCTATGTCTATCTGCTCCTTGTTCATATTATTGCTGTTGCCAAAATGATTAGCATAGAACTGAAGGAGCAGATCAATTATGAACTGTGCCTTGCACAGCAGGTAGCCTCAGTCTGCTCCAGGATCTTCAGTCCTTCTATGCATTGCATAAAAGAAAGAGAGTACAAAGTCCTGGCAGAGTCAAAATAACCTGCCACCTGATGTGTTCTAGACTGACTTTGGACTAGTGCTGTAGATAAAGTAGCAAGGCTAGAAGGTTCCTGATATACTCCATTCTTCATGAACCCCAAGAAAGTCTCAGACAAGACAAAATTCTTCCCTTAGACGAGACCATTGTCTCAGGGAGACATTGATTCCTATCATATTTTATGACACTTTGAGCTAATGGTCGCTTTGTTGAAGGTAACCATGGAAACTGATGGGAAGGTACACTCCAAACACTCCATTATAGGAACCTAGACCCTGAGAGGAGACAGAAACCATCTTCCTCAGATCACATTTGAGCCTTCCATTGGGCCACTGATGCTTTAGCTGCCATCCTTTGTCCCTCAAATCAGGCCACACTTCCTATACTGTCCTTCTCTGAAGGTAAGCTACAGAGTGCTTCTGTTGACAATGGGACCCTCACAAAGACCTGAGACCTCCCGTCTACTGCAGCAAGCCGTCTCTTCCAAGTCCAAGTCTGTTGTGACTTATGGCTACTCTTTATCAGTCCCTGTGACTTCTGGCACATAGGCTAGGTCACATGGCATGGAACACTCCCTAACCTATCCCACCATCCCAATAACCTATAAGAACAAGAAACTGTCTTTTCACTGTGTAACTGAAGGCTCTGTCTCTTTGTTCAGAATCTCATTATGTTGCCCATGGTCCAAAGCTATAGACAGCCTGATCCTCCTGAACTGGCGGGCCTGTGTCCCTTCAGGGCTCCATTTTGACTGCCTATGACTGTGATGTCCTCTTTCCTAATGTCTCAGGGTATTTGTCTCAGCTTACTTTCTATAAACCAGAATTCTTCTGTAATACATTATACCTATGGATTTGGAAGGCAGAAATAGACATTTCTGTGATGGTGGAGTTGGTCTCTAGCTGTATAGTGTAATATGGCAGCCCCCAAGTCTTATACAGTCTCTATAAGCTTAAATATTGGCAGGAACTGAGGAACTAAACATTAAAGTTTGAATTTGACTAACATTTAAAGAGCTGCTTACAACTGGACAGAGACTATGTTGCAGAGTAGCAAAGGTCTAGAAAGTTTTTGTGATATGCCTGGTGTTACTCAACTTTAAGTGGGAGAACTTCTCTGTCTGCTCAGGACCTCTGACTCAATTGTGAATTATTACTTGCTTACAAACATTAGAAAAAATCTCCCAACCAGGCATAGAAAACCAAGTGAAAATTGTAGAAGAGACAAGCCTGTTGCCTTGGCAATGGCGGAGGGAGATGGGTACTGCTAGAAGCTGGTGATGGAGGAAGATGAGTCCCTTAACAATAGCATCCTGGGAACATTAAAATTCAAGGCTGGGGTCATAGTTCAAGGGGTAGAGTACTTGCCTAGCATTCATGAATTGCTGGATGCAGTTCTCAGCATAGCATCAACTGGTGGTATAGGTCTGTAATCTCAAAAATCTGCAAATGCAGACAGGGAGATCAGAACTTCAAGGTCATCCTTGTCTACATATTGAGGTAACCTGGACTACATAGTCTAGCCAAAGAAAAAGCATGTATAGTCCAAATGAACACATATACCAGGTATATTAAGTTAATGAAACTAAAAAGAAGTATGGGTATATTTCCTTATTTAAGGGAACATAGGCAACGGAAGCTAAAATAGAAATGTGGCCACAGACAGTTAGAAGGGAAGCAAACACAATCTAGGGTTGGTATGAAATGCAACTCAATTTATCTTACACAAAATGTTAAGAAATAATGTCCCCAAAATGGGCATATTAAAGAGCCATGTGAGAACAGCAGCTACAAAATGCTCTCTGAGACTAAGAGGTCAAAGCTATTATCTCCATGGAGTACAGCATCTCGTGGGGAGAGGTGGATTGGCAGAGGGCGAGTTAATACTTCTCAGCATTTCTTTCTTTGGTCATGTTAGTTTCTTTTTATTGAGCTTCCTCGGTTTGACATTAAGGCAGAAAATAAACCTATCAGGAATAAAAAAAAAAAACCTAATGGAAGGATGTTTAGAAAAAAAGAACACTTAAGGAACAATCTAGTTCATTAGTGTTCTTCCTGTGTGTTTTGCGAGGTGTACAAAAATATTTACTCGTGGAATTATTTGTATTGTCTACTCTATACAGGCAATCAGTTTTGCCTTGCAAGCCCAGTCCCTCACTATATTCTTAGGTCCCCTAACTAATTAGATTACACAATTGACATAGACAGAATTAGCTGGGCGTTACATGAATCCAGCCATAGTCTGGAGCATACTCTAGGTATAGGGTAACAAGCATAAAAGGGCATGAAGGTAGATGTGGCTAGTTGGGAAGAGGAGGAGGTGGGTAGTGGTGGGAGGAAATGAGACAGTAGTACAATAAAAAATGGAATAGATACATGTACAAAGATGTCACAATGAGACATTATATAAAATGTATAGATGCTAATAAAAACACCAAAAGAAAGGAGACACATTCCTTTGGGTTTGGTACTCTGTCATCAATACCTACAGGAAGAATAACTAGATTCATTCATTTTGGCTACCTGTTATGCATACTAAGATGGATGGGTGGAGCCAAGTAAGGGCTAGTTTATTAGACTTAGACAAACAGTGAACAGTCTAGATAGTCAAAGACCACCTTGAACCTGGTATTGAAGATGCTAGACAATGACTGAAGACAGGCAGTTGCTCTACTTCAGAGCTATAGTATAGCCACAGGTCAGAGGGTTTACAGCAGTTCATGCATTCTAACAAGGTTCATGGATGGCAGAATCAGAGACCAGGCTGAACCCAGATACCCAGTGCACCCACAGAATGGCTTGCCTTGCTTCCCAACACTGCACAGCTTGTTTGTGCTTTGTAAGAGCTGATTCTTATCAGCTCTTATATATAAGCAAGGGTGAATGGAGTGGAGACAACATAACATAACCCTCCCTGGCAATGACCACCTGACCTTCTAATCTAGGGCAGCTAAGACTGTAGCTCTATTGCTGAACTGGCCCTTCTATGCATTGAGCTTTAAGCACATCTATTTAAAAGTCTCTTTCCTTAAAGTCACATCAGGAGTTATTTCATGCTCCTGAATAGAATTGAGAGGTTAAACCCACCTGACTATCATTGTACTTCAGTAATTTGAAATGGTTGCAAAGTCCACTATATCTAGACCCTCCAAGGGCAAAAGAACCATATCCCCCATCATTACCAGAATTACCCTTGTAGGCAGGTTAGCCCAAGCTTGATGGACCAGGAGACTTTCTGCAAGTTCACCAGGCCATGTACTACATTCTACCACTGGACACTTTTTTGCATCCCTAACATCAAAGTTTTTATCATAACATTTCAAAGGAAACTGTACGTCATCCTTGGATTGGTGCAGAGGAGAGGATGAAGCTCCTTGTTCTCTGGGTTCTGTACAGCCTCTCTATCAAATGCGGCTTTTCCTTCCAGAATCTCTTGGTCATGTTCCAGGCCCATTGCTCTTGGTACTGAAATTGCCCTCATTACATCAAGCTGATTATAAAAGCCCTGCCTACTGCCTTAGGCTGCCACTACAACTACACAAAGAGCAGAAATCTATGCTCTTTTGTCTCAAGGCCCATAGAGTACAAGGTCAAGCTGCTAGGGGGTTATACATCTAGGGGAGACCCTCTTCCTGGTTTGTAAATGGCCACCTTCTGACCATAAAGATGGTTTCAGATTATGACCTAATTAAATCCCAATTATGCTCAAAGATCATGCCTACAATACACCAACACACTCATGTCCCATCTCAAACAGTAGCCTGTTATTCATAAGATACATGCCTGTTCAAAGCCCACACGGTGTATATACCCTGTACTTTCACATTGAGTTTAAATAACTCTCTGTGCTACTTTTCTGTCTGTGTGTACATCTTTCATTATTTGAACCAGATACTGGAAACTGGAAACACCTAGTCTGGACAAAGACAAATAGCCATTCAGCCCTGAACCTATGAAAGGAGCTTCCAGGTTACAGTGGTAAGAGAGGTGTGGGTTAGACATTCTCATTTCAAATGCATAATTAAGAAAGAGGTGAAGGATGATGGGTAAAAATGAATTTTGAATCCCTTCTTGGCGAATCCCACTAGCTTGCAGAGCTTGAGGACATCCTTTCTGGGTCTAGACTCTGCCTGTGAGGGCTCTAGAGTTGCCATCCTTCATTCTGAATCCATTGAGTTGCCAATGAGAGGTAGGACATCCTACAGCAGGCATCACAGAAGCACGAAGCAAGTGACCTTGGTGACATCCACTGACCTCCGGGGACATTTTTCAGTTTCTTTGAAGAGTCATGGCTGATTGCAGATAAATAGCCCAATGATGTAGTCTCATAGGTAGCAGGAATTCTGACAGCTTTTTTCACTCCCTCTCCTTGTCTCATTTCTTTTTAGATGTGTGTTTTTACAGGCACAATCCTGTGTTTATGTCTGTTTTATGATTCCCTGGGATGGCAGAGTAGCTTCTGGAACCACGGGATCCTTGACCATCTCTTTAGAAGAAGCTCTTCTGTGGTTTACAAAGCAGTAGCCTGAGAAATTTGCAAGCCCACATGTTCTGTTCCTTTGTATTTAAGAGCCCGTCTCCATCTTCCTCTTGTTCTCTCATTTCCATAAGAGGAACAGGAACAAGGGGAAGGGAAGCTGTATCTCTAGCACTAGACCTGGAAATCTCGGATAAATAGTTATTTTATCACATGCAAGATTTGCCCTTCCAGAAAGTGCTATGACACAGGTTAGATGAATTCTTTGACACTTTATAAAAAAGACAGCTTTCCTTCTAGATCTAAACATAGTCCCTTATTTTACTTGAAGCCCTCTTGGCACCACCTTTGATATTTCCAGTGTGCACCTCAGATTTCTTCCATCCGTACACAATTTCAAAGCTACCTTTACACTTTTGGGTAAATTACAGAGAGCACCCTGTTTCTTTGTATCAACATTTAGTCTTAATAGGAAGTCAAAATAAAATACCAAGGATATAGGGAATTAAGCAAAAGAATTATCTATCTATCTATCTATCTATCTATCTATCTATCTATCTATCTATCTATCTATCTATCTATTTATTTGTTTTTACTGTTTAGAAGGCAGACAGTCCATGTGCTGTTGCCAGCAAATCAGATTTCTGGTGAGACTTGAAGAGTGCCACCATCTTGTTCTGTCTGTCTCACATGTGCTTTCCCACTTAAATCCATGTGTAAAGAAAGAGAAAGAATCCTAGCTTTTCTGATAAGGCACAGCTTATCTTCTGATAAGGAAGGAGCCTGGGGGTGGGGCTTAATCTCTCTCTCTCTCTCTCTCTCTCTCTCTCTCTCCTCTCTCTCTCTCTCTCTTCTTCTCTGTCTCTCTGTGTGTGTGTGTGTATGTGTATGTTCATTACTACATGTGTCTGAACTTGTGCAAATTAGTGCATGGATAGAGGCCCAAGATTAATGCTAAGAGTCTTTTTCAGTCCCTCTACACCTTATGCATTCAGTCAGTGTCCTTCAACTGAACCCAGAGGTCACAGTTACAGCTGCTTTAGCTAGCCAGGTTGCCCTAGAGAACCCCTGGAACACCATCCACAGGAGAGAAGCAGGCATTGGTTCCAGAACTGTACTTGTGCTTTCTATGAAATATCTCCTACTTCAGACCCACATGTGGATTTTCTTTTTTTAACTTCAGTTACATCGTTAGCCACTGTAGAATTCCCTTGGTTAACCAAAGGACTCCTCATATCTTACTATGTGTGATGTGTGTGTGTGTGTGTGTGTGTGTGTGTGTGTGTGTGTGTACATATAAGTATATGTGTATATATGTGAGATCATGTAGCCTTCTTAAGTTATATGCTTCAAACCTCAAACTGTAAATTTATAGTAAAGTTTAAGAATTAATACAAACTTTAAATTTAAGTTAAAGCTTTAAAAGAATTAGTAGAAATATATTACTGAGTTTACAGATTTCTCTTAATCTTGAAGAATTTCTCTTTTTAAGTGTACTTGTTGTGTGGATGTATGAGTTATGCTGTTTAGATTTAGGGATGGCAGAGGCATAACAAAATGGGAAAACCTCAAGGTTACAAATACTCAGGCCATAAGTGATCAAAGGGTTTAGGAACCTTGTTTAAGATGCATGAGGGAAACATGGATTATCTCTGCAGGCAAATGGCTGTGTCCATGGTACTAAGGGTTCTTAACTCTATCAGCAGGAAAGGCAAGGCTGATCACAGGGTGAGGGCTTCCTTTTCTGCCAATGATTCTTAATTTCTGTCTTTCTTTCCTGCCTCATCATGACCTGAACCAACCCCAATGCATCCCCCATCTGAAAATATGATCACATTAAAATTAAATCTGTGGAGAAGGAGGTGGAAGGGAGTCACGAGTATTCTGTTCTGAATACTTACTTGGAATAAATTCCAGTAGGTTCTTTTCTTCATAGACCCAACTCTCTAGGAGGAGTGATATTTTCCACTGATTTATTATCCAATCATGTGATCTGGCTAATATATACTCCCTGACTGGTTTTCCTCTGCCTCTTCTTGGTTGAGTGTTTGACCTTAGCTTACTCCATCCATAGGAGGGGAAGGTGACATTGGGTCTACAATTTCACTTGTGTTTTCTATAGAATATATTCTACTTCAAACTCAGTGTGTGGATTTTCTTTTCTTTTCTCTTCTTTCTTTCTTTCTTCCTTTCTTCCTTTCTCTCTCTCTCTCTCTCTCTCTCTCTCCTCTCTCTCTCTCTCTCTCTCCCTCCCTCCCTCCCTTCCTTCCTTCCTTCCTTCTTTTCTTTTTTTTCTTTCTTTTTTAAATTACAGTTACATCTTTTAGGCGCTATAGAGGTTTTCTTGGTTAACCAAAAGACTAGAACTCAAGCATGTTTGACAGGCGAAGGCCACTGCTGTTAACACGCTTGACAATGAAACAATCTTGGGACAACCAACTTCTGTTTCACACTGTGTTACCTCTCCATTTAATAGGACCCCTGTTTACATTGTTTGCTTAGCTGTGGCGTTCTGACTTCAGTGATTTCAGTGTTTAAAGGTTGGCTTGACCCAGGAACAAAGCAGTCTGACAGTCTGGTTTCATTTGTGCTGCCTTGGGCATCTTCTATGTTGAAATTGAAAGAAACTCAACATTGAATTGTTTCTGCCATTGTTAATGGGTTGATGAACTGTGGTGTTCCTCTTTCAAATTAGGGGAAAGTGGCATCCTATTGGCTCAAACTTCAGGCTCATCAGGAAAATAAGTGACCCAGGTTTCTGACCATGAAATACCAGAAGGTGGTGAGTCTTTAAATAGTGGCATAGGCGGGAAGCATAAGAGTGAGGAAGGGAGGGGGCATACTGGGATAGAAAAAATGTTTTGTACACAAACTTCCTAGCTTAGTAGTATAGAGAACTTTTTCTATAGTCTTTTTATACTGAATCTGCTTTGCAAGTCAGTAAGGGTATGGGATGCTGTAGATCAGTGGTTTTCAACCTGCGGGTCTCAACCTCTTTAGAGGCCAAACAACCCTTTCACGGGGTCACCTAAGACCATTAGAAAACTCAGATATTTACATTATGATTCATAATGAAATTACAGTTATGAAGAAGCAATGGAAATAATTTTATGGTTGGAGGTCACCACATATGAGGAACGGTATTAAAAAGTGACAGCAGTTGGAAGCTTGAGAACCACTGCTGTAGCTAGACTTGAAGAAGAACTTGCAGTTGAAGAAGTCATTTGAGGCAATTATCAGGCCAAATATAACCTGAGTCAGACATCTTTATAAAGCACCATATTCTCCCCTTGGCAACTGTGTGCAAAAAAGACCTATTCTCACAGGACCTTAGTATTCACATTTATAAACTAATAAGTTTGATTAAACAACACCCAAGGGGCCTAGTAAGAGCTCAACAGTTAAGAGAGTCTACTGCTCTTGCAGAAGACCTCACTTGGCTGCCAGTGACTACATAGGGAGACTTACAATGATCATTCTACCTTCAAGGAATTGAGGACCCTCTTCTGGACTCCATATGTACCTGTACTCACACGTGCACACATCCATACATAAATGCACAGAATTACAGCAAATTTTAAAGCATAAAAATAAAAACAACCCCAAATCAACATCTAAGCACTTCTAGAAGTTTACTAGGTCTATGCTATTCTATTTTTTTTTTCTTATGGCATTCTTGAACTTGGCCGTAGATGTAATTTATCATTTGACCCAGCTCACTTTTGATATCCACCAAAGTCACAATGAAAAATAGCTTCTTAGGACAATTGACCTTTAAAATGTTGAAAGACCACAAAGAAAGATGGAACACCATGCTGCTAAGGCTGCCTGTGAATGTTAGGGGAGAAGCCATTTCCCTGTTAACAACAAACTATTCATATGCACACCAACCTTTCTGCATCTCAGCACAAGTAACATCTAGAACTGACATTCAAGTGATTTGTTTGTGGAGAATCCTCCTTAGTCTGTTTCTCATTCCCATCCTCCCAAGGAGCTGAGAGACTCTTTTCTGGATCACTATAGCATAGATAAATGGAAACCCTTGTTCTAGCTGTTCCTGTATTGTCTTGCAATGGCTGATTATCTTAGCTTTTACTTTAGAATATTTAGGACAAAATCTAGCTCTCCTGTCTTTCTTGCTCCAGTGCAGATTACAGGGCTAAGACCATGGAGAAGCATGTGGATCCAGTAGGTTGGTATAGCTTAGTGGATTCACAGATTGAGAGAATATCTCTCCTCACATCTGTCACCCTACATCTCTCACTCCCATCTCTCTAACATGGACTGAATGCTAGGACCTACTAACAGCAAAGCCCATGACATGAAGGAACACTATAGCTTGGAGCCAGGCTTTGTTTTAAAATACACATCTTAAATTATTATTATAGTGACAGACCAGAAGACAGTCACTATAGAAAGGATGGTTCTTGGAATGAACATGCCATGTGGCTGCTACATCAAAAACCTGTGAGTGATTAGGGGGAGCAGAAAGAGGAACCAGGGGAAAATGTCTGCAATAAAGTGTGTTTCTATAGAAAGGAATAGGTGAAGCGGGGAGAGCAGGTTTAGGAAAAGCCAGTTTCAGTAATGTCAGGAGGCTTGTGGGTAGGAGTGGGAGCTATTCCTAGTTGACTGAGACCCTGGACTGAGATGACTTGGCCAGTAAATGGTAGTGCTAAAAGAACCTAATAAAGTTGGTTATAATCTGGACTCAGAATGGTTGGTGTGTATATAAAAGGCAATATTATAGTTCTTTTCTCTCTCTAGCAACTGAATGGCAAAAATTCTTAAGGGTCAGCAAGTCCCGGTTGTGTCAAAGCATCAAAATAGAAAAATGTGCACAGTAAAAGACTTTCCCAAGTTTGCATTTGTATTGTCATGTACAGGCTCAATGGTCATAGGTTTCTTTTATTTAAATTCATTCATTAATAATTTTGACAGGGGGGTCTTAGTATGTAGTCCAGGCTGGTCTGAACTCATAATCCTACAGTCCTAGCAGCCTCCCTGTGCTGAGATTAAGAGCACATGCAGCATGCCTGACTATAAAACTCATCTATATTATAGCAGCCTTCCTGAACAGTTATACGGGGATGAGCAAAGAGCCTAGCACACGTGAGAGTGCTCAGCAAAGGACAGCTCTATGTTCATTCAAATATGGGCATGACAATTTTGACAACATGGCCTGCATACACTGCATAGTTATACTACACACATGATGGGACAGAGTAAGGGCAAGGCAAACCTCAACTTGGGAGAAGGGAGGGTTTCGTTGCTCTTTTGAAAATGACTTCTCCTTTGGGGCACTTTATGTATTATTCTGAACAATCCTGCAGGACAGCCTAGCTGCTCTGAACTCTCCCTGGAGGCTCCTCCAGCCTTTTGCTTTGAACCAGGTTAAAAATGTCCCAAGGACCTTCTTTCCGTCTGTCTTTGCTATTAACTTCACAGAAGCCAAGAGATCCAGAGGACTGCATGTATGTGTTTGAAAGAAAGTTTCTAGAGCATTCCCAAAGTAGTTAGATCTAGCTGCCTTCAAGTTTCAGAATAAATCTGCTTTGGGTTAGTCCAGTGACAGTAGGAGGCTCCACTGTGTGTCAAGAAGGAATGGAATTGTCACCTTAGGGCATATTAAAGAAACTCTAATATGACACATTAATGCCATTAAGCCTTAGCATTCATCTGTCAGTGTGCAGGAAGTGGGGTGATGTAGAGTTATTGGCTTCAGACCTCTGTCTCCCATACCTGGGGAGACATCAGTAGATTCAGAAAGGAAGAAAGCTATCACAAATGATGCACTCTATGGGCTGCAGAGAAGAGCTACTGAGTTTTCAGGGGAGGTGAACACTGAGCTCTCCAGGGACTTCTCTATACTTTTCTGCTGTCACACAGTGTGAAATAGGATGCTGATCAAACATCCCAGGACAGCTAGCAGCTCTCCCATGGGACCATCTTCAGGTGCTGAAAGTGAATCTTTGCCAGATGATGTTAGGAAGGCTGCATTGCCTAAACTGAGGGCTAAGTGCATTAGAGCTTACGGTGTGGGCATCTGGAACCTGATTTAAAAAATCTCTCCTTAATGTTATGGAAACATTACTTTGGGATCTTCCATTGCTTTCTCTCTTGGACTAAATGCACCCATGCACTTTGGAATAATTATAGTGAATTCATATATCCTGGCATCCTAGGTACTCAAGGCAACATTATTAAACACTAAGTGATCTCTTTATTTTTAAATGAAAACCTTGTGTATTTTTTTTAAAGACAACATCCACAATAACATTTCAAGTGACCCTTGTGTTGAGGAGATTGTTGACAGAATATACAATACTCAGTAGTGGTGACCTCTGGAAAATTACTTTCCTTATGAGATAATTTATAAGTTATGAAATGTATTAGGTGTGTAATGCTTTCACTTATCCCTTTACTCTGTCACTGGCTCTGTTTATTGAATTAAGTAGACTCAGCACACAGCTAAGCTTCTGAAGTCAGATGGCTGTATTTGTTCCAAATAGCTTCCCAGATTCGGAGCGGGTAGAGCTGGCGACTGCATTGACCCTGGGTACCTGCTGTGGTTCTGATTAGCCTGTCTTTCTCAGTGATGGCTGGTAAGTGGCACAGGAGAGGCAGGAGGTACAGGATCCACATGAGGAAGATTCTTATGTTCGTTTATTGTTTTTACAATCTTGACATTGGTTATGAGAGATGGGAACTGTTGTAACCTCTGTGTCCTGCATGAAGACAGCAAGGCATTTGAAGTTAAATAAATCACCAAGGTCATGCCTACTCACTCACCCAGGAGTCAAATTTAAATGTGACTGAAACTGCTGAGTTTTTTTTTTTTTTTTTAATTAAATGATGCAAGTAACTACTGAGATCTGTGGTTCTTTAGGATTGAAAAAGATCTCTCCCCATTTATTGTCAATCAAAGTCTACAGGGGAATAGATTTCAACTACTTTTTATAATAAACATATTTATAAGAAAAATCATGACAGGATTGAAATTTTCTCTTCATCAAGTTTAGTGCTGAAAACTTTCCCTGTATGGTAAATATATATTTATTTTCCCTAAACACGTCTCCATTTCAGTACCTCTCCATTTACCAGTCATAATTGGCAGGCTAACATTTCCCTATAAATATATATTCTGACAAATGAAATGATTCCTCTTCTTCAGAAGATGGAGATTTTTTTTTTTAGCTGACATTTACTAAATTACACAGGCGCTCATTTTTCTATGCAACCTTTGAAAGTTTGTCCTCAAATGTTCTAATGAATCTGTTAAACTCTGAAAGTCCTGATGACCTATAGAGGTGACATCACTTTCCTCAGAAGTCACTCTCTTTTGTTTTGTTCCCAACAAGACTGGTTTCCTTTAAACCCACACTGAAATTTTTCTTAATGGCTTCTCCTTCCTGCATCTAACATTTCTAATTTCAAGTTTGTATGTTTGCTAAACCCATATCTTCCAGTAATCTCTTTATAAAAATATGTGACAAGATGGAACATTTTGCTGTTAGAAACTCCTTTTATATTTTAGAGATCAGCTCCTTAGTTTTTTGTTTTATTCTGATTTGGCTTGTTATCTGAGAACAGGTTACGTGTATTCCAATCCACTCTGGAACTCACTATGTAGCCAAGGCTGGCCTCAAACTCTTGATTCTGCTGTCTCTGCCTTCCTAAAGGCTGGAGTCACAGGCACATACCAGTGTGCTCAGCTCAACACCTTCTTAGATATGTCTAGTACCTTCTTCTTCCATTATTCTTCTGTTGGTTGCATCTCTCCTGTACAGAGTGCTTTAAATCAGCGCACTCCCATTTGTTCTGTTTTGAGGTTTGTTAGATTCTCTCTCCATGTCCTGTCCATGGAATTCTGGTGACGGGAAAGCATGCAAGATTTCCCCGAGGACTTAGCTGTTACGATGTCTGCATTTTAGACTCATTTGCTCCTGCTCAGCATCCATTTTGAGCTAACTTCAGTATATTGTATGAAATAAGGATTCAGTCTCTCTTGTTTGACAGTAGACGTTGGGTTTTCTAAGCCTCGATGGTTGAAGAGATTATCTTTTCACCCGTTATGTGATCTGACTCTATTGCTGAAGAGCAATTGAGAAGATGTGAATCAGTTATTTCTGGTCTATGCTCTGTTTTACCGATGTGCATGTATGCCTCTGCTCCAGGCCTCTATTCTTGCCATTCTGCAACAGAATTTGACTTGGGTTCTGCAAAGTCTTCCCGTTTGCTCCTTTTAAAGACTGCTTTGGCTCATCAGACATTAGTGGTTCCTGATGCCTGGTGGCATTGATTCATCTGCTCCCATAAAAACTGTTTCTGGGACACTTTATGTTGCTTTCATAGCCAAGAATTTTGACAATATTAAGTCTTTCAACTCATGAGCGTAGGTTGTCTTTCAAATTTTTTGTGTCTTTTGAGATTTCTTTATCTATATTCTATAGTCTCCAGGGAAAAGTCTGTTTACTCACTACTTAAGATGATTCCTAAATATTGTATTCTCTTTGTCATTGTGATAAGCACCATGATCACAAACAACTTGGGGAGGAAAGAGTTCCCTTCAGCTTACAGCTTACAGTCACTCAGGAAGGAAATGGAAAATCAAAGTGGGAACTCAAGAACCTGGAGGCATGAACTATGCAGAAGCCATGGAGGAGTGCTTTTTACTGGCTTGCTCCTCATGGCTCACACAGCATGCTTTTCTATACACCCCAAGACCAGCTTTCTAGAGAAGGTATTACCCACAGTGAGCTAGGTCCTTTGACATCAACCATTAATTAAGAACATACCCCAGAAGCTTGCTTACAGACAATCTAGTGAAGACATTTTCTCATTGATGTTCCCTCTTCCTAGATGACCCTAACTTGTGTCAAGTCAGCAAAAACCGAATCATCTCAATATTGTTTTTCTTATATTCTTCTTACAGAGTTCAATAGTTGCATACAAAAATGGACAGGTAGGCTGGGATGATTCAGCTCATTCTGAATTGCCTGCCTAGTCATAGGCCTTGGCTAGATCCCCAGTGTTGAAAACAAAATGGTGAAGCTGAGGATTTGAATAGATATATCTAAAAGAAAATATCAGATGGGTCATAGAGTCCTATGAGTATCCCCAGTGTCATCAGTAATTAAGAGAATGCCAAGTATTTGGCCTTGGCTGCAGGCCTGTAATCTCAGCTACTCTTGAGATGGGGGCAGGAGTCCAAGGTCTACCTAGGCTACAGAAGTTCAAAGTAAGTCTTAGCAACTCAAAGAGACCATATCTCAGATATAAAAGTAAGACAGAAGGATGTCCATGTAGTTCAGTAACAGGTCTCTTTCCTAGTATAGAGGAAATCCTATACTGGATAATGATGATAATTGGTGATGATGATGGTGACAATGATGACACAATCAAATTTTATTCATATCTGTCAGAGTAGTTACTGAGAGAAAGAGAGAGAGAGAGAGAGAGAGAGAGAGAGAGAGAGAGAGAAAATACTAAGCACTGGTTAGACCCTGAAGAAATTAGAATTTTTGCATGTGGTTTTGGTCAACGCTATGTAGTGCAACATTTGTGGTAAACAGTCTATAGATACTTCAGAAATTAAAATAGCATTACTAAATGTCCCAGATGTCCCAGTTCTGTTTATTTATTCAAAAAGAATTGAAAATATGACCAACTCTTGTTCATCACAACACGGTATCTCAAATGCAGTAATAGCCCGGATACTCATTGAGAAATGAGCTGGAAGACAGAATTTTGTGTGTGTGTGTGTGCATGTGGGTGTGTGTGTATTATCATGTATTAAGGATATGAGTGTATTTCTATACATACAGTTATATAAGAGAGAACACTAATTAGTTACTGTGCATGTGCCTTGAGGGCATAATGATAAGCCTACTATTCTAGTCACAGAATGACAAACATAACCTCACTTCTAGGGCATATCTAAAATAGAGTCATAGACCCAAAGAGTGAGGTGGGGACACTTGGATGGCTCATTCTGTAAGAGGAAGTTTTGCTGTGTGAGCCTGAGATCCAAATTCAAGCCTCAGCATTTTTGTAAAGGCTAAGCCCATCACCACATACCTACAGTTCCCGTGCTCAGTAAGTAGAGGCAGAAGATCTCTGTCGCTGGACATATCGGCAAATGTATATGCTTTAGGTTTGATGAGAGACTCTGTCTCAAAAAAAAAAAAAAGTAAGGTGAAGAGTGACTGAAAAAGACACCTTATGCTGACCTCTGTTCTCCACATGTATATGCACACATGTATGCAAACCAGTTCCCAAACACACAAACTTGTGATCAACAAGATAAGTAATACCCAAACAATAGGTGGAGAGTTTCTGTTAAGCAAGGTAAGTAAACTACTAATCTGCACAGCACTACACTGTAGCCTACACAAGAATATTTTGTTCTTTTGAACTTTGTTAAGGAGAGCTCTTATATCAAGCATTAACATGATAAATATCCCAAAGGACTAGAGAAAGCCCAAATATTCTCTGTTGGGGTGAAGTCCTTATACATGAGTCTCCCATTACTGAGGAGTTGGCTAAGTAAGACTTCTAAGTTGAGGTCAAAATTTCATAAGTGCTATTCTCTGTGATTTCCTATGGTGCTGTGGACAACCTTTCTGTAAGAGATGCAGCTTTTCTTTCACCCTGGAAGTCTTTAAGGACCGTCCTCTCCATCCTTCTGGGATATTGCTAAGGTGTGTGTATGTATGTGTGGATGGTCACAGAACAGCCTTCAGGAGTTGGTCCTCTCCTTTTGTCATATGTGCCATGGATGAGATTTAGATTATTAGGTTTGAGTGGCAAGTACTTTTACCTACTGACACATTTTGTTGCTCCATTTCTTTAAAATTCTCCACTTTGGTTATTCTGGAATCTTCATCTGAAATTATTGATATTTTCCTGAAACTCATTATTCTTTTATGAATTAAAAAATGTTATTAGCTTGCAAAGAATTAGGTTTCATTATAACATTTTCAAACAAAATTGGAAATAGACTTTTCTTGTTTCTCTCCCCCACCTTTCCTTCCCCACTTTGTGCCACTCGACTATCATCTTTCCATGAGTATGTCATACATGACTTTGATATTTTTATTATGCTTTTCTCTGTCTCTTTGTCTCTGTCTCTCTCTCTCTCTGTCTATCTCTGGATTTTTGGAAGATTCTGTGATCAAAACTAACAAGCAAACAAACAACATTAACCTAAACCTGAGACCCTTTCTAACATTTAAAGAACTTCTACAGTCTACAATTCCAACATCTGGAGGCCTCCCTCACCTCCTCCGTGAAGCAGCTGTGCTTACCTGTTGCCTCTTCTTATCTCATGGGATGAAACGATTTTAATTTTCAATTTGTTATATTTGTCTACCTACTGCTCTCTGAATCTCTCTGAGTTCTTTGAGATTTCTGTTCCTCTGTTTGATTGGTTGTCTATTTTTTGCATCTTGAAAAATCTATTCCTTGTGTTCTCCATCTGACAGTTTTATCTTTTATGAAGGTGAGACAAAACGTTTGCTCAGTGCTCTGCAGTCAGACCCAGGCTTGCATGTCCTAGGGCTAAATTGGAAAATGGTTGAGAGAACAGAAAACCATATAAAGTGAGCTCATACTAAATGTCACCATCTAAGAGATTTCTCTGGGAACATCTTATACTTGTGGATTGAAATCTTTCCCTTCAGCTGGGTCAAGAGAGATGATGGCCTTGAGACTTCCTTTGTAGATGTTTAGTTCTGAATCTTCTTGTGTTCAGATTCATGACTTCCTTGTAAACTATATCTTCCACAGTCTATGCTTTCAGGCCAAAGATGAACTCCCTCCACCTATGCGGCCTCTCTCTGCTTTTACTTCCCCCAAATACTTCCTTTACTTTGTTAGCTGAAATTCTAATCTTCTATGAAGTTTTCCGATTCCAGAAACTTGTAGAAATGTCTCTATCACTTCCTTGTTTCCTTTCCAGGCTGGTCTTGGTAATGTCTTGAATATGCTGGTAATATTGTGGTTTAGTTAACATTTACTATAGAAAGAAGAAGGTAGTGCTAATGAGGTAGCTCAATGGGTAGAGAAAGGCATTTACCACAAGCCTTCCAGCCTTGTGAGTTGGTGGCCCACAACTCCATGTGGTAGAAGGAGAGAACTGGCTCCTACAAGTCATTGTGTAATAATATTCACATGTGCACCATGGAGTGTACTTACACACAGATACACAAAGATGAACACAGACACACAACAAATAAACATGATACATATTTTAAAAGAAGGTGAACACATGTAGCTCATACTTCATGACCCACCGTAATCTTTACCGTCTCTCATTTTATTTAGAAATAGACACTATTTTGACTACACTTTCATCTCTGCAGTGTGTGTGTTCCCCTCTTATGTACATTGCCTTATAGTCCTCTGACCCATTGCAGTTTAAGATGAATGTGTCCACAAGCACACTGGTTCTTATTCTTCTAGGACATGATGGTCTAAAGCTGAACTGAATTAGTCGCACTTGACAAATGGAAACAACTTTCTCCTGGGGGTTTGATTAGCATGCCCAAGACCACTTGGTCAGGTTTCACTAGCTTCTCTTCTGTTGAAGTTTGATTCTCTGGTTCTCCAACTCTCAAGGCTCATTTGTGATAATTTTATGAAATAAATAGGGGAAAGAAGAAGGAATGGGAAAGACGAATTTCAAACACATGAAACCATACAATTTCAACCTTAGGATTTTAGAATGATTTGATATATTACATGATACGTTCTCACCATACGGTGAACAAGCAGGAGTTCACTGAGAAGCAGGAGTAATCTCTTTGACTCCAATGTCTATGAACCCTTTGGAGGTGTGGACACACACCAGATGGTCAGGGAGAAGTTCCTAAGAGACAGTGTTAACATATTCAGGTGTTTTTCTGCTTGAAGAGGGCACCTGGTGCTACCTGGACCAAGACAATAGCCCCATGGCAGGGATTTCTCCACCCTGGATGTAACTTAATGGAACTTATGAATATTTATGACAGCATGGCTTTCTTTAAACAACAGTCTGGCTGCTTGGCATAAAAGTCCCTTCAAACCACTTGAACTGTTTTCTGCAAAGACTGTTTCTGAGCCCAGAGGTCTGGGCACTGACAAGCCCACATGCAATGAACTAGAAGGATGAGGACAGGTGGCTAGGGTAGTTGGCTTACTGTTTCTGGTTTGCCACTGAGCTTCTGTGGAAGCTGCTATGGGCTAAGTGTGTTTAGGAGCCTGGGACCCAAGATAAGCACAGCAGGACTGAAATACCTCTCCCATGGGCCCCTCCTTTCAGATACTCAAGCTTTAATCCATGAGCCCTAGTGTTGGTGGTGCAGCTACTGCTGCTCCTTCTGTACCCAGGGCTTCCTGGGTAGAGAGCCAACCCAGCAGAAATCGTAGTCCTGACCACACTCCGTTCAGCAGCCTGAGAACATTCATTCTAATCTCATAGCTCTGAGGGAGCCACGGGATCTTTTAAGTCCTAAAACAAAGAACGTCCTACACCTTGCTGAAAGCATACTTAGCCATTCAGCACTTGCCATCTCTCAAGTTGTAGTGTTATTTGTTCTTTAGAAACCTTCTTTCATGAGAAAGCATCATGGAAGATTGGGTAGAAAGATTTTGAACACCACAGAATGGAGAGAACTGCTGGGCAGTGGTGTCTTCTGGATATGACATGGCCACTGAAGCTATGACCTTATGACAGCTGTGGTTGCCTGCATATGATCAGCCTAAAATCGAGCCTGTCATTATTTTACCATGGTTGGGGGAATGTTACAAGAAAGTCATAAAGAAGATGAAGTTGAGGGGGTGTGATGCAGAGGAGTTTGGGAAGGGTTGGGAAAGTGTGAAAGAAAGATAAGATCAAAGTACATGGAATGCATCCACGAAATCAAAGAAACCAATGACAACACTAAATCCATAAAGCTTTGGTCTCTCCTGTCCTTATTCTCCTGTGGTTTGGTGCTGACTTCACCAGGTTTTATGTGGTGAGGCAGATGATGGTGCTGAAACTACAGATGTTATGACCAGGGTCAGACAAAATCCAGACTGTGTCCTTGTCCTTTCAGGCTATGACAGAGTATATTTAGTCTATAACCCAAATCCAGAGAGTTGTGCTGCCAACTCATATAACTTTATTCTGCGTTCTTTCTTTTCCTGTTATTATAGACATGGCTAGTTTGGTTGGGGATATCCATAGGACTATGTTAAATCCATACAAACTCATGGTTTATTCATTCCCAAACCAGGCTGAGGTCTCAAGTGTATTATAGCTTTATTGTGATATTTCCTGGTGCCTAAGACTCAGTGGTTCATCTCTAGAGAAGAGGACTTGGTTGCTGTTGTCCATCACCCATCACAAGTTCCCAGAAGTGCATTCCTCCATCCACAGCAGATGTTCCTTCCTGTTTTGCAGTTTATCTTTTTATATATATAAAAAGATTATCCTTAGTAAGAGCTGAGAACCGTGATTCACATGTTTTCCTGGCACTGGGTTATATTTCTACTTTACAGATTGGAACACTGAGGTTCCATTCTGCCTGGGATTAGCTAAAGGTCACCTAGCTATGTCTCAGGTTATGAGAAGTGTTGATTATGTCTCCCCTTCTTCACAATGTCCTAGTAACAAACCAAAGTACAGTCCCACCAAAGATCACCAGGGGAAACCAGTGAGTTTGATTGGCTTTACCACAGACTATGGGTCAGGGGTTACTGGCAGGAATGTGGGTAACACTAAAACAGCTGTACTGTACCCATGCAGAATGCATAATGGCTTCCCCATAACCCAGAGGTAAAGACTCTTCTCTACTAACTCCTTTAGCCTATCTACTCTTGGACATCCTGTAACCACATGCAGTTGAGACATATTGCTTACAAAAGGCTGAGAAGAGTGGCACAATCTTAGGTTAGGGTCCAGTGACCTTGCCAACCACCTCCACAAGCCTGATCATGATGGTGTTATGGAAGAGGTGTGGTGGATCTGATGCAGTGGCAACATTGCTCTGAGGATGGTGTCTACACCATGGATTTCCTGGCCCCCATATGAGGGAAGAATTATAGTAGTGGTTTGTGCTATTGACATTCATTCTGTTTCAAACTACTTTGTGGAAGAAGTTCTGCAAGGAGCCACCCTAGAGATGTGTTGTCAGAAGGGGTGGCTGTCACAGCTTGCAGAACCCCTTGAGGTTGTTATAAATGACAGTAGGGGAAGCTATCCCTCTAGATATGTTGGCCTTTTAGGGGAACATGTTTGCCCAATTATTCAAAGGCCAAGTCCTTAGAGAAATGTACCTCTGAGCACACTGTAGCTTTGTATTGATTCTTCTGATCAGGGATGGGATGATTCGTTTCCCTGCAGGTGTTTGGGAACATGTGAGGAGTCTTGCATCCCACCAAACTGGACTTGGGACTCTTTTATTACTATTATCATCTTAAATATCAATATCACGCTGTTATTTTCTCATCTCTTTGGGAGGGAAATTTCTTGTCAACTAAGAATATGTGCCATTTTTTTTAACAACATAAATATACTCTCTTAAGGATAAAAAGAATATAAGGTCTACAAGTTCTAACCTGTTCTGCAACTATTACAAAAAAATCCAAACAAACAGCACAGGGCCAGGGACTGGAGAGATGGCACAGTGGATAAAGTGCTTGGTATATGAGCACTGAGACCCTGAGTTCACATCCCCGGCATCTGTGTAAGAGTTGGGTGGTGGCATGTGTCTTTACCACTGTGTTGGGATATGGAGACAGGCCAGCTCCCAAGGCTTGCTGGCTAGCCAGTCTGGTTGAAACGACTATTTTGAGGCCTGTGAGTATCCCTGTCTCAAAAGCTAAAGGGAAAGGTGATAAAATAAGGCACTTAATATTGATCTGTAGCCTTCACATGCCCAGCCATGGCAAGTGAACCTAAGTACACATGTGTACACATACACAGGGCATACATGACAACACACACACACACACACACACACACACACTCACTCATCATCACACAACTGTAAAAAGAGAAAAACAACAACATATCTTGCTATGCATAAGAGAGAGTTAAACAGAGTGCCAAATCTAAGCTTGCCCCAGAGGCAGAGAGCTGGCAGGCAATCCCTGGGCCCTCAATTAAGGAATGTGAGAATTCTTTCTCTGTAGGTATTCATATCTGCAACACATTCCAAGTTAGAGTCCGGTGTGACAGCTGGTGTGTGAAACCTGTGTCCACAGGCACAGCATGTGCGAGGTCTTGAGGAATAGACAGAGGAGATCTGGCAACAGGACCACTGACCAGACACACTGAGAGTATCCTTATGAAGATGGGCTGCTTGGCTCATCACCAGCGCTTAGTGGGCTTTGAATTTCTGTTATAAGTCAACCACAGCTCCCAAGTCCCATTGAGATTTTCTAAGTACATTTCCCAGCATCTGATTACCAATTGTGCCTACAGATTACCATGGTAAGATCACATGTGTGAGAAATCATGGCACATATGCCAAACACACAACCTGTTTGTGGCCAGTAAGCATGCTTGCTTGTCTGAAGCCAACGTAGGTCTCAGTGAAGGTAAATAAAGTTGTTTTGGGGGTTTTTCAATTTTTATCAATTGCTCTCATCAGCACAGGTGGCAGTCAGGGTGGTTTTAGGGGTGTGTGTATCATCAGGCTCATTATAGGAAAGAATAGGTAATTATTCTATAACCTTTTGCTGTATAAACTGCGAGCTTGGGACAATGTTCAGCAGTAATGCCTGAACTGACTTGCTTCCTAACAAGACGCTGTCCAGAGCAACAGCAGAACTCTTAATGGAAGCCTGGGGTGATTCAGGAAAGCTGCTCTGGGAGATTTAAAAGGGATTGCTCTCTAGAGTTGGAGTAAGCAGTACAACCCAAAAATTTGCTTTTATTAATTCCCTCCAATGTGGTTGCTTTTTAACTGGGCCATTCGCAGAGATGTGTTTGGAGTGGAGGGAGCCCTTTATGGCTGGATTTATGGGCACCTAAAGTCTGACACGCTGCTGGCACATCCTGCTAACAATTCCCAGGGAACTTTGAAAGAAAAAAAAAAAAAGAACCAAAATGTGCTTTTATAAATGAATCCTAAAACATTATGCTAATGTGACCCATCTCCTAGGAATAACCCTTTCCCCTGCCATTGGCTCCTACCCTATCAAGAGTAGGATCATGCAAATATGCTAAATCACTCTCAACCAAACCGTAGGAGACAAAAGCTTATCCTGAGCCTGTTAGCAAAGGTTCTGCAGTTATGATAGCCACGACACCAACCTGCCCTGCCCCAGACATAAAATGAAGGGACTTACAACTTTCTTGTCTTCTCTGAGGCATCAGACTCTTGGTCAATTTACTCTTGAGGCTGGTAGTACACTACTGGTTTATTTCTCCTGTCCTGAGATCCCTGTGCTGAGCAGATGTGTACACTTAGCCTGACTAGGGGATTCATCTCTGCTGAGGTGTATCTTTCCTTAGGTGCCTATATAACTGGCTCCAGATTGCCCAGATGTTTTCAGAAATTTGACCTTTTTTTGGCAAAGATCTTTGATTTTTCTTGACCAAGTCCAGCTATAGTAGCTCATCCTGGGAAACTTGAACATTATGTAATCTTGCCATTCAGAAGAGCTAATGTTGAAAGCAAGGGCTGCTTTTACATGATCAACTTTGAAGCAATTAGTCAAGAAGACGAGGGGGCTGAAGCTCTCAGTGCCAGAACTTAGGGACTTGGATACTTCAGATGACCTGTGGTTGCACCAGCTGGCATGTCACACTTTTTCATGCAATATTTTTGTTCTAGTCTGTTGCTATGACAAATACCCTGATCAGAGCATCCAATGAGAGAAACAGTTTACTTGGCTTGAATTACAGGTTTTATTTCATCACTTGGAGGAAGTCAAGACAAGAACTCAAACAAACCAGTCCTCATGTCCACAGCCAACACAAGAAGAGACAAACCTACCAGGCTGCCTAATTGAGGTCACTTTCTGTTTTCATACAGTTCAGGGCCTAGCTTGTGAATGGTGCCAACCACTGTAAGCTAGGCCTTCCACATCAATCAGCAGTCAAGATGTGGCCACAAGCCAACTTGATCTAGAAAATTTCTTTCTTGCCACAGGATTCTAGGTTGTATCAATTTTAACAGTTAAATTTAACCATCACAAAACCCAACTTTAGGACATAATATGATCACAGAGTCCAGGATTGGGAAGACTTGACAGGACAGAAATCTTGGAAAGCAACAGTCAAAACGGGACAGGAAATGAATCCCACTGGGGACTCATGCAAGGTAGGAAGCACCATCCTGCTGTATGGATTTTGATACCTTCCAAAGAAGTATTGCCCAGATTGTGAATTGCACATGGATTGCCTGGTGTTGTGCCCCACTATTCCTGGGGAAAAAGGATAAGTACACCAGATAAGTAATTGACGCTAGAACAAAGTACAGATGCCACTGAAATCCAACTTAGTGAGCCAGCTTTATTGGGGTTACTAATGACTCAGAAATGACTCAGAGACAGCTGCATCACCAAGGTCACTGTGCATGGGTGGTGACAGCTCATGAAGTCTGGAAACACAGAGTGTACTATAAAACCTGTAGGCAGCTCAACGGTTCAGAAAGTGTCTTTCGAGGTTGATCAGTTGGTCCTAATCTCTTCCAGGCACCTTGGCTGGTCTTTGCCTTTCAGGCAGTTCATCTGGTCTCACTTTTGCCAGGCAGCTTGGCTTGTCTGGGTACCAGTCTCTATCTTTTTCAAGCAGGTTGGCCGGTCTTAGGGTGTCTTTCAACAGTTCTCACTGCTGATATTTACCCAGGGAGGGAAAATGCTTAGTGAATCTGGTCAGATTCAGAGAGTTCCTGGAGCCTTAGAACTAACAGCCTAAGCATATGGGGCTTCTCTGCAGTAGGGAAAGTTTCACTCTCTTTAGAACAGCCCTTGACTCAACATTTGACAAATGAGCTTTCCTCCAGGATGACAGGTTGTATCTTGATGGAAAATGCTGTGCAATACTGGAGACATTGTAAGATTCAGGTTCAGGTCCTAGGTGACTCTGGTCCTGGTGATCTAGATGCCACACTTGCATAGTTAAGTCCCCAACCTGTGTTATGCTAGGTGGTAGTGACTACCGTGCCAAGCTCTGATGAAAGTGAACCAGGTGACATTGGTGCTGTTGCTTGTCTCACACTGAAAGTGACAAAAGAGATCCCTTCTTTTCTGTCCCGTACCTCTCAGCATATTCTCCTCACTATGTTCCAGAACATTCTAAGATGTGTCTTCTTTTCCCCCTATTCCCTCCAGTTCTCATTCACCTTGTGATATTGTGAAACCCTTGAAGAAAAAAATAGTGCCTGTTTATCAATGGTGAATATTCAATAATAATTAATTGGCTAGTTAATAAATAAATTTGATTTTGAGTCATTTACCGTCTTTGGTCCTATATACACTTATTTCTAGAAGCTTTGGCCCAGCATGAGATATCTGTATAAACCAAATGTGATAGCACATGTCTTGATCCCAACACTGGAGAAATAGAGACTGGCAGATGTCTGTGAATGCAGGGCCAGCCTGGGCTACATGGTGAATTGAAATCCATTGTTGCAGAGAAAGAGGAACCTGAGGAGGCTGTTAAAACCGTGTCTGTAGTTAGGAAACAGAACAATCAGCAAGTCAATGTGAGCACTAAAACCTTAAGCCCCATTTCTGCTTCTTCCAGTAAGCCCCACATTCTCCAGGGTTCACACCCTCCCCCACAACTCTTCAGGCTGGGATCACTGGTTAAATGCATGATCCTGTGGAGGGGCATTTCACACCTCATAACCTCAGCAGAATTGAATAATCCATTGCCTTGATCATTATTAAGTAAATTGAATGATTGGTTCCTACATTTCATCTTTTCTTTCAATTTAATTCAAAGTACTTGTATTTTAAAACCACGAGTATCATAAGTATTGTGTTTAGGAAAAAGGTTATCCCACTTTCAGACAGTAAGGTCATTGCAAGGTCAGAAAAACACTCTTGGCTTCACTTAGAAAGTGACAGAGAAGAGTCATGAGAGCTGGAAATCAGGAATCAGTGGGCATCTAAGATGTGATGGGTTTAAAAAATAAAATCCTTGCTCCTTGGTGTCTTCTTTAGGCAAAAGCAGCAGCAGCAGCAGCAGCAGCAGCAGCAGCAGCAGCAGCAAGCAGCATCTAGGAACTTGTACAGATGCATATCTCAGGTTTAAACCCTGAGCTTATCAGCTGGAACCTGCATTTTAACAAGGATGGTCCTAATGCTAAATTTAAGAAGCACTGGATGAAGGGAGAATTAGGTGTAAACTAGGTCCTATAGCTGACTTTGGGCTTCTTTCCTGAATTCCCCTAAGCAGGTTCTGCTGTCTGGCCTAAGGCAAGTGAGATGGAAAGACAGAGGCAGATGCTCCTCACAGATGGACTCCATCATGACCAGAACCTGGACCACAGCAGAGCTCTGTCAGCCTGCGACAGCCTTCTTCACAACAGGAGTGAGGCTCTCAAAGATTCCTGGTTTGGGGTTGAAGGAATGATACTCTCAATGAGATGGCAAGGCTTCAGCTGTCAACCAGCAGGAGGTTGCTGCTTCTTGACAGCATGAAGGGCAGCCTGGGTCCACCTGCCTATCTGTCTGGGAGTCACTTGTCACATAAGAGTAGAAAAAAAGAGTCACTGAGAGTCACTGCCAGGACTTAGTCGGCATTACCATCTCATCTATAATCATTGGGACGCTCTGAGTGAGGTGTGGGGTTAAAGCCTCTGCTAGTCATGTGCTCTATTATATCTCTCCCTGAGAACGAGGGATGCGAGTTTGAAATTAGCCATAGCAGTGGCCTCTGACTTGTGACATTTAAGGTAGTTGGCAGAATATGCTATTTGAGTCTTGAATATTTAAAGAAGAATTAATGAGGGAAACTCGGTATTATTTTATTTTAGGCATAATAATCCTTGTTCTTCTGTTTAAAGAGTAGACACGGCAGAACCCAGTCCTAACTGACATCCCTTCATACTCCTTCAGAATCACTAAAGAGACTCAATATTCCTCTCTTTCTAAGTCTTTCAGTGCTTTAAGTATATATAGTTTCCATTCATCTCACCATTCATTTGTAAATATTAATGGAACAATAGATATTCAGTCACTAATAGATGGCCGAGGAAAATGTATAAACTGGCAGAATGATTGACCGTGAGGCTATACTATGTTCAGTGATGGTGACAGACATAGCAGGAGACAATACATTGCTGTCAGAGCTCGATACATGCTACCTAATGTGTGCACAGGTGACTGTGCTACCTAATGTGTACACAGCTAAAACTAATATTAATGTGACAGAGACACCAGGGCTTAACACATGCTCATATTTGTTACATGTCAGGAACTGTGTCAAATACCTGCTACTACTCAGCTCATTTGTTTTTTTATGATACCCCTATGAAATAATTATTACTATTCGATTCTCTAGGTAGAAGTGTAAAATGATCATATAATTTAGAGCAATCAAGTACAATCAGTACATATACAATCAAACTGCATAGAAAAGCTTCAAACCTAATACAATTTTGTTTGGAACAGAGCCTAGAGATATAAAATTAAATGTACTAATTCCATTAAAATGAGTGTTTAGACAGGACTGCCGGTTCAGGATTGGTACTAGGTGTAGGAAGAAAGGGAAGCTCTGTTTCTTTTATCAAGAACTCAATGCCAGTAATAAGACATACGTGTGTGTGTGTGTGTGTGTGTGTGTGTGTGTGTGTGTAAACTCTCTTGAGGTTGCTAATGTAAAATATTAAGGGAGAAAATGAAAGAATAATGGACTAGATCCAGATATGATGAAATAAATCTCAGGAGCTTATGCCAGGTGTAAGTTAAATTCTAGTTTATGAATAGAACAGACCAGAGAACCAGGAAAAAAATAATATTTCAAGCAGAGGGGGAAATGATATAAAGAACAAAGCCATGAACAAGATAAGGGAGATTTTTTCCCACAGTGTTGCTAAACATTGCCCTATATAAGAGCTGCAGGACTGGTGGTCACACCTGTAACCTGAGCTCTTTGGAGGAAGCTCTGGAAAGATCAGTCATTCAAGGTCATTGTTGATTATTACAGTGACCATTCTGTGAGATGCAGTGAGTGAGCCAGCCTGGGCTATGAGACCCTGTCAGAAGAGAGGGAAGGGGAAGAAGGAGGAGAAAGGAGAGGAAGAAGAGAGAAGGAAGGAGGAAAGGAGGGAGGGAGGGGAGAAAGAGGATATACCCTTTTATACATTTTGACACAAAGTATGAAACAATGAATGTGTTGGATTCTGTAGGAAAAGTGACCATTTCTCTTCATGTCACCTGTATGAAGACAGAATCTAGTAAGGACTTGCTAAGAGAATATTGTCCTTTCCTCTCCAACTTCTGGACCCTAGAAAATTGCAGTGAAATGTCATGAAAAGAAAAACACAGAAAGCAGAAGAGGGTGTTTGGAAGCCTAGGACAACGTGTTTATATGACGACAGAAAATGTGTTAAGTAGCAGAACCTGCTGGCACAGAGTGAGAGAAGGCCCAGTGGGGCAGAATCTAGAGTCACCTTGGAGGTAGGCTTCCAAGCATGTCTGTGGAGGATAAGCTATGTTGCATTGGAGTGGGAAGAGCTGTCCACTGTGGGTGGCACCATCCCCTGGATGGGATCCTGGACTGTGTAAGTGAGAAGGGAGCTGAACAGTAAGTAGCATGTATCATTTTTTGCCTCCTGACTGTGGATGTGATATGAGTAGCAGTTTCAAGGTCCACGCTGTGATGGGTTGTGCACTGGAACTCTAAGCCAGAGTAAGCACTGTCTCTCTTAAATGGCTTTTGTCAAGATACTTTATCATAGCAAAAAAGAAGAAACCGAAATACTCAGCTTATAGCCCAAGGCGAGAAAGTAGGATTTAGGACATGGTGTTACTCAAGAGTGTCTACATTGAGGACTTTTGAGTTACTGAGAACACCGTGTCTGTACTGGACCCCATGTATTAGCCACTTAATGCATTAATAAAAGTAATGTCTTATCATCTAGTGCAAGGCCTCTTGGTGACTGGAGACTCATATCACCTTCTAGAAGCTAATGCTCTAAATCCAAAACAGATTCTAGCTAAGAAGGAGAAGATGATTATATTCAACATATCATGCCAGCTTTCAGGAAGGTCGGAGATGGACGTGTAGATCAACTCAGCACCAGTAACTTAAAACTATGAGACAGCATTGAAACTCTCTACTGCATATATGTGCTATGGTTGGGATAGATGATAGATAGATGGATGATAGATAGATAGATAGATAGATAGATAGATAGATAGATAGATGATAGATGATGAGTGTGTGTACATGTATGTTTATATGTGTGTATGTATGTGTGAGTGTGTGTGTTTGTATGTGTGTGTATTTGTGTTGGGATATGTGCAGGAGTTCAGGGCCCAAGGAGGCTAGAAGAGGGCATAGGATCAGGGTCTTCTGGAGCTGGAATCACAAGGAGTTGTAAGCTGTTAGGTGAGGGAGCTAGGAACCAAATTCAATCTCCTACAATAGAGTGTGTGTTTTTTTTTTTTTTTTTTTTTTTTTTTTTTTTTTTTTTTGGTTTTTCGAGACAGGGTTTCTCTGTGTAGCCCTGGCTGTCCTGGAACTCACTCTGTAGACCAGGCTGGCCTCAAACTCAGAAATCCGCCTGTCTCTGCCTTCCAAGTGCTGGGATTAAAGGCATGCACCACCACCGCCCAGCCTAGAGTGAGTGTTCATAACCACTGAGCTATCTGTCCAGTCCAAAATTTGTTATTTCTGTTGAGCCTTTAGAAGAGTATTTCTCAACCTGTGATTCAAGATCCTTTGGGGATCACAGGGGTCACCTGAGATCATTAGAAAACACTGATATTTACATTATGATTCATAACGATAGCACAATTACAGTTGCAAAGTAGGAACAAACGTTATTGTATGGTTTTGGGGGTCACCACCACATGAAGAACTGTGGTAAAGGGTCTCAGCACTGGGAAGGCTGAGAAGCACTGCTTCGTCTGTGCACATCTGTTCAATCATATGTACACGTATTCAGTGGTTCTTCAGAAAGCCCCTTAGCTGTGTCTGTCACTGACAAAGGACAAACAAATACTGCAACTGTTCATGTTTGCATGGGATCAGTTAAGTGTGAGAAAATGAAGAAAGTAATAACAGGCTGTGGTAGATGACAAGAAGAACAGAGAAGACCCCCAAAATTATTCACAGTGCTATAACAAATCCTCCCCAGAACTCAGCAGCAGTTATGAACTCCTGAATGAATTTGGGACTTGGAAGTTTGTTCTGACTCTGGGAGATACATCAGTTGACCTAGAAGAAGCTTCTTGGCCAGGAAGATTTGTGCCTCTAGTCAGGTGCCAGGGATAGGTAAGGGCAGAAATGTGGAAATGGCTCTGCTGCAGAGATGGAAGATTGCCATGTCTCCTGAAGCCCAGGCCTGAATCCCAACAGAATTCAACTCCTGAGAGAAGGAGAGAATTAAGGTCAACTCTTGTTGTGCAGTCAACTCATCAAGGCAGAACAGCCAGGATTATGCACTTACGTTTAGCAATGTGCTCTGGGTGTGGCTGTGAATAGAGCCAGTGTGGATCCAGTAAAAGCCTGGGAGGCGAGCTGTCTCCAAGGAGAACCAGAAAGAAGAGAAGTGAGATAAATGGTGTGAAACAGAGGCCTGGGGTACACAGGGTGCACATAAGAAGCCAGAGTACCTGGTAACCGTGGCAGGCTTAAAGAATGAAATTACACAAAGCATAAAATGTTGAAAAATGATTCCAGGGTTTGCCAAAAGGGCCAGCAAATAAAAACTCACTTGTCTTTCCTCTCCTTTCATTTCCTCACCAAATCATCTGTACTAGAACTGTGACTTGCTTATGCTTTTGTTTTTATACCTACTTATTGAGAAGGAAAATCCCAGGGTGGTAGGGTGACAGGGCAGGTGTCAGGGAAGAACGAGTGTTCAGGAGACTCTCGTAGGAAGACAAGGCCAGTTGAAAATGCCCGTGGCTTATTTAATTTTATAGCGTGTCCATGCACTTACTGGAGGAGCTAAGGCATTAAAAAGTATTAGCCCATTTTCAAAAGTTACACGCTCTCATTCATATATGCATACCTATGTGCACATATAATATCACACTATACATATGCACACATCTTTTTTTATTGATGCATATATATGTGTATAGATATAGCCATTTGTTAGTCTGCATGTGTGTCTATGTGTGTGTGATGTGTGTGTGTGTGTGTGTGTGTGGTGTGCATGTGTGTGTATGTGTGTGTGTGAGAGATGCATGAACAGGGGTAAGTACAAGCATGTCCCTTAGCCACACATAAAAATACCAGAGCAGGTGTCATGTTATTGCCCTGAGACAGGATCTCTCACTGAACTGGAAGTTCCTTCTTTAGGTTAGGTTGTCTGGGCCAGTGAGTTATGGGAAATCTGCTTGTTTCTATATCCCAATCCTGGGCCACAGGCAGCTGTGTCTAGCTTTTGAAATGAGTGCTGGTGATTAGAACTCAGATCCTCACGTATGCAGAGCGAAAGTTTACCCACTGAGCCACTCCTTAACCCCTATGTAAGCATCTCATCAAATGTGATTTTCTTTGGGAACAGGTCCAGTTGCATCACAATCCGCTTCTGTTGGCTTGGTTTGTTTACAGCTGCCCCTGCAATTTGTAGGTTTTGGTGTGGTCCGCCGAGGGCCGCTTGATCACCGCTGTTACACCAGCATTACGAACGAGCCAAGAATGATGTGCGCTGTGGTGCGAAGCAGCCCATATTATGATAAATAGCTCTGAGCTGTAAAGGAGAGACCAAGCATTCATCCCAAGGTATACGGAAGAGCTGAGCCTTAACCTGGTTCTGTAGGGTGAACAGCTCGCTGTCTAACTCTGAGGAAGCAGTTTGGAACTGAATCTAGAAACTGACTTAATCTGACCTGGCTTCAGTGATTCCAACATGATGGACTTTCTGATGCTTCCCTTGCCTGTTGGGACACAGCTGGGCTCACCTCTGTTACAGTTTATATCAGAAAGGAAGAAACAAAAATCTGATACTGAACTCAGCAGTCCAAACATCAGAGGTGTAAGTTACTGCTATAGATAGCTCATCTCTTCTTACAAACAGGAGGGCAAGATCTCTATTTGCACAATTATTCCTGAAATACCATACCCAAATGGTGGGCTTCTACTTAGATATTTTATCCATCATGAAGACGTCAATGACATCATTCCTAATATGAATAAACATTAGTTAATTCAGTGCTTTACATACTCTTCTGATATATCTTATGTGTGTGTGCTTTTGAATGTGTGTGTGATGTGTTCATACTGGTATGTGTCCCATGTATATGTGGATCATGAGTCTATAGGCCAGAGATTCATGCTGAATGCTATTTTTCTAGTCCTTTCTACCTTATTTTTGGAGACAGGGTCTCTGTCACTGAACTTGGAGCTCACAGATTGTTCAAGACTAGCTGGATCAGCAGGCCCTGCAGATTCTCTTCTCTCCTTCATGTTAGCATTGGGGATACAAAAACATCTAGCCATTTTGTGTTTTACGTGCCTGTGTTGGAATCCTATCTCAGGTTAGTGCTTGTGTGGCAAGCATTTACCCACTGAGTAAATCTTTGTATTTTATGTTTCATGAATAAAAACGTTTCTATCACTGAGAAGGTCTGCATAGTCAATATCAGCATAATAAAAATTTTTGAAAACTATATAAAAGAACCTTGATAAATACTATGTATGGAAAAATTGTATATAAATATAGAATTCTGTTATCTGGTAAAATGTCTTTGTGTTCATATTTATTTTGCTATCAGCAACCTAAAAGTTATGTTTGGAAAATTTTGAGTTCCATAAGTTTATTTTTGCACGTAGTTCTTCATTTATTCTTGATAATTTCATAGTTGTGGATTATTTATTTTGATCAGATCCACTCCTCCTCCATGTTTTATTGAGAAACAATTCTAGCCCCTGTGAGGGAAAGTCCTCAAGATGAGACACTTTCAGGTTTATATGCCCTTAACAATACTGAAGAGAGGCAGAGAAAACCACCAAAGAGGGGGACATTAAGTCCCATGCAGTGGAGCCTGGGGAACCATGGAAACCAATAGGATCAATGTGTTTGGTGAAGTCCTAACCATGCAGTCACCTAATGGCTCAGTGCAGGACCCTGGCTGGTACTGCAAAGCTTACATATGCCTCTGGTGGCTCCTGGACCTGCAAGTTCCATCAAAGGATTGAACATGTGGGGAGTCTTGGTGACCTTATCTGAAAGTGGGAGGAGTCATTGTAAAGGACTTCAGTGAAGACAAATGGCAGAGTCACACCAGACATACACCCTGCAGTTTGTAGACCCTGGATGGTGTTTGTAGAGAAAAGGGAAATGGCTTTCTTAGTTGTTTAGGGTTATTATTTATACATATATCTCCCCCAACCAGTTGACCACAAAACTAGAAGGGAATTTCAGACCGTCTAGCTGTTTCCCTTTACCTCAGTTACAGGTAAACTGAGGACCAGATTGTGTAAACGTCAGCCAGTTGGATCTAGTACACTCAGTGCTCTCTCAACAAACTATAATCTAAATGATTTAAATATTCAGAAGAAATTCAAGGCATCCAATTACTCTTTTCATTTTTGGGTGTGTATTGATTCTTTTTTATATTCCAAACATCCTTAAATATAGTTTCGATGTCAAACATTTTAATCGTGTTCCTGAACTCAACAGTAATGCTTTAAGGGTTTTACCATCTCTCTCGACCCGCGTGTCAGTCTGCATTGAATAGCTGTCCACACTGGCAAGGGGCTGGAGGGAAGGACTCTCTCTGCCCTCATTATTAACAGCTTTTCATTGGAAATGGATGGGAAACGTCTTCGCTCATTCTTTTGGTTCTGTCTGTATTTGCAGCTATTTCCTCTTTTCTCATTTGTATTCTTCAGCATTCTCTATCAAATTTTAGGCCACTGGCCCCATTTGTCTTCCTTTCTAGTGAGGCAGTAGTCTACAGCACAAGCCCGTTCTGTGTCCCCAGCCTCATTTTACATTCAGTTCTCAGGTTTTCTCTTCCCTGTCCATATTCCTGACAGTGGCCTTTTTTAACTGCATTGTCAAAGTAAATGCATGACTATTTCTTAACTACTATTAAGAAAACAAACTGTGTATTCCTTTAAAATATTTCTATAATTCCTTAATTTTTTTTTTTTTTTTACCCTTCCCCATTTTTCTTGCTTGAGCCACAGACAGAAAACAGCTTTAATGTTTTTAGGGTTTTGTATTTTGAAGTATTTTTCCATTGACATTCTATGAATAGATTTTAAGGAACTTTTATAAGCGATTTTACTATGCATATGCACAGAAGGTATCATTGGTTACTTCATGGCTATTTGTTATCCGGTTAGGGAATTACTACATTTACTTATATTTTAGGCTTTCCTTATTTGAGGGCATTTTGGGGATGGGAGTGGGGCAGTAGCTTGCTATGTGGCCTGGGCCACAAACAGTGACTTGTTTTCTTCACCTTCCTGGATGCTGGATTCAGGCTTGTAAATTAAAATGACTTCAGGTTATAATTTTAAATTTCTCGTCCTTTGTTTAAAACTTAAGATAATAGGACTTTAAGGTAGATCCATCTAGAAAGGAGATTGCAAGAAGCATCCTGGTGTGAATGAGTGTGACTGTTTCACTTCTTATTAGGTAAGCACCGAACTGCTGTGCTCACAGGAGTAAGTTCCAAATATCTCTCTGAGAAGGTCCCCATGTGACCTTGGTCAAATGCTAATGTGACCTCAGGGAAGGGCTTTGACTCTTCAGTGTCTGAGTTACCTCATCTGTAAAATGAAGCTATTTATTCATCCTCCCTAAAACATTACCCTCCCAACCTGAAGTTTAGTGAGCATTGCTAACACAAGAATAAGACTCATCCAATAACTCAGGATGCACAGTTGGGAGAAGATAGGCAACTCCTCGCAAGCATTGTTCACAACTACCCGTAAGAGCTCTTAGGAGAAAAGGACAGAAGCTGTGGAGCTAATTGCTTGTCTGAGCACTTTGCTAGCTTTGAGGAATCACTCTGTTCACCAAATCACACACTTACTTACACAAGGGTAGCTGGATAAAAGTGCCAGCTAGACAGTGGGTGGTGACCTAAGATAGATGAGACTATGACCTCAGCACCCTGAAAAATTAAAAAAAAGACTTTGGTGTTTACCTTAGTTAATATTGACTCCTCTGGGAACTATGACTATCATTTCATAACACACACACACACACACACACACACACACACACACATACACACACAATGTTTTTATTCATCTCTAAGAGAAATAGAAATATTACATTCAAAAATGAGCTAACTTAACTTCTATTTCTTTAATTTTGAAAAGGTATTTTGAAGCGCACATGTTTTACAAAGGATCTGTGGTAAGCGTATAAAAGCAGATGACCTGGATACCATGCATGGCTGTCTGGCAAATGTTAAAGTTTAAGAACCCATGAACCATGAGCCAACCAGTCAACCATCATAAAACAAATTTGCACATTAAAAACTAAACCACTGTGAGTCTCAGATTTTTTTTTTTATCATAACGTGCTAGAACTATGGACTAGGAGTGTAAGGGTTCTGCACAGTCAGCTTCTTAGTAAACGCCTGTGAGCTTGTTGGTTTTTTTTTTTCCACTGATAGGGTCATCAAGGGAAAGTAATACCACATCCATCTTACTTTGTCATCAAATAGGCTAGATGTGAATGCAGAAAATGTCACCTGTGCTCTTTCCTATTAACCCTTAGATAACTCTTAATAAAGCATGACAAGAACCTGAACTGAGGAGAGAGAGCTATTTGAGAGATACTTAAGAGTCCGAGGAAGCTCTCTCTGCCTCTATGTCATGTTGCCCACTCCTTGGCGTGGGCACAGACCACACTGCTTTGCAGTTGCAAGGGAAACAAGGGGCGGAGTGAGAGAGGAATAAAGTTTCCCTGACAGAATCTCTCTGAAATGTGTGAGAAGATGATTGACGATGGAGACAGCTGAGCCATAAATGATGCTGTCAGTAAATGATGCTAGTGGTGGATGCTGCCTGTTGGTACCCAAGTCAGAAAGTGGGGACCTCTGCATGAAATATACAACAGCAAAAACCCTACCTGTGAAATTTATCAAAACTTGGAAACTATATAAAAAGAGAGACTGTTTCTTAAACATAAATGGAAATGATGTCCTCAGCCTAGCAGTTACAGGGCTTCAGTGTCATGATCATACGGTGAGGCATGGGGGAGGGAGTTTGTATTACCTACCCTGTGATTCTCAAACGATGCACTGTAGAGGAAGTAGCTATCATGGTGAAAAGTATCCTCTGGGAGGCAGGTGAGATGGCTTGGTCACTAACATGCCAGCTCTACAAGCATGTGGACCTAGGTGTGGATCCCAAGTTCCCATGTGGAAGAGCAGGGTGTGGTAGAATGTACCTGTCCTCCTTGTGCTGAGGAGGTGGAACAAAGAGGATACATGACACTCTCTGGCCAGTTCCTGTGCCTGAATGGGTGAGCTCCAGGCTCAGTAAATGTCCCTGTGTCAAAATCTAAGGAAGACACACAACAACATCCACCTTTGGCCACCATATATATTCATATTTGCCTACACACTTGCATACACATGTTTACAAGCACGCCAACATTTACATAGTTGCATGGACACAGAATTCTCACTGGTGGTTTTGATGATGTGTTCTTCATTTCTTCTCCCTGTCATAAGAACCATAGGACAGATGTGGGCGGCTTGCTGCTGAGTGTCAGATAGTCCGAACTTTCATCAGCCTTGATTCTTACGAAGAGAAGGCATGAAGAACGGAGTTCTGCAGGATGGAATCTGCTTTTAAATGCATTGACACCACACACACACACACACACACACTACACACACACACACACACACATTGGTCAGGTGAGCAGATGATGCAAGTTTCCTCTCCTAAGGAAGGCCACTCTGGTACTTGCTGCTCCTTACAGCATACTCTGATCTTTATATTGTGAGGAGCCAGAATGTGGAGACAGCAGCACTTTCCACCATTATGTTGCTGTCTACTGACGTCTGAGAAAAGTGAGGTATTTGGTATTAAATAATATAAATACGACCATAACCTTGGCCTTACACAGACCACACTTTAGGAAGAAATTTAAAAAATTTGGTGAACCTGTTAGATATTGATATGGAACCAGTTTGTCTTTCCAGAAGGCTGCTCATAGCTAGGGCTTGTGAGGCTGTTGACTCAGCTTACCTTGTCTGTTCTGTTATTGTGAGCACCGGAAATCTCATGCAGTCAGAGAAATGTATTGCAAAGACAGTGTGTTGTGATCATGGTTGTGCCTTAAACGGGAGGCTTTAATAGCTCTTCATTAATCTTAGAGAAAGTAGCACCAAGACTAAAACACTCATGACTCTCTGTTGATCTTCTCCATCTTGTTCAGGACCCATGAGGTTCTGCAGGGAACATGAACATTGCAAAGAAAACCCAGTGGTGCTCCCAGGATGGCTGTGCATCTGTACTGTTATTTTTTCTTGTCACTGTGATAAACTATTGGAGAAGATGTAATTTAGGGAAAGAGAGGTTCATTTTGGCTCCTGGCTTGAAGAGATGCTGTCCAGCATATAGAGAAGGTGTGTGGCAGCCTCTGTATTGGCAGGAGTGTGTGCAGCCCTTTTTGACATCTCAGTGGACCACGTACCGAGAGAAGTCAGGGAATGGGTGGGATACAATTCCTAAAGCTGTCCTCCAAATTTCTACTTCTGCCAACAAGGCCCCATCTCCATAACCTTCCAAACAGTGCCAGCAGCTGGGAGCCAAGTCTTCAACTACACAAGCTATGAGAGACATTTGAAAATCAAACCAAACTTTAAACATGCAGAAAAATAAGGCTGGCCTTTTATTTTGGAATTTTTGCTGCATACTCTCAAGTCTCAGTTCTCATCTATAAAAGAGAGCTAAGAATTTTTCTCTTGAAAATTCAGAACATGAAGCATTTAGACGTACTTAGTCTGGGTCTGGCAAAAAGAAACTGCTTGGGAGTTGTTATTTGACTTATTGTCTAAAGAAAATAAATTACTCTCCCTGCTCAACATGGTTGTTTCTTTAAACATCTCTGTTTTATTACGAAAGTGGTAGAAAAACAAAGTCTTACAAGAACATTGTTAGAAAAGTGGTAAACAGTACAGAAGCCATTCCTTGTGTGTTGTATAGCATACACACTCTGTAGCCATTTTTCCTTTGAATTTCAATGTTTCTTTTTATCTTGAATATCATTTTTTTTTGCCCAAAAAACCCGACTCCTTGCTTTTCTACATTGTTTCCAAATCCTTATTTTTTTTTTTTTTTTTTTTTGGTCTTTAGAAATTATTTGTGTGCATTGTGTGTGTGTGTTTTGGGAACCTAAGTGCAGTGCACTTGGTGGCCAGAAGAGGGCATCCAACCTCTGGAGCTAGGGTTGCAGGTGGTAGCCTCCATGTGGGAGCTAAGAGTTGACATGAGTCCTGATCAAGAATAGCATGTAGTATTAACTGCTGAACCAACTCCAGGCCTTAGAACCACAAGTTTTAACCTTTATGTCTGACTTTATATCAGAAAAAAAAATGTATCTATGCTTTATTGATTTAGTTTTGTTTCAAAAGGTATTTAAAATACATGTGCTTGCAACAATGATCCTTCTGAAACTATTAAAATAAATCTATTGGTTTATAGATGCAAATAGCTACCATGTCTTATCCAGGCTGCAGAGTGATTTTTTTTTTCAAATTTTATATTTTCAGCATAAAGTAATTATCAAACCACCCAATGGTCAGAATATATACTACTTCCCCTGTATTTTTCTTCTAGAAGAAATTTGGCACACCACAAAAATAGCACAAAGCCCTGGATATACTTAACAAATGCTGTGTCTGTGGAAAAGATGGATTTTACCTGAAGTAAATTACTATATTAACCAAGCAAAAATAGTTGCTGAGAACATGGTGAATTTTACAGAAGATTTTTCCTTCTCCCCACTATGTTAAGAGAACTTGAGAAGTGTTGTTTAACTAAAGAAATATTTTTCTTACCATACCTTCTTCCCTCTCTCCTTTCTCTTCTTTTCTCTTCCTCTCTCCCCCTTTTTCTTGACCTCCCCCCTTACCTCTCCTCCTCTCCCGTTCCACTTGTCTTCTTTTTCTTCCTACCTCTTTCCTTCCCCCCTTTTTATCGAATATTTTATTTATTTACATTTCAGATATCATCCCTTCTCCCCTTCCTAGAAACCTCCTATCCCATCCTCCCTCCTCCTTTTTGCTTTTTACCATTTTAACTACATGCAAGTATTAAGGTCAGTTCTAGGTTGATGAACTAGCAATACAATAGGTGCAAATAGTCAAGGAGCAAGTAAGACAATAAACACAATTAGTCAAAGAACAAATAAGGCAATAAACAAAATTCCATGAACACTCCCATGATCACTGTTTCTAAGGGCTTATCAGGATGACCTAAATATCTGAGCCAACTTCCCTGTCCTAGCCTAAAGTCATTTTTATGTCTGAAACCTACTTCCTTGTTCTAGCCTAAAATTTAGATTCCTGTCTCAAATGACTTCTTTGTTCTAGCCTAATATCACATTCCTGCCAAACAGCCCATTTCATTGTCCTTGGCACATGTCAGATTCTTGCCAAGCAGCCCAAAAGGCTCTCTGCCTCTCCCTCTTTTTTATTTCTTTAACAAGACTGAACCTGTCTTAGTGTCTTAGGTCATTCTGACAAGAATGCCTTCCTTACTTGTCATGAAATATGCATTATCCAAAGCAATGCACTCCTGTGTTAGGTTGGTAAGGCTCTGTGCAGAACCTTACCAGTCATGGCTTGCCAGCCTGTTAATTTAATAACTCTGTCTGTAGGTCCATTTTCAGGTTCAAACCATGTACTTTGGCTTCTTGATGCAGGTTTATTCTATGTATCCTAGCTGGCTCCAAACATCAAACTTTTCATCTTTCTGCAGCATCCGGTTTGCATTCCTATCAGTGCTATGCACAGAAAGTTCTTCACTGGGCTGTATGGACTGCAATGGAGGCTGTTAGTGGAGACTGGAAGTTATGTGTTCTTTGAATTATGTGCTCTTTCTAGAGTGTTCCAACTTATCTATTTTAGCCTGAGGCAGTGAAGAGGGTGATGTTTGCTTTCTTCCTAGACTTGATGGTTTGTTTCTTTCCTTTTACGTAAATGTCCTCTTTGGGGTTCTGTTAGAACTGCTGTCCTTAAATTCCCTCAAATGACACATTGCAACAAAACCACCATTGTAGCAATGGCAGGAGTCAGGGCCTTTGGACATATGATCAGGACATTAGGACTCAGGAGTCCTGCCTTCTGAGTGGCTTAGTGTTGGCTGGAAGGGCCAGAGGGAACTTAGTTCCTGTTTCTTTTCTGTGTATGACAGCTTTACCTTGGGCCTTTAAGTCTCCAGAACTATGAGAAATGGCTATCTATTCTTTGTCAGTTACTCAGTGTGATGATTTGAAGGAGAATGCCCTGTAGTCTCATATGTGTGAGTGCGTGATCCCAGATGATAAAGTGTTAGGAAGGAGTAGAAGGACTGGACTTGCTGGAAGAGGAGTGTAATTGGGGGTGGGTTTTGAGGTTTCAAAAGCTCATACCAGGCCCAGTCTCTGTCTCTCTCTGTCTCTGTTCTCTGTCTCTTTCTTTCTATCTGTCTCTCTGTCATCTCTCTCTTTCTGTGTCTCTCTGTGTGTCTGTCTGTGTCTTTGTCTGTGTCTATGTCTCTGTCTGTCTCTGTCTCTTTCTCTGGATCAGGATATGAAGCTGTCTGCTAGTGCTCCATCACTAGGCCTGTCTTCTTCCTGCCTTGATGATCATGGACTAACCCTATGAAACTATAAGCAATCCCCAATGTCTTCTTTTTTAGAATTGACTTGCTCATGGTGTCTCTTCGCAACAGTAGAACAGTGACTAAGACACCCAGGCTGCAGTAATCTGTCATCCATGTACAAAATGGTTGCCGCCCCTGCTCATGTCTATACATATAGCTCTCATATCATGAGGCTTATGTCATTCTACAGATTCTCTCCAAACAGCTTCCATCCACATCAATGACACTGCAGAAGCAGAGACTGCATGTGTGGGTGTGTCAGCTGCAGCAACAGAACTTAACGATAGGAGGAAAGACCAGAGAGCTTTGTGGTAGCCTGTTAGAAAAATCATAAACATATAAAGAAAACTCATCTCTAGGGCAGAATCTCCAGAATCGTCTCATTTTGCTGCAGTTTCCCCTTTATTACATTAAAAAAAAAAAGATCTGGCCCCAAAGGAGGTCAAAGAAGGGAGAATTTGGCAACTGCTTTTTTATTCATTCTCCCTGACAAGAAAAAAAAGTCTTAAAGCTTTCTCTACCAGATAATTAGTCTGAAACAAAGAAACAAAGAAAGAAACAAACACTGTGAAGAACTCCCATTCCATCCCAATACAAATATGCATGTACTTAAAACCTAGCAAATGCCACTTCAATTTTAAAATATTTCAAATGTTTTTATTTTTACAATCACCACAGGATGATCATTTCTAAAGGTAAGGGGACTTGTCGTATTCTAGTGCCAAAATAGCCAAGACTGTGTAGAAGGAACCTCACACGCTCAGGGCAACAGTGTGCCAGGCACTCTGCAAGAGATGGACGTTGATGACTTCATGTGACCTTCATGGCATTTTGAGAAGTCAGTGTTCTCCTTATTTCTGAAGAACCCCTTATTTCCGAAGAGAGCTGGCTTTAGCTATTAGGTGATCAGTCTGAAAACTCAAGCTGCTATACATGCAGTGTGCTTATTAATCCATCTGGTTTGCTGCTCTAAAAACACCATAAGGACAGCAGCTTCAGCAGCAACTAGTAATTTCTCCAGGATCTGGAAGTTATAAAGTTCAAGGTCAAGGGCCCAGCATATCGACTGTCTGGAGCAGGCTTCTTCCTCCCAGATGGTAGAAAGGGAAGGAAGCCCTTTCTATGATTACTTAGTATGGGCACCAATTGCACTGAAGAATACTCCATATTCATTTCTTTTTCATTTTATATTTTGTGTGTGCACATTTGTCTGTATGCAGCTCTAAGTATCTGCATGTGCCTGTGTGTGTATATGATATGTATGTGTCTGATATATGTGTGTATGTGATATATGTGTATGGATGCATGTACCTGTACACAGATGGCAGAAGTGGGTGTCTAATGGTCTTCTCCATCATTCTATGATTTATTCTCTCACTGAATCCAGAGCTGGGCTGGCATTTAGAGGTCCCAGGGACTTCCTGCCTCTACCCTCCACAATGCTGGGCTCCACATTGTCACATCTGACATTTTACATGGGGACTGGGGATTTGAAATCAAGTCCCTTTGCAAGCACAATTGAGTTACCCCTCCAGCTCTAAGATCTCTAGACTCATGACTCCTCCCAAAAGTTCTACCTATAGACTATCACACCGAGAGAATTAGGATTCCAGATTTTGAATTTGGAGGGAGAAGTAGTTATTCTACTAGAATGACAAGACTGAATATGATCTTACAGGTTTTTCAATTTCCCCAAAAATGACATCTTTTCTGTTTGCTTGTTTGTTTGTTTGCTTCTTTGGTTTTTTTTTCTTTCTTTTTATGCGAAGCAATAGATGTTGTTTTAGCATGGATTTCTGAGTTCAAGGCCAGCCTGGTCTACAGAGTGAGTTCCAGGACAACCAGGGCTACACAGAGAAACGCCGTCTCGAAAAACTAAAAAAAGTTAAAAAAAAAAAAAAAAAAAAAAAAGCATATGGTGAAGTCCTTGTGGTGATAAACTGGAATCAACTGGGTGGTTGTGCCTTGGTTGTCAGTAGAGAAGAGAGGAATAGCGGAGCCTCTACCTCTTCACCAGTCCAATTTGTAGAGGACTGGAGAGCAGAAGCCATAGGCTTGGAGGTTTAGATTACATTCATCATCCCTAGAGAATCACATTGCTAATGTTTGAGTTCTGCTATTCACCAGCAGAACAGATCAGTTCAGGTACATGATGTGTATGACTTCACATTTGGATGGAACTGCACTTTCATTTGTCTGGAAGCATTCCTCTGAAGTGATAACTCATTCAGTCTTAATGATTTGCCATAAATTTGTTATGTGTGATTCAGCTGTAGGGTGTCAACAGAGATGCAGAGGCTTAATGAATACTGGTGAGCCAAGTCTTCCATTATGGCTCACAAATGAGCCACTTGGCCAAGACAGTTTGCAGAGCATGCCTAGCATAATGAGCCCTGCCTCAGTTCAAGTGAACTGAACACGGACCTCCTGTTTGATTTAGGGATGTGCTGAAGAAAAGTTGATGGCTTACCACTGCCATGAAGCTTTCATAGTGGTGCTAGGATGTGATAAGCTCCCAGAACAACCTGGAAAGAAGGTCACTTTCTCAGTGCTGAGGGGAGAGCCTGTTTCCTACTCTCCTAATTAATAGGGAAATGAGAGGTCCCAGTATTCATTCTCTCTCTTTTCTTTTCTTCATCTCTTCTGTTCTCTTCTTTCTTTCCTACCTCCTCCATGCTCTCCCTAGTCTCCTCCCTCTCTTTCACCCTCTCCCCTCTGTCTCTTTCTCTCTCTCCCTCTCTCTCTGGTCTCTCTGATTTTGCTCCCTCTTTCAATAAATGTGTGTGTAGAGTGAAGTCAGTTAGAAAACAGATTATCAGGATGTTAGTGTGAAGGGTCTGAGGGCAAAGCCTCGCAGGCTCTCTGGTTTTGATCACCATGAGTCAACTGAGCCAACCTTTACAACGTAAGAGTTGCAGTATACAGGAAGTGCTCATGTACAGCTGTGTTACAAATGACCCTTATGAAGCCTGGAATGTTATCAAGATTTACTTTTTAATAACATGTAGGTGTGTGTGTGTGTGTGTGTGTGTGTGTGTGTGTTGTGTGTACTTGCACAAGTACATGTATGTGTCCACCAAAGTTGGAGACATTGGATCCTCTGGAGCTAGAGTTATAGGCAGTTAGGTGCCACCTGATATGGGTGTTGGGAACTGAATTCAATTCAAACCCTCAACAGCAAGAGTCATATGTGCACTAACCATTGGGTCATCTCCCTAGCCCTGAGACTGAAATGGAATTTCATATGGTCAGGAAATAACATCCTTTGGATCATTTTCCAGCAAGACAGAAAGTATGATCATCCACACTCACCATACGAGTACACACAAACACACACACACACACACACAACACACCAGAGATAGAGAGAGAGAAAGGGGGGAACAAACAAACCCCCCAAATCATAGATTGCAGAAACTACCCAAACATGCACCAGAACAAGTCTCAGGGCAAAAGTCAAAGGACGGTGAACTGCAATGTCTTTGCTCCCATATACTGAACTTTGCTCCTCAGTACTTCAGGTGCTTCCTCTGAAGGTTGTTCTCTCTGTTTTAGCTCACCTTTAAATTTTCTCGACTTCTCCTCGTTCTCCAACTGTTCTTACCTTTGATCTTCAGTACTGAACTCAGATGCTGTGCCATTAAGGAAAGATTTCATTACTTTTCCTGTTGGATCCTTTGGAACAGGAGCCAGCAATGTGAGTGCTGCCAACCCAACCAGGGTCCGCTGCAAGAGTAGCCAGTGCTGCTAACTGCAGAGCCATCTCTCCAGGCCCTGGGATTTCATGGCTCTAGAAGCTGGAAGTCTGTGGTTACTTGTTAGGGAATCTATTTTCTTCTGATGTCTCTGTCCTTATCTCATGACTCTTGTCTTGCCACGTCCTCCTCCTGAGGCTTTTCACTCTACATGGTCAACCCTCCCCCGACCCATGCCTACTCTAGTTATGAGACAAAGGTCTGTTGAATTAGGAGTCAAGACCTCACATAATCTTAAATAATTCCTTAATAGCCTCTCTCCAAATAACATCATATTGGAAGTTAACTTCAATGTACGAATTTAGGATACAAACACAGTTGAGTCCATGACACTTTTAATCAGATGTTGAAAATGTAAGGGGGATTCCTCAAACTCAGTATTCAAGACAAAACTCATTTTAATATACTTTAAAAATTAAATTCAATTTAATCTCAAATTTTAAAATAAAGTAAGATAGATACTTTTCCCTTTTATTGCAAAATTCAGTGTGGCTTGGCAGGAAATGGGCTTTGACTTCTTTCCATCTCATGTGCTTCTCTTGGATTCTTTTTTCATTGGTATATAGTATTTTATGTGTGCCTGTGCATGTTTGTGTGCAGATGTGTGCATGTACGTGTGTGTGTGTGTGTGTGTGTGTATGTGTATCAGGGGTTGACTTGAATGTCTTCCTTAGTCCAGTTCTGTCTTGCTTTCTGAGTCAGTATCTCTCCCTGACCCGGATCTTACTGATTCAGCAAGGCTGGGTTACCAGTGGGCTCTGGGATCTACCTTTCTTCCCCTCCCAGCTCTGGGATTACGGACATGCAGTGCTGTGTCTGGCATTTTTAAGTGCTTGCTAGGACTCAAACTCTATTCCTCATGTCTCTCAGAACTGTGCAGGAGATACTGTCAGTGGAGCCATTTCCCCAACTCCCATCTTGCCTTTCTTGATCACGAATCTTTGAAAGTAAGGGTGATTTGTGACTACCACTATTTTCCCAGCCTATGCATTTATCACCTTTTCTGATTTCCAAGTGATCTCATGACATTTTGTTCTTAAGGAGGATATATGTGAAGAGCTCACACTTGCCCTTCCTGAAATTTTCCTATGACTTGTTAGTCTCAAAAATGTTTTTTATCTCTGAATACATGCACATAAATGAGATGAAGGGGAATGAACAACGACAGCCTTAAAAATGATATCCCTGCTATGGTTTTCCACCTGAGAGTTACAGAGTCCTTCGAAGGAAACAGACAGCTTTAGAGGTGGCTTCTAAGGATCACATTCCAAGTCCCCTCAGGATGGAGGCACAAGGTGCCCCTGCTTTGTAAGCACTGACTGCTGGCAACTCCAAGTCTCTCACTGTAAACTGTATGAAACTGAAGGAAGCTAACTTTGGGAGGATTAAATACACTTCCTAGAGACTCCCAGAGTTCAATGAGTGACCAGTGTTCAGAGGCCCTGAACCCAATTTTAGCCCTCTCTGAGGAGCCATCCAGGTCAGAGATGACAGTTCCATCAGAAATGAATTCATCCCTGTGTAATCCTGCATCCCCATTCTCTGTAGGAGTTTCTTCCTGAAACTCCTGCCAAGTGAAACTCCTCCATGCAAATTTCCATCCTGGGAGCCTGGCATGGCCACCATCTTCCTGCTAGGATCCAGCTGGCTGAAGTTGTATTTCTAGTGTCCAGTGAACATTGCCACCACTGATTTTCCTCCCTCTTCTCTGTGTTCTCTTCTTGGAAGTAAGGGAATACCTTAATGTTTACCAGTAGTGGTATTCTGACTTGACTCTTTCACTGTTGGAAGCTGTTCTCTGCTTATCTGCCTTGATGATATGTTACTAGGGTACTGGGTGAGGTGGCTTCTGGTATTGCTATCTTTTGGCGTTTTAAACCCATCAGTCTCAAAATGGTACCAAACACTGGGTGACTCGTGCTTTCTAACACAATCACCATGGTGAAAGTCATAGTCGTCCACCAGCATTAGTCATTAATCTAATGTCAAGCCATCCAAACTATCCAGTGAATTTCAGAATATACTTAAACCAACTCCTGACTGATTTCCAGGGACTGCTCTGTATTTTGTGAAGACAGGAAGCTGATTAACTCACACCTAGGGAAGTGTGTGGCCTATGAGAAGTCTTGAAATTCTCTGGACATTGTATGAGAACAGAGAACTTGAGACTAAAGAAAGAATTCTCACAGTGAGCTATGTGAGCTTTGCATTAGGAGATATGGAACAAATAAAGGCCTGGGTTACAATCAAAACATCATCTTCTAGCTATATAAAATTTGGGGCAATTTACTTAAACTTCACCATTTTCACTTCAGTAGGAGATTCACACGACTGTACCACTGGGTTATTATGAGGGGTAAATGGTAAATGTTAGGTTAAGTGCCAGATCTGCCACACTTAATATTTTTAATGCGTATTATAAATTGGAAGCATAGTAAACTTGAGGCTGTGGGTGTGCTTTTGACAAGTCCTCAGACTTCCTCCTTGTTATTTTCATCCTCGAATAAGGGCGATGGTAATTGAGTTTATTATCTCCTAAGACCTTGCTAACTGCCCCTATATATATGTGAAAATTTAAATATAGGTATACACATTCTCAGAAGAGATTGATAAATCCTAAGGGCCTGCAGATTTGTCCTCATAAATAAAACTGAGAGCCACCAAAACCCAAAGTTGGACATCAAATGTTTGTGATTCACTTCAACTTATCTTGCTATTGTATACACTATAGATTTCACTTTTTATTGAACAAAACACATTTCTAACAGATCTCCCATGGCTTCTTCCAAGAATCTCATATTCATAATGAATAGAGCTCTTCAAATCATTTCTTGAATATTTTATAATTGTAGCATTTATTCTAAAATGAATATACATTTAAAATTTTAATGACAATGAATGTATGAAATTCACTTTTACTTTTAGTTTATAAGTTCACATCAACTAGGTGCTATAGAAAGACCAGCATTATAATTCTAATAATGAAATTTTGGAGTTAGAGTTGAATTTACATCTTCCTGAATACAAAGTCCCTTATGTTTAGATAACTGTTTTATCATTAGTTCATTCTCTCCACAGCTTTGCAGGATAATCTCCACCTCTTCCCCCTTTCTCTTCCCTTCTTTCTCTTCTTCTTCCTCCATCTCTTCCTCCTCTCTTCCCCTCTTCCCACCCTACTTCTGCTTCTTTTCCTGTAATCAAGTTGAGGTTCAATACAGAATGATGATTGTCCCTGTTCTCACTGTACTTGTGTAGTGAATGAATCCTGTTCCATTCACACTGTCAGCAGTGTGAATAACTTTTACATAGAATCCTTATTCTTTATGTAGAAGTAGCTTGTATTTCCAAGAGGAGAGTTCATGATGCCGGGGCAGGTATGGCAGCAGATGACCAGAGCCCAAAGCTAAGGGATCACCACTTCAACAGCAAACACAGTGAGCTAGAAGTGGTGTGAGGCATCTCTCAAGGCACAGCCCATTCTCTCTCTAGTAAGGTTGTGTCATCTCCCCAACAGAGCCACCAACAGAGGATCAACTGTTCAAGTACCTTATCCTATGGGGGGGGGGCATTTCTCATTCAAACGGGGAATGTTAGAACTAAGGTAATATTCCTAACACAAATGTGAAAAGCTGTAGAAGGTAGAACAGAAACATTTTAGAATCACGCTCCTTATCCCCTCAAAGAAAACTTGCACGCCAGTTTTCAAGTCTGCTTCTCACTCTGAAGATCTGATAGCAGGGTTAAAGAAGTGAGGCGACCTTCAAAGACACCTGTGGCTCTTTTATAACTCAACTCTCCAAAGAAATCATGCCTTTCAATTACGCAAATCAGTTGGTTCTCCAACAATGCCAAAATGACATGTTTTAAAACCCTTTGTAACACATAATACTTTCAAATGTTGATCTAGGTCATTAACATGTTACTTCAAGTTTTTTGCAATCTGATGATAAGGATATTACTTTTCTTTTACCAAAGGAAATTAGACCAGAGGATGGCTCACTGGTCACTGTCCTAAGGCTTGGCAGAAGAGTAGGCAAAGCTTCTCTGACCTCACAACTTTGGAATCTATTCTGTCCTTCCAATAGAGAGCATGGAACCTACATCTCTCTTGGAGATGGGGTGTTCTCTGGCTCACTCTGGCAGACTCTGCCAGTAGATATTCCACCAAAACAGAAGAGTCATGAACCTGAGTCAATAGAAAACTTGTGTCCATGAATCATTTTGAAAAGGAGCCAAGTGAATTTTGCCTATTTTTCAAATGTTAACTCAAACTTGATTACCTAAGATACACAGTGTATGGTTTGTGTATATTGTCTTTTTTATTGTTTGTTTAGATCTTTTGATTCATATTCATGAGGATTATTGGTGCATGGAATTCATTTCATAATGTGTTAGTGTTGCTTTGCTATCAGGATTATTATGGCACCATAAAATCTTATAAGCTATTTCTGTTTATCTGTCATCTCAATACTTACATGTAAATTTATCATTACTTATTTCTCAACTTTTGAGTACAATTTATTCATAGAAATAAGAACATGTCTTTGTGGGAGGATTTTAGGAGTTATATTTTATTTTTAATATTGAGTATTTGTGTCTTTCTGCATGGTGTTTTTGCACATGCCTACTGGGGACCCCGGAAGCTAGAAGTCATTGGATCCACTGGAGCTGGAGTTACAGGAGATTGTGAGCCACCATGAGCTACCTCTCCAGCGCCAAAATTCTTAACATGCAAACACATACAATGTATTCATTAAAAAATGAAGAAGAAACACAATTATGGCAGTTCTCACTTCTACAAACGATCACACGCGTGTGGATAACCAGCATCTCCACCACCCACTCTACAGTCTCTTCTGAACTGCTCATGGTTGCAGGCCTAGGAGGGTGACCACCTTCATTTCTGATGACTCCAAGCCATGTACAGTCTTATCTGAACTGTGCTGTTAATTATCCATTGATGTTGATCACATTATGTGCCAATAAGGGTCACCTGAGAGAATTTCTGTGGTCCACACATACTCTTCCTTAGATCTTCTATGATGCTGGGCCCACAATCTTACCCTGAAAGTTGGAGATCAGACAGCTTATTAGCTTCTTTTTATCCAGCTGTTGATTCAGAAACATAAAAAGGACAGTCCCAAAACAGAATCTTCCGTGTTTAATGTGTATGCTTAGTATATGTGTATCTGTTTATTTCCCTATTTTTGTGTTTTCTCTTTTATTTATAATATTTTTCAACTTATAAAAAAGGAGAACATTGATTGGGATGGTGTACATAATCAAAGCATGTTATTTGCATGTATGGAAACTTCACAAATGAAGCCCTTTAAGATTTTAAGTAAGGTGGATTAATATACAAGAGTGTTACTGAGGATAACCAAGAGTTTTATGTTTGAATTTAAAGCCAACCCTACTGGACATGACTAAATCCCTTCAAAAACCTATGGGGACATAGGTCCTATGGGCATGGTTTTGACTGAGGTTTTACAAACTAGGTAAGTAGTCAAACTGCCATCAAATACACCTGTTTGTTCCCATAGATTATTATTAGACTGTCTAGGTCAAAGAGGCTTCCTTTTGCAATGGGAAGTGCTCAATGAAGACACATAATTGGCCTGGAACTGAGACTAGGTGACTATTACATCTTCAGCCCTAAGTGGGACATATGTACCACCCATGTAAGACCCAGGGAAACTGCAGAAAAGTAGGAAAAGATCATAAAAGCCAAAGGTTGGGAGAGCACCATAAAACATTCTTTTTTCCTCTGATGTGGATGTCGTCAGAAACACACAGCAGCTATGTCTGCATACACAAGCTCTGTACACACATACACACACACAAACACACAAACAGCATATATGTAGTCAAATTGCTGTATTAGACATATAGAGGAAGCCTAGTCAAGAAGGGGGTTGGTAGGAGTGGAGAGAAGACAAGAGATGGTAGTGAGAAAGAAATATCATGTCAGTACATTGTACAAATGTTTGAAATGTTACACACACACTATGTTTGTGTTTTTACTTTTACCATAATAAAATTTAGGAAAAAAAATAGAAACATCAAATATTCTGTCCTCAGTGGGAAGAATAAGTGTTTTTTTTTTTCTGGATGCTTCTGCATGGAAATGGAAAGAACCTTGAGAGGAAAGATCTGGCAGAAGAGTTTAAATTAGTTTTCTCTTCATAATGAAAAATTACATTTTAATAACTTTGTCATTCTATTCGCCTTTGTCTCTACTTGTGAAAGAGAACGCCACTCTTGCGATTGTGAAGTGCTCCGGCACTGCCTTCAGGCTGCTTCAGTGACTCTTACTCATTCAGAGGCAGCAGATCACAGCCTGTTTCCCCTAGTGCCCAGTCTCCAGTTAAGCAACTAAGGGATGGGAATAGTCAATCACAGGCCACTTCACTTGTCTGGGTTCCAACTCAGAATTTATTTTCTTACAGAATTCTGGCAAGTTAGAATAACTTATGCATCTGCACCAGAGTTCTCAGAGACATATTGTTATCTTCAGAATCTCTTTGTATCTGTTCACTGAACAAAAGACCTTGTATTGAATGCTTGTTACACATCTGCCCATGTTACAGTCTTCAGCGCAGTGAGCGAGCTCAAGTTGCCTTTGACTTAGAATAAAGACAGTGGTTTCCCTTTCTCTCCCTCATTATCTTTATCTCTTCTTTTCTCATTCCCTGCACCCCTCCTTCCCTTCCTTCCCCATCTCTCTTTCCTGTCTTCATGATCACTTTCCCAACTCTTTTATTCCTCCATGCCTTCCCTTGCTTTCTTTCCTTCCTTCCTTCTTCAACTTACTCCTTCCTTTGCCTTTCCTCTCTCTTCCTTCCTTCTTTCCCCTTATTCATTTCTTTTGCTTCTCCCTTACTTTTCCTCCCTTCCTTCATTAATCCTTTCCTCCCTCCTCAATTCACTCCCTTTCTCATTCCTTTACTCCCTCCCTCTAATGCCTGTCCCTTTCCCTCCTCTCTTCCCATCTCTCCCCCTTTTCTCTTTCCCACATAACTTGCATCCCTTACTTTAGTCACTTTTCAAACCAAAGGGTACAAAAGGATATATTTCACGGAGGAAAAACTCAATTTGAAGGCATTTTATCTCAAGTAGACCAAAAAGACAAATCTAATCACTGAAGTATCATAAAGGCCCCTTCAGTGCATTGCACTCCCTTTAAAGATTATCCATGTGCTGTTTTATAGTTTCAAAACTGTTTTCACGTACATTTTACATTTAAATTCTTCTACATTTAAGTATTTTGAGGTAGATATCATGTCCCCTTGACAAATGAGGAAATTAATCTTCCATGATTTATAGTGTTAAATCTATGATGTTTTCAATGGTGGAAAAAGAGTCAGCTGGTGTTGAGAGAACACTATCTAGCCATCATTACCCACATTCAATCATGTGAGGCTGGGGCTAGAAAAAGCTAACCGGTCCATTGTAAGGTTTTAATAGATTCAATCACCATTCTTAGTTTCGCTAAACTGGGAGGATTCTAATGCATGATAACTGGCCACTGACCTGCTTAACACTAAAAACATTTCAGTGCATGTGCATTTTAAACCATCCCAACAGAACATGGATGTTTGCAATAAGGAACAAAGGCTTTGTTCTCATCCTTATTTTCCTTCCTCATCCAACCATAATCAACCTTCTAGAGGGTATATCCATGTGGTGCCTACATACTCTACTGTTTCTATTGCACGTGTGTATGCTTGCTTAGTGTGTTTATTGTAACTCATATAGAAGAGATCATATGCTACAAGCTGTTTGTCATCATAATTAAAATATGTGTGAAATATGTGTGTGTGTGTGTGTGTGTTTAGTCCAGAGGACAATGTTTAAGAGTCTATGCTCCTTGGTGGAAGGATTGTGGGCCCTAAGGAGATAGGAACTGCACAGGAAGATCAACAGAGTAAACCAACCTGAACCTTGCAGCTTCAGAGTCTGATCACCAACCGTGGAGCATACCTAGTCTACACAGATCTACCTCCATGGGCTGGACCTAGGCTCCTTCACATATGTTGTAATGTGCAGCTTGGTTTTCATGTAGGTCTCAAACATCTGGAGTGGGGGCTATCCCAAAACATGCAGCCTGTATATGGGTAGTGTCTTCTAGCTGGGTGCCTCATCTGGCCTCAATGGGAGAGGAAGCACCTTAGCCTCTCAGAGACTTAAAGTGGAAGCGTGGGGGATATAGGAGGAGGGGGCACTCAGAAAACAAGAGATGGGGAAGGATTGTGGGAGGGGGTGACTGGGAGGGTTATAAATGAATAAGCAAAAAATAAAATTAAAAAGGAAAAAAAAAGTCTATGCTCCTTCTAACATGGTTCAGGGATCAAATTCATCTGTGGCCTTGTGTACCCACTATACTTTTGGTTGTCCCTGTCACTTTGCTTCTTTGGGTCATACATTTCCAGGGCATCCTTGTATTAGGCAGTGGTTTGTGAACAGAGACCAAGCCACCATGCAGGCTTGGCTCACTCTGTCCTTGGTCCTGATTCTTTTCTGCCCCATCATCTGATATTGTCATGTAGAATTCTAAGTCTTTTTACTTTGGGAGCAGAAATCAATTCTCGTTAATATAGTTCCATTGTTCTGCCAGTGCCACATGCCTGTGATGTCACTCGGCATACCATACACACCAAGTAGAAGACTGACTGCCATTCAGTAGTACAGTCCTCATTCCTAGTCCTGTTTAGTATGAGTCTTGGCACTTGGGTAAAAGAGCCAAGACTTTTTTGCAAAAACTACTTTGTACTCTGAACTTAATTATGGGGCTCCAAATGCCTATGTCAAAGAGTTAACCTAAAATATAACAGATGCTTCTGGGTCTTTAGAAGATGATTAAGGTTCTTTAAAGCTACAGGGAAAGGGCCTTAATGTTAGTCATTTGTGGTATATAAAGGAGAAATATTCTTACTCTTCTTTCTCTCCTTCCTCCTTCCATCTCCTTTTTAAAGTATGTGTTTATTTATGTATGTGAATTTGTGTGTGCATGTGTGCATGCGTGTGTGTGTGTGTTTGTCTGTGTTTTGTGTGCATATGTGTGTGTATGTGTGCATTCACTTTATGTGTATGTCTGGAGAGATGTGCAAATATACAGGTGAATTCCTCAATCACTTTCCTCCTTATTTTTAAAGCACAGTATCTCATGACCGTAATGAAATGAGCCTTTTTTTCTAGCATGGGCGCCATGCTCCTGGCATTGTGTACCTTGGTCAGTAGAGGAAACAAAAATGCACCATCCCAGCAACTCCATGGACAGTATCTAGATGCATAAGTAGCTTAGGCAAGATGGAGCTTAAATCCTATTATGCTTCTCTTAGTGCATGTGAAATTTGCATTCCAAATATAAATTCATGTTTTTTACATATGAATCAACATTGAAATTTATTTCTATTATCTTGGAACAAATATTTGTCTTGAAAAGAAAAAAAAAACTGTCATGTTTACCCTGTGCTATTCAAATGCCCTGTTTCCATGAACCATATTAGCCTCCATGTGGAGCCTTTTATCTGGCCCCTGAGTCCCATGTATGTCCAGCAGACTCTGAGTAAAGGAGAAGAAAAGAAAGGCCTTTACCAAAGGGCATTTTATGGACATACAGTGAAACTGAAATAGAAAAACAGATCAGAGAACCTTTCCAGATTCTTGTCAAAATTAATTTGTCAAAATTTTCCATTCTCCTGACTTCTCTAAGCACAGCACTCACAGGCTAGTGCTGGAATTTCAACTGTAGCCTCTTGAGAAAGAGCAGAGCTTTGGCGGAATGTAATGATGTCTAAAGCAAAAATGGGGATGGATGGATGCCCAGTGGTTAAGAGCACCAGCGGCTCTTGCAGGGGACCCAGGTTCAATTTCCAGCATCTACATGATGCCTCACAACCTTCTGTAACTTTATTTCCTGGGGACCTGATGTCCTATTCTGGCCTCTGTTGTACCAAGCATGAAAGGGGCACACAGACATATATCCAGGAAAAAACACCAATGCACAGATTGTTTTTTTTTTTTTTTTTAAAGAAAAGCCACAAGAAAATATTTGATTTTTTTTAAGGTACAGTGCTTTGAGCACTGAGGCAGTGATTCTTGCTTACATCAGTTTCCAGGCAGAGGCATGAGAAGATTTCTTCCTCTTATTTGCCTGGGAGTAACCTGGCTTCAATTGAACTACCGCCATTCACCTTGTTTTTAAGATTCTATAGTGACTCTGCAGTTTTAATGTGTGTGAGCACACGTGTGTGTATGTATGTGTTTATGTATATGTATGTGTATATGTGTATGTGTGTATTGTGTGTATGTAGGTGTTTGTGTATGTGTGTATATGTATGTGTTTTGTGTATATGTGTTTGCGTATGTGTATACACTGAATGCATTCATATGATTCTCTGAGGCAAAGCATTGTATGCTCATTGTCATTGCTTGACCTTCACACCTCATATTACCTCTCATTCCTGGAAATGCCACCATACATATACTGCTTGCACAAAACACTTCACAGCTGTTCAAAGCATTCTTATTTATTTTAGGCACATTTGGCTTATGGAAACTGTTTTGTGCTTTTTAGAACTAGAAATAAGATATTTAATTTATCAAGTCAGAGAACAAGAAAGGTCAAATTTATTCTGCTGAAATGACCTCAATTTTTTTGTGGTCACAAATGGTGTGATGTACCCTGTGGCTCACTTTCAAGTTTTTAAAGTGTGCATGATTTTGAGCCTGTAAGTATATAGACTGAGAATTTTTAAGAATGATAATAGTAGTTTTTGGTTTTACTTTTGAACACAACATGAGGTTGGCCCATAAGAACAATTTATTATTTTCAGAAAAGCTAGACTTAGGCATATCCACCCATTCATCTATCCATCATGTGTCTACCTACCCATCCATCCATCCATCCATCCATCCATCCTTCATATATCCACTCATCCATCAGCATCCGTATGTCTATCTGTCCATCAGTCCATCCATCCATACATACACAACACACACACACACATACACACAATACATTTATTATTCATCTACCCATCCACCCATCTATCCACTCACACATCTGTCCATCTGTCTGTCCATCTATCTATCAATCCACCCATCCATACATCCATACATCTACCATTCAACTATCCACCATCCATCATCATCCATCTGTCTGTCTGTCCATCCCTCCATCCATCCCTCCATCTATTCCTCTACCTATCCTACTTTCCTTCATTCATTCATTAACTTATTCTCCAATATTAAGTAGTTTATGAAGGCCAGATACATTTTTTCCATTTTGTCTCATATAATCTAAGCAACATTACTTAGCAGTTTACTTGAAAACCTCAAATGTCAAGCTAGAGAGATTTCTTAATGGCTAAAAGTACTTGCTGGGTAATCATGGGGACTGCAGTTCAAATTTTAGCACTCCTGTAATATCTAGGCATTATACAAAAGCTCCAACCCAGCTCTGTGGGGAGCAGGAACAAGAGCATCAGCATTTGAGACATGAACATACAAGCCCGGGCCCAAGGAGAGACTCTCACAGAGAAATCGACAGAGAGTACAAGGAGGATGCCCAATGCCATCTGTGTCTTGTTTTGGTCTATGTTGTGTGGAAAAGAACATACAGCAGCACCCATATACACAAATACACAAACAAAAGTGAATAATAAATAATGCATATTTAAAACTGAATATTTTTGAATTCATACTAAATGTGCATCTATACTATCTATCTATCTATCTATCTATCTATCTATCTATCATCTATCAATCATCTTTGAGAGGGTCTTACTGTGAACCTATAGTGGCTCTTCTTTCCTTGGCCTCTCAAGTCCTGAAAATATAGGCTCCTGAGGGATTTCTTTTTAAACAATAATATAATTTCATGTGTAAAACACGGAAAATATATAGAATTATTTTTTAAGTAAACGGAAAATGAGTATCATGAACGACATACTGAAGACCACATCTTTTAAAAATAACACAGTCATTTGAAGCAAAGTGTGTTTTAAAAAAGATCAGTTTCACACTTGCATATGCATATCGCATATATGAATCCTAAAGCTGGTTGGAGACAAATGAAATCACTGGTTTGCTGGCCTGAAGTTTTCTATTTTAAAAATAACTATTAGGTCATTGAGGGGCTCAGTCACTAAAGACACTCGCCATGTAGTCAGCCGACGTGATCTTGATCCTTGGGACTCACACAGTGAAGGGAGAGAACTGACTCCTGTAAGTTCTCCTTTGAAGTCCATGTGTGTGGCATGTGTGCTCTCTCCATAGATATGTGAAGAGAAAAGAATGCTTTAAATCACAGCTACAGCAGGCGTAATGGCTACAGTCTACAGGTTTTGGCTATAATCCTAGCACTTGGTTGTCTGAGGCAAGACAGTTGATATTGAGACCAATCCAGCCAAATGAGTGCTAGGCCAACCTTGGATTTAAAGAGACAGACTCTTTAAAAAGAAAAAAGATAAAAAAAAGAAAGAAAAGAAAAGAAAAAGGAGAGGAAGGAAGGGGGGGGTAGGGAGGAAGGTAGGATGGAAGGAAACAATGGAGAGAGGGAGGAAAAAAATGTACCAGAGAACTGGCTACTTTTCTAGAGGACTCAGATGTAATTTCCAGAACATACATGGTAGCTCACAACCATCTGTAACTGCAGTCCCATGGATCTGAAGCCGTCTTCTGGCTACTTTGGGTACTGCAAGAATGTGGTGTACATACATAGATGTGTTCAAACAAACATTCATACACATGAAATTAATATACCATTTTATAGATTTAAAAAGACTAGATAAATTAAGTGAATCATATCTATTTCCCAGCCACAGATATTTCTTACAATATATAAAGGACATAAATACAAAACTGAATAACATAAATTTATAGTTTAAGACATCCAACTGTGATGAATGCAGCTGTAACTCTGGTTGCAAAATGATTTCACATTTATTTCTACTGTAAACAAATTTGAGTGGGATTATATTTTTCCACTTTTAAAATTTTATTTTTCAACATTTTATTTATATTATATTTTACTGTTTGATTGGGACTAAAATGAAGCATTAATAATGATAGCAACAAATCTATCTTACACCAACTAGCTTGAGACAGTCTAGAATTTTCTCAACTAATCCTGTGTCTAAGACACAAAAGTGCACTCTCAGAGTTCTCCAGGATGGGCTTGTACAGGTCAAACCAACACCTACTCAATATGAACTTATTCCTACAAAGCCGAAAGAAAAAGCACTTCTGATACCATATCAATTTTAACGACACTTCAGACAGTTAACTTTGATAAGGATTAGGTGTCCTTTCTTTTTTAGCTTTCACAGAATAATTATTTTTACAGCATTCTTCATACAAGTACACTTGATCTTGAATTGACATTGTATCCCAGTCTATAAACAATCCTGATAATAATACATTTTAGTTAAAAATACTGCTGGTCTTTGCTTACAGAGGGAGGACAGCCTTGGCAATAGTCACAGGGCACCTTGTTGTTGAGGCCCTTGTATTTATAGCTGCTTTACCTAGGGAGCTAGTCCCCAGAGGCTGTAGACTCATCTGTGCAGTGAGGGTTTGAAGATTGCCTTTGCTCACTTGCCACATTTTGGGGTATACTGAGCTTGAGTGCCACGAGAACTCCATCCCCGGGGATTACCTGTGACACCAGCAGCCTCTCCTCGAGGCCCTCATTAAACTCTCACAAGGCTGTTTCAGGAACTGGGTTCTTATACAAGTCTATACATAATAGCAATACTTTGGGGTGAGGTTGACAGGTTTCCAGCAAAAAAAGCCAAGGTGTTTTTTAACAGTAATTTGTGAGAGAGCTGTTTAAAGGAAGGCATTGAAGAGGGTGCTTTGGTCTTCAGTTCTGGGCTGCCCTTTGATTCCTGGTTCAATCTTTCCAGTTCCTGCCTCTTCTATCTGATAGAGATCTTCTGAAGGGAGAAACCCTGTGAAATACATGAGTGTTCCAGACTGATGGAGTGTCTGACAATATGAAAGGCGGGCAGGATGCAGAGAACAATGGGGTGTGGGTGGAAGGTGAGGGAATCAGACCAATAGAGGGCTGGTCTTCACATCTGAGTGAGATTTAATGGAGACTGACATGTGGAGCCACTGTTGATGGCTGAAGTCATGAGTACCTCATACCATGGATATATGAGATATATGTAGAGAAAGGTCTTTTAAAGATGCAATAAAATGAGGACCTCAGGATGTGCCCCAGTCCAGTTAAATGTAAGCTGTGTGTGTTTGTGTGTGGAGGTTGGGTATGTACAGGAGACTGAAGGGAGGATCTGTCTCATGCTGGGCAACATCGTTGAGTTGGATCCTCTGCCCTAGTGTTTTTACTTTTTATTTTAAGAGAGTTCTCTGTAAATGCCCAAGGTTGGCCTTGAACTCTTGTGTGGCTCAGGTAGGCCATGAACTTGTTTTTCCCCCCTCCTCTGCATCTCAGATGAAAGGAGATGGTTATTTAGCCTTAGAAAGCATTTTGTTGTGTATTAAAACACCATCCCAACATCTTAAAGATGCAGTAGAGTTTGATTATTTTCCAAAGGATGGTATTTGGGCACACCAGGAGAAAAGAAGGCCATGATTGCAAAGAAGAAAGGGACCATTGGCAACATGGTGAGAAATGGCCACCTGTCAGTCAAGGAGCATGGCTGCAGGAAGAAACAAACCAGTGTTCAGATGGAGTTGGTCTTCAAGCTTCCAGAGCTTCGAAAAATAATTTTTCTTTTCTCTACCCCAGGTCTGTAATATTTTGCCAGTGCAGCTTTAATGAGGAAACACACTTGCACAAGTGAACTCATGCGAAGACACACTCTGTTTTGGTGTCTTATGTGGTTTGAGATTAGTGATGAACAAAGCTTAAATGTGTGTGAGTTACAGTGTACATACATGGGTCCGTATGCCATGTGGCGAGTATGGTAAATACAGCCTGTGCCAGAAGCTGTAAATTAAACAGAAGATAAAAGTAGTTCATTGTGGCCTCCAAGCTAAAGACCTCTTCTCCACTGATCTCCCCATGAATGGTCTCCTCACTTCCATATCTAGGTGGCAGTTTCTTGTCCTAGTTATAGCACTTAGATAGTTGAACATGAATCACAGTATTATGGCAGCACAAGAAAATTTTAAATCTGGACCCAGTGAGATGGCTCATCAGGTAAAAGCAGCTTGCTGCCAAATCTAACAATCCAGGTTCAATGTGTCGTATCCACATCCTGGAAATAGAATCAGATGGCAGAAAGAAATCAACACATGAAAGCTCTCATTTGATTGCCACATATGTGCATGCCTACATACACGCATGTACAAAATTTTTAAAAAAGTTATTTTACATTCTTGTATGTATGCATTTGTGTATGTATGTTATATATGTATGTATGTATGTATGTATGTATGTATGTAATTTAGTTGATTTACTTTATATCCCAATCATTGTCCCCCTCTCAGTCAGCCCCTCTCACAATCCTCATCTTCTCTTTTGAGAGGGTGGGGCCTCTCTAAGTATCCCCCCAATCCCAGCACTCCAAGTCTCTGCAAGAGTAGGCACATCTTCTCCCACTGAGGCCAGACAAGACAACCCAGCTAGAAGAACATATCTCATAGACAGGCAACAGCTTTTGGGATAGCCACCATTCCAGTTGTTCAGGACCCACATGAAGACCAAGCTACACATCTGCTACATATGTGTGAGGAGGCATAGGTCCAGCTAATGATGCAAGAGTCCCAGGGGTCCAAGTTAGTTGACTCTGTTGGTCATACTGTGGAATTCCTATCCCTTCAGGGTCTGCAATCCTTCCTCCTATTCTTCCATAAGAGTCCCTAAGCTCCATCCACTGTTTGGCTGTGGGTGTCTGCATCTGTCTGAGTTGGCTTCTGTGTGGAGCCTCTCACAGGACTGCCATGCTAGACTTCTGTCTGCAAGCATAACAGAGTATCATTAACAGTGTCAGGGATTGGTCCTTGCCTGTGGGATGAGTCTCTAATTGTACCTGTTATTGCTTGACCATTCCCTCAGTCTCTACTCCATCCTCTGTCCCTGTATTTCTTACAGATAGGATAAATTTTGGATTGAAAGTTTTGTGAATGGGCTGGTGTCCCTATTGCTGCACTAAGGTTCCTGCTTGGCTACAGGATGTTGCCTCTTCAGGTTCCATATCCCTAATGCTGTCAGGCACAGTTAAGGTCACCCCTATTGATTCTTGGATACTTCCCTATCCCAGGTTTTTGTCATATTCTTGAGATACCCCTACCTCCCTACTCCTACCAATTGTAGATTTCCATTCACAGCTATTAAAAACAAAGACATAATACATTTTTCAGGCAAATAGATGGAGCTTGATAATATCATCCTGAGTGAGGTAACCCACCCCAAAATGACATGCATGGTTTTAGGTCTCCCCATTTTAGTGGATCATTGGTCTCTCCACATTGGATGATATGGTCTACAAGTAAATAGGGAGCAGTGATGGTGAGCAGGGAAGGGGTATGTTTAGAAGCCCCATGAGTACGTGGGTCATTTATGGCAGATCAACTTAACTTAGGGTGATTGAAGGCTTATAAAGTTTTGGGAAACTGGGAGCAGGGACATCAAGGATGGGCAAAGGTCATTGGCTGGGGGCTTAGGGTACCTAGCATACCTCATTAGCATGGAGAAGCATTTCAGGAATCTCAGGTGCTGGCTGAACAGGTTTTGTCACAAGAAAGGAAATTGATCCTATCAATTGGTGCTATGTGACATTCCTCAGGTAGAGGCAAATATAGGGTCTTAGAATGTCCAGACAAGGTCAGAGAAGAAGAAACTCTGTTAAGAAGGTAGTCTCTATTACACACTGAGCCCCAGAAGGCTATCCAGTTATGGTAGGCTTTGACCTTAATTAGCAGTTTTCCTACACATGGTATGTACTCACTTATAAATGGCTATTAGCCATAAAATACAAGATACTCATGCTATACTCCACAGACCCAAAGAAGCTAAACAAGAAGGAAGGCCCACTCAAGGGTGCTTGAATCTCCTTAGAAGGGGGAATAAAATAGTCATAGTAGGCAGATTGATGGAGAGAGCTGGTGGGAGAGCGGATAGGGAGAGAAATTGGAGGTGGGGACAGTCTTCAAGATCAGGTGTGGAAAAGGGATAGGAAAAAATAAGTTTTAAAGACAATTTCAAAGCTGGGGCATGATAGTACATGCCTGTATTCCTGCATTTAAGAGCAAAGGCATGCAGGAATGACCTAAATTGGGGCTGTCCTGGTCTACTTATATTCTAGCACAGACAGAGCTATATAGCTAGACCCTTTCTCTATCCCTCTTCCTCTCCCATTCCTTCTCTCTTCCCTCCCCCTTGCCCTCCTCCTCAGAAAAGAGATCAAACAAAATATTTCCAAAGAACAAAGAATATCAATAACAAAATATTCAGATTCTGTAAATGTCAAGGGCCATGTTACATTCTCATACTCGGACAAATATTAATTTAGTATCTATTGTGGGAAGAGAAGTACTGTGAGTTGCTAGAAACATGGTTTATGCCATTGTGTGATTAACACACTGAGAGGGGACTAGGGCCTGGCAGCACAAGCAATCCATTGTGTTGGTACAGTAGATTGTCTAGAAAGATGTCTCACATATGATTAGTGTCTGGCAGATGATTTAAATGCTATGGATAAAGAGACCTGCAAAGAGCTAAAAGGAGACAACCAGCCAGGGGCCCTAACCAAAGAAACAGGATTCTGTAGCCTGTTCTTAAGGAACAACAAGGGAATGCACAGGAAATAAAAGAAAGAACAGAGGACAGAGAAGGGGTGAAGACAATAACTACTGTTAAGGCTTGTAAGAAGTGCTGGAAGAAGGTTCTGCTATGTTTAGTGATTTTTTTTTTTTTTTTTTTTTGGTAAGTCAAACTAACCCAAACTGATAATTTCTATGGCCACCTTCTCTCCTTCTGAACCTGATTATAATTTTTTTGTGTGTGTGTTTGTTTGTTTGTTTGTTTTTTAGACAAGACATTGCATTATAGGGATAGATTGGCCTTAGACTCAATCTACAGCCCAGACTATACTGAATCACAGTCTTCTGGCTTCAGCTTTTCAAGTGATGGGTTTAAACTTAATATCACCATTCCTGGTCATCTATTATTTTTCAAAGTGTAAACTCTGTCATATATATTTGAATTTTACAAAGAAGGAAAGGAAATGGTCAAAGGTACAAAGAAAGGGGCTCAACATCAATCATCTCCAGAGAAACTCAAATTAAAACCACCCTGAGATACTATGTCATCCCACATGAATGGCCATTGTCAAAGAGATGAGAGAGAGCCATCATGCACTTTGAGTTGATGCTTCTGTAGATGATGAGAGTTCTTGGTCTAGTTCAATTCTTCTACATATGCATAGCCAACTTGTCATCAGAACCCATTAATGGGAACATGTCCCTTCTTAGTGTAAGCTCATGGTGCCTTTGCTGATGGTCATTTATATGGTCACTGTGGTGTTTTGAAAGAAAATAGTTCATAGGCCCATGGGGAGTGGCACTAATATAAGGAAGTATGGACTTGGAGTAGGTATGGCTTTGTTGGAGAAGGTGTATGACTTGGGGGGGGGGCTTTGAGGTCTCAGAAGCTCCACCTAGTTCTCTTCTTGCAGCCTGCAGATCCAGAAGTAGAGGAACTCTCATAGCCTTCTTCAGTACCATGCCTACCTGCATGTTGTCATGTTTTCTTTCCTCCACGATGATAATGGTCTAAACCTCTGAACTGTAAGCCAGCACAAATTCAATATTTTCCTTTATAAGAGTTGCTATGGTAGTGGTATCTCTTCACAGCAATGGAAAGCTAATTAAGACAGTCATAGATGCATGGAATTGTATCTCTTTATTCTCCTTACTCATTGGCTTGTGTGTCAGTTTCTAGACTCATATCTGTGGGGCAGTAGACTGTGTCAGGAAACTTCATAAGGTTGAGTGGGTTCAGAAACCCCATTCAGAAATCCAAGTACCCTCATACCTGAGGACGTAGGTGTTTCATCTACTCCTGACCAGATTTCTGGCCCAGAACACATGGCCGTGACTACTCCCACATAAAGAACGTGACCACTAGTCACATAGCGCAGAACACAGAGTTCTCCATGCTAATGAGGTATCTAGATGGCCTTGAGGATTTAGCCAATAAGCTTCCCTTCCTGGACATTCTTTCCTGAAAAAAGGTATTTAATCTCTGGCCACCTGAGGAGTTGTTTGCACCCATTTTCCATGATGAACAATGAATAAACAATTTGGACAAGCAAGGACTGTCTCTCTCGTCAAGAACTATGTAGGAGATGCCTTTGTCATACAGAGCCATGTTGCCCAAGTCTCCCACAGAAGTCCTTTCTGCACTCCCAGACACTAGCTCCTAAGCAAAGCTGGAGGTCCCCTTCCCCCAGGCACCAGGCTCATCTTTGCAGATCTGCAAAGGCCCCCTTTATTCTAACTCCACATGGTTTCCAGCGGTGAAGGATATCTGGGAGTTAGGGAACCCTAGCTTTGGCCTCAGCCTGGGTCATTTCTCACCCAGACTGGGGCCCCCATCTTAGGCTGCTGTTCTCTCACCCCCTGAGTGGTGTCACTGGCAAAACATAGCAGACTTTAAAGAACATTCATTTTTAAAGTATTTTCTCTGCACGAGTCTTTCGTTTGTGTGCATGTTTAAGTACCAGGTGTGTGTATTTGGTGTCCTTGGAAGCCAAAAGTGGGCATCATATACTCTAGAGTTAGAGATATGGATGGTTGTTGGCTACCAAGTGGCTTCTAGGAATTGAACCAAGGCCTTCTGGAAGAGTAACCAGATCTTTAACCATTGAACCACCTCACCAGCCCCATTTAATTTTTAAAAAACTCATTAGTTTTGGTTAACCCAACCCTAACCCTAAAACTGTCATTTATTAAAATAAGTTCACAAATGTCCAAGTCCATGGAAAATGATCAGCCTTGTGAACTCTTGGGGAACACAAACTAAAGCTATCATGACATAGTATCTCTACCCAAGCTACAATGCTTACAATAAGAATGCTGTTATACATGCAGAGGAATGATGATCATCACACAAAGCATTAAAAATGGGAATTTAAGTGTTCTTAACACAAAGAAAGATAAGGGATACCCTGATGTTATCATTGCACATTTATGTGTGGATTGAATTAACACATTTATCCTGTAAGTATATATTTTATAGGATATTCTTCTTCCACTACAGAGACAGGAGAAAACAGATGTTGATGAGAGCTTAAAGAAGTACAAAATAACACATACATGCAGAAGCATATACATACTCACGCATAGACACATACATACACATGCACACATACTTATAGACACACATATATACATACATAGACACACATAGAGATGCATGCATATATATATGCATATACACAGACACACATATATAGAAGTATACATTCATAAAAACACATTAAAAGTTAGAAAATATTTTGATGTTTTAAAAGCATTCTTCTTTATAAGTAATTTAATGTTTATTAAAATATAGAATAATATAGTTTTAAAAGAAATATATGCTATATAAAGATAAATGGTGTCAGTAAACAGGTCAAATTACAAAGTGATTACATCCAACATGGCCTCTATTATCTTTAAATATGTTGCCATCATGGGCTGTATTTTATGTCCCTTTATCAAAGAAATTACAAACAAGAAGTATTTAGTGTTAACTGATTAATGAAAATGACTTTGAGCTGCCCTGTAATACTATTGTAAATAACAATAATAATAAGGAAAAGAAAGGTACACTGGAAAGGAGACCTCAGTTCTTACCTCTGAATCAAAATGACTCCACATCCTATAGAGTGAAGAGCAGCTTCTGTAAGCACTAATTGAGCAAATCACAGGCATGTTGCCCGAGATCAAACATTATTGATTTCCAGTTAGCCATGTGGCAGAATCAATTTCCCCTTTTATATCTGGAAACACTGGAAGATGTAACTGTTTCTTTGTGAAAACACACAATACAGGAAAAAAATGTCAGAAAGAATAATTCTGTATGCAATAAAAACCTATCTCCTCTGGGCCTAGGAGTTCATAGCTTTACTTACACTTTCCATACACTAGTCTGAGGCTAGGGATATTAAAAGTTGAAAGCCTACCTGGGCTACAAGCTCTATGTCAGCCTGGACTAGAGACTCTATTTCAAACAAACAAACAAACAAACAAACAAACAAACAAACAATGTATCTCCTGTAGTCCTGTAACCAAGCTGAAGTTATTCATATAAGACACGCTCTCACGAAGCAAGGCAGCTCTTTCCTTTAGAATTTCTCAAACTAGAATTCTCAAATTAGTGTTTTATAATGTGCTTTAAGGGAAAATTATTTTAGGACAGACAGTTACATGGAATTGTGATAGCTCTGTTAAGACTGGGACATCTTTCCCCAAGGGGTATGTGAGGATATTCCAAAGTTAAGGACCCATGTCAGTCACATCTGATGGGTCCCTGTGTGAAGACATTGAATCATGCCAACCCTGGAAACGCAAGGCCTAGGGATGCTAAACGGTGCAGTCTGCCTTCCTTTCTAGACTCCATACTGGTCTTCCTTGAAGGAGAGCTGGGCCTCTCTCTTCTGTGTTTTAGATTCTTGCTTGAGGGTCAGTTCTTTGTATATTTGGCATAGGCTGCCCAGGAAGGAGAAATAATGGAAGTTGATTGGGAAGATCCACTCATATTCACTGAGCCCTAGAACACCACTCCAGAACACACTCGAACACTGCTCTGGAACACTGCTCTGGAACACTGCTCTGGACACCATCTGGAACACCACTCCGAACACTCTGGAACACCATCCAGACACCATCGACACCATTGGCACCATCCAGACCGCTCTGGACACCACAATCCAGTGACTTTGGACCAACTGTCAGTTTTTAAGCTGTGTTTTTGTGGAATCAAATGTCATTATAGGCTTTACTTTATAACTTGCTGATAGTTTTGGACTTTGCCCGCCTTACATGTACTTAATTTTTGTTTCATTTTACCTTAGGAAACGGCAAAATGCCTGAGCATCTGAGGCCAAGCTGTTCAATGTACTGTGTGGTGAGGTAGGCTCACAGAATCCAGTTAATGTTGTTCTTCTGGATAAATTCTTTAACCCTGGAATATTAATGCCTCATGACATTTTGAATTGATCTTGTGTAATGTAAATTATTTGACTTTATTCTCATACATGAAACTATCCTTACGTATCTCCGTTTAGCCAATGGGATGATAAATGGGGGAGGGTTCTTTTTCTTTTGTGTATTTTATAGTGATTTAGATGAGGTTGTTATAATTATGCAAATATTTCTGGATGGTTTGATACAAAAGCTCATGATATTTGTGACACCTAAAGCTCTCATTTTTATAAAGGAGAAATTAATAATATTAAAATTTTTAAATTTATTTTTCTAGAGAAATTATCTACTTTCTCATCATCAATATATTTTTCAAAAATGTTTTATTATTTTATTTTAATAGTTTGTGTGTGTGTGTGTGTGTGTGTGTGTGTGTGTGTGTTGTATGGAGATTTGATAATAGCTTCCTCACAGACAGCTGGCTCTCTCCTGCCATGTGGAGCTTGGGATCCATACTCAGGTCATCAGGGCTAGCTACAATCTCCATGACTCACTGAGTCATCTCACTGGTCCTCAAAAGTGCTTTATGTAAAATTGATAATGTATTAGCATATAGACACTAAAACAAATATTTTGCGTTTTTTTCAATATAAACTCAGCAGACATTGGACTCCATGTAACTTGCATGTGCTTTTCTGCACTCTTCTTCACTTCTCCTAAATATTTAACACAAAACTCTATTCTTAACTCACAGAATGCACAAAAGCATGTTGCCAGCTAAATTTAGCCTGAAGGCAGGAGTTTAGCAACCCTTTTATTAGAGCATTAACATATTAATTATCATAATTTTAAACTGTCTGTTTAATAGTCCCATCCCCTGTCTCATGTCTGAACCCAGTTTGCATCTTGAAATATCTTTTGTCCTTTTGTGTCTCTGGGGCATTCTTTAGAACAGCAGAGAAGAAATCTTAAGTAAAGTAGCAGTGGGTTGGAGCTCAGCTTGCTTTTCTTTCTTTGGGGTGTTAGGACATGGTTCAAAGTGGGTGTGGCTGGAACTGAGGCCAGTCTGGAGTAGTCATTGTTATGATTCCACAGATCCCATACCAACTGCCCCACCCTGAGTGACGCTTGTGTTTATAGTTTATGGATTTTTGTTTTGTTTTGCTTTTTCTTCAAGTTTCAGCCACCCACTCAGTCTTAGATCTTCTCTGGATTCCTTGGAACTCTGACCTGACCTGTTCCAGCTGTTTTCTGATGATATTGGTTACTGTATTGGCTATGTCTCTTGTTGTGATAGAATATCTGAGAAAAAGCAACCCAAGGAAGGGTTAATATGGGCTCACAGATTGTCTGGGGTCATCAATGATGACAGTAAAGTCATGGAGGAGCCTGAAGCAACTGGTTCATTGCACTCTCAGTCAGGATGCAGAGTGAGCGTCATGATGTTTTGCTTCACTTCTATTGAGTTCCGGATCCTAGACCACAGGATGGTGCCACCCACATTGTGGTAGGACTTCCCAGTGTAGTTATTTCAATGATGAAAGTACCTCATGGACATGCACAGAAGTTTGTGTCCATAGTAATCCTAAATCCTTTCAACTTGATGTTCAACGTAAACTGCTACAGGCAATCAGCACTTTTCAGTTTAGAATAGGAGGACAGAGGCATGCAGGAAGTTTTCTGCTCTGTCTTTTTCTTCTCTTTCTCCTCCTCCTTCTCGTTATCCTCCTCTTCTTCTTCCTCCCCCTTTTCTATACTCTAGCTTGAATTTGGAGCATTAGACACTAGAGACAACTACTCTATCACAGAGCTGTATCCCCAGACTGTTTGCTACTTTGTGTTTTGGTGTAAGTTTTCACTAATTCCACTGGCTTGGTAGAGCTTAATCAGGCACTGGGTTTGTAATGTTCCTGATTCTGTCTTCTGAATAGCTGGGATTATAGGCTCAGTTTACTGTTTATCTCTGAATGTATCATATTATGTCTGAAATTGTTATATTCTTGATAAATATCTATTGTTGGAAACCGTCTGCATTGACAGATTTCCTCCTTGGACATCTCTCCTATCACCTCAAATGCTTGCTCCAGCTTGGATGGTCCCCTTGAACTATCACCAGTGACAAAGTGAAACTTTAGTAGGTGTTTTTTTTATAATGAAGCAGATAACCCTCTTTCCGTGTTATGTTTCTGGTCAGTGATGTTACCAAATTTACCCAGGAAGGAGGAACTCAGGACAAGCCTATGTAATTCAGAATTCTCTGAAAGAAGCCTTCAAGTATGCAGCCATCCATTCTCATTAAATGTAATCTTGGTAGTACTCAGTTCTAGTTCAGTGAACATTCTCCACAAACCAATTTGAAAAGCTCATAAGAATACTTGATGCCCAACTTATTGGGGCAGATATCAGAAAAATGAATGTAACATTTATTTTACATGAGTTTGTTACAGAGAGGGAAAAAAACCAACAAAGAATATACCCTTGAAATGATATTAAAGGTAAAGTTTCAGAGTTTCAGTGATGGACCCAAACTTTGTACTATGCCTAAAATGACCGAATGTTTTGATGTTGATAGCAAATATTAAACTTTTGTAAACATTTGACACCATAAAAACATCACACCACACTTGTCTGTGGAAATGCAGGATGTGTTGATTCATCCACAGAGCAGAGGGGAAATAGACTACATTGCCCTGTTCCTTGATTTTGCTGAGTAATCATAAAGTAGGTGTTTTTGATTTTGGAGAGATGTGAGATGATGTATTAATACATCCCAGCTGCAACAATCTCCAAATAAAGAGAGATCTGAGTAGTAAAATTCATCTTTATCTATCAGGTATTTATGTACATATGTCTGTGATGCATGTGATGTATTGTGTGTGATGCATGTGATGCATGTCTATGTAATATATATATATATACATATATATATATTACACGTTATGCATGTAATGCATGTGTGACACATGTGATGCATGTGTGTGATACACTTGATGCATGTGTGATGAATGTAATGCATGTGTGATGCATGTGTTATGCATGTGGTGCATGTGTACAATGCATGTGATGCATGTGTATGCATATGTGTGCTGTATATAATGCATGCATATGTGTGATGCATGCAGTGTGATATATGTATGTGTGGGATGCATGTGATACATATGTGTGTTTGATGTATGTGATGTGTGTGCTTGTGTGTGTGTGAATGTATGTGGAGGCACATTTGCCATGTTATTTTGTTATGAATACTAATTCACCACATTTGAGAGGCACCAGTGGAGACACAACTGAGAAGGAGCCTAGATCAGGTTGTCCCCTGTGTGTATGTATGGGGATTGCATTGATTGTTGACTGATGTATGAAGACCCAACACAGTGTGGGCAGCCTGTCTCCCAGGCTGTGTAAGTGACAAGAGCTAGTTGAGCACAGGCAATTTATCAAGTGTACAGCATGGGAGCCGTCATTTCTCTCTGCTCATGACTGTGGATATGATGTGACTAACCGCTTTAAGTTTCTGCGTAACTTTCACTCAGTGATGGAATTGTATCCTAGAAATTCTAAGGCAATTTAAGCTTGTTTCCCGAAGTTGCTTTTGGTCAGGGTATTTTATCACAACAGATATAAAATTATAACCTCTTCTTCCATGTGTGCACATCTGGAAGCCAAAGGTTGATATTAGATGCCTTCCTTTGTTGATCTCTGTGTTGTCCACTTGACAAATGCTCAAGTTATTTGAGAGGAAGAAACCGAAATTAAGAAAATTTCTCCATAAGATTGTGCTGTAGGCAAACCTGTAAGGCATTTTCTTAGTTAGTGACTGATGGGGGAGGGCAGAGGCCATCGTGGGTGTTGCTACCCCTAGGCTGGAGGTCCTGAGTTCTGTAAGAAAGTAGGCTGAACAAGCTGGTAAGCAGCACCTCTCCTGCCTCCAGCTCTGGCCCTGCTTGAGTTCCTGTCCTGTCCTGTTCCTGTCAGTGATGAATGACGATGTGAAAGGTTAAGCCAAATGAACCCTTTCTCCGTGGCCTGCTTCATGGTGTTTTATTACAGCAACAGAAACTAACGAAGAAGACAGTCTCCATTATATTGTTGGAGACAGTCTTTCACCATACCTGCAGCTTGTCCTTTTGACTAGCCTGGCTGACTAATGAGTCCCCAGAGTCTACCTGTCTCTGTCCTGCGGCGTGCTGGGATTACACCTCAGACATTTGCCATTCCACTGACTACCAAGCAATTATTTGTGGCAGGCATTTTCAAAGGTATTTTATTTTATTTATTTTATTTTTGTAATTACAAACACTGCAATTGCATTTCATTTTTGTAATAGATGTATACATTGAAAGATTCATCATCTTTCAGAGGCAGCAAAACAAGCATGGAAAGCCAAGCAAACAACTGAGGGGAGGGGCCAGGACCCAGGGACAGTCTAACTTAAGCCTCCATTCTTAACCATACACATGAAGGGCCACCTCAGCTGTTTCAAGATCTTGGTGGATAGTGGGAAACAGGAAATAGATCTCAGTTTTTATTATAAGAATCAACTCTCCAGGAAAGAAGAGAGAAGGCACAGGATTTAGGCAAGTCTTAGACAAAGAAAGACTCAGGGCTGAGGCGATAGCTCAGTTCAAGTGTTTGTCTTGAAAGTCAATGAATTCCAGTTTAATCTCCAGAAGCTACATAGAAAAGTGAAAAATGTAGTCCTGGTACTTCCATGCTGGGGAAAAGTAGACAGGCTGGGGCTCACAGTCCAGCCAGCCTAGGGTACTTGCCAAATTCCAGACCAGTGAGAGATCCTGTCTGCCCCTCTCCCCTACAAAGGGTAGCACATAAAACACCCACGGTGGTCCTTTGGCCTCCTTAAGCGTATGTATAAATGTGCATGTGTCCTCTACACACGTGTGTATGTGAACACATGCAAACACGTAACCCAATCCCCAGACAACACCTTTTGAACACAAAGCCACTTATAGGAGGAGGATGAAGCAGGAGGATCCCTGTCAATCATTGAGCCCAGTAGGAAAAAGAATCCTGACTTTGGGTAGGAAAGGGACAGCAGGTTCTTGCTAGTCCTTCTGCCATCAGCTCTTTAGATTTAGATTAGTGATACATACTAGAAGATGACAGATCAGCACAGGCTGAGACCTACAAGGAAGTTTAAAGTCAAGTGTAAGTATTCAGATATCAGGGCTGCTATTGAGATATCTTAGTCTTCTAAATGTCATCTCAGTCTTTGGTTTGTTTTCTCTTTTGCTTAATGTGTCCACTAAAAATAGCCAAAAAGTAGCTAAGGGTCTCAGGGTTATAATTTCAAAACAACCTATCTTATCATCCTATATCAGGAGTTAGAATACAATTAAGTAAAAGCTTACTATATAGATGTACTTAAATATCTGATTGAGGATGGTGCAGAAGAAGCTGGTCTTTGAGAAGGAAAAGATGAGAGTTCTCTGTGTATTTCATGTACTCTGTCATTATTATTATTGTTATTATTTGGAAGACATATCAGACCTCTGTCTGCTCTAAGTATTGCTTTCAAGCACCTTCTTCAAACTGTTTGTTTTTAAGTTCCACAGAAAAGGTTGGCTTGCACTTTGGTTTTACTATGTGTGTGGAACTTTCATTATGACATAGCTGACTTTCTGAGAAGAGGTAAAGAAAACCATTCCCAGGCTAGCCTGTGGGCTAAGTATGTAAAAGGACTTATCTCGAAAGCCTGACAGCATGAACTGGAGTCGCAACTTCCAGGGTAGAAGGAGAGGGCAGTCTTACAAACCGTCTTCTGACTTCTTCCACACCTTTGTCATTGTATTTTGTATTATTTATTAACACCCAGGAACAAATAATGAGTAATCATTTACAATAACAATAAATTAAAGGAAAGCCAGTTCTTTCAGCTTACCATGGTTTCCACAGGGAAGTGCACACTGCGGTTTTCTCTGGCCAGCCTTTTGCTGCTTATGTTTCAGAAGTGGGATGTGTACCCTTTTATAGCTAAATAAATGATAGTATGAATGTCATCTCTTGGTGTTTATAATAGACTCCTGGGAATAGGGTCATAACACAGCACACAATCACCATGTGTTTGTTTACTAGAATACACTTTATGGAGAGCCCCAAAGAAAGTTCTTGATTCATTCCCATTGATAAAGCTGTCTTGTTTTATCTTCTACAGGAGGTTGTGGGAGCACTGCCTGCCCTATGGTTTATGACTAATTTGCAGCCATTTGAGTTCAAATACTGCTGAGTTTAGTGGATTTTTTTATCTTTATTTTTTTTCTTCTAACCTTTCCTCCTTTTTAGATCCCTTAAATTGAAAGTGATCAAGAAGGTGTAAATAATTAGAGGCTGTTATGTTTACTTAAGCCAAATCTTTTATTAGTATGGAGACTGCTTGCCTGGAGTCTCACACATATCCTACGTTCACAGCTAAGCCTTTCAGAAGATTTTAATTGGAGAATGAATAACTAAATAATAAATGGAAAAGTGAGAGATTCTGTAAACTAAAACTAGAGGATCCCAGCCAGCCAGGGGAAAAGGCTAATGATGAAAAGTCCATCTGGGAGCAATTGAGGAACCAAAATTCTGCTCCTCCTAGGTAGTTAGTTTTAGGCTAAGGTGAAAGATTTCTGAGGCTGACTTTCCTTTACAAGAAAGGAATTGACAATGTCTTACAGATACTACTACTCTGATAAAACACCATGATCAGAGCAACTCCGGGGAAAGAAAGGGTTTATTTGACTTTATACTTCCACATCACTGTTTATCATCAAAAGAAGTCAGGACAGACACTCAAACCAGGCAGGAATCTGGAGGTAGGAGCTGATGCAGAGGCCATGGAGGGGTGCTGCTCATTAACTTGCTCAACATGGCTTGCACAGCTGGCTTTCTTATAGAATGTAGGACCACTACAAGCCCAGGGATGGCACCACCCACAACAGGCTAGTTCTTTCCCTATCAACCACTAATTAAGAAAATGCCCTCCAGGGTTGTCAACAGTGTTCCAATTTTATGGAAGCCTTTTTCTCAATTGAGGCTCCCTTCTTCTCTGATGACTCTGATGTCAACTTGACATAAAACTAGCCAGCACAGGCACCAATCTGAAAACAAGACTCTTAGATTCTGGACACAATGATACATACTTGCAGTCTCAGAGCTTGGAGTGTCAAGGAAGATAGACTGCTGTGAGTTTGACAGGCTCCCCTTTGTGCAGCTGCTGTCCCCCACACTTGGCTCTGAGTTGTTTTTGATGTAGTTACAAAAGCATTTCTGCTCCCCTCCCCCCTTTCCCTCCCTCCTCCCCTGGCTGCCTGCCTACCTACAAGTGCTTCCACAAGAAGTTTGCTGAGACACTTGAAGGAAGGGTTGCAGCAGAGAACCTTTGCAGTAAATAATCAGAGGATTCTCTTCTTCAGTAGAAAACAAGCAAACAAGTGCTGTGGGGAAGTGTGGAAACGGACAGCTCTGGAGTAGACATCAATTCCCTCCTGATGTTGCATGAAACAAGGTCCTACATGGCCAGCAAGAACCATCCTCTGTTAATCATTTGGTTCCAGAGATCAACCACTGTAGGAATAACCATTTAGGTTTTGCCTATGCTGTTTCAGATTAAATGTGAGTAGAAAAGCTTTTACTGTCTGGATAAATCAGAGATAATACTGCAAAGACAATGTCTTCACTCCAAAGCAGCATTCTCATTTCTACTTGATTCATAGGAGGAGAAAAACAAAACAACAAAACAAAATAAATAATAGTACAAGGCCAAAGGTCCTCAATTATCCTAGTTTCTTCTTCAGTCCTTCCTTTGCTCAAAACATAGTCAGTTCTTTCATTTTACCTTTTCATTGTGCCTTTATGGTATATTCTGTTGGCACAGAAGCTGTTCGAAAGGGACCCATGGCTAGTTTTAGCTGCACTACAGTAAAAGGCCTGGGAAAGGGATGGGCAGGGTATAGTGGTGAGGATCCACATAGAGATCTCTCATCTACATCAACCTTCCCCAGATGCCAATCTCTGACACTTCAAGTTAAAATTGCAGCTTCCTGCACACTCTGTAATGTGCAAGGTTGCACAAAGCAGGACTAGAATGTGAGGCTAGCCGTGGAAGCTCCTCTCACTCTTAATATACCAGGAAAACATCGCAGTCCTATGTCAGCAACATGTCTATACCATTCTGTTGTGGGCATGACCTCAAAAGAAGGGTGTCTCTAAGACAAATACTTCTAGGCCTCCCCTCTTCTTTAATTCAAACATCTCTCTACATCTGTAACTATTTCAAAGATTTGGAACATTACAAAAAGTTCCTAAAAGAAGTAGATGTGAATTAAGCACTTAGCAAACTCTAGACCTAGTTCTGAGCAGTAATTTACTACCCTACATTTATCTTTAGTAAAGCACATATGAGTTATAATTTATCATCCCTCGTTTCCCAGTGAAGAAACCAAGGCATCCTTGTTAGCAATTTCCTTTGGAAGTTGAAACATTCCTTCAAGGAAGGAAAGGGAACACTTCTAGAACCCAGGGAGTTAAAAACAAAAAAACAAACAAAACAAAAAACAAACCAACAACAACAAAAAAAAAACAAACAACAACAACAACAAAAACCCAACAATCTTCACATGTCTCAGAAGCTGAAATGTATACCAAGGTCATGAGGTCCTTCCCTGGATTGTGGAGGTAGCAAATGACCACTGAGGAGGAGACTCTCACAGGCAGGGTTGCTGAGAAAGAGCTCTATTGTCTGTTGAGTTGCTTGTAAGTCACACAGGGTATAAGAAGGCTGTAGCTCTCGTGAGTTACCACCTGTGCTAGGGTAGGCATTTTGTGAAACAGCCATCCTTGAATCATCTCAGTTCCTATAAGTGACCCCCAAACCCACACTCCTGTAAGTAACACAGTAAATGCACTGATTGGATGTTGGGTTTTGGTATTATTGCTACTTTGTTTCAGCCTGGTTCCCTGTCTGAAGTGAGTAGACCCTTGGGTCACATCTTCCCATGAAGAGTCTCATACATCAGGCATGGAGGCAGTAATGTGCTTTCTGAAGGTCAGGCACCCAAGGGTAAAATTTTAAACCCAAAGCAGGGCTTTCTGAAACCTCACAGACACGAGCCACCTCCGGGAACTTATTATAACACAGTGTGACTTAACATGTCTCCTTCTGTGCCTCTAACAAACCCCAAGATCCTGTATGTATGGCTGAGCCCAAGGTCACACACGAATGAGAAGTGTATGAGTCTTTTATGATACTGCCTTTGAAAACAGCTTCTTATGAGGAGGTAGCCCTTATCAAATGATTTATTTTTCCATTATAAACATATGGATTATGTTCCTAAATTCATCCATGCTCATAGTATTGTGAGACTATGAATGCTATTTTATGCCAAGAAAACAAAAGGTCAAGTTTTGCCCATATCCTCAATTTTAGAATGAACAGACCCCTATTAGTAGTTAAACATTTTAACCAATGGGATGAGTTCTTGGCTTTCTGGCTGGCTTTGGATGTAAGTCCTTGAGTCAGACTTGAATCCTACCAAAAATATATGTTCCACCCTCAACTGCTGAACAACATATCTTAGATGGATCTTTGTCTATTTTGATCTCATTTTTCCTTCCATCCCAGAAGATCCAAACTACAAAGAAACACCCATAGGCACCCTGTTTACTCTGGTAGTGTCTTAGCATAGCAGGGAGTCTCCTTTCATTTGCTGGAGGTTGGTGTGTGGTATATTTACCCTCCTCTGTTATATCACAAACTGTGAATCATGGAACAATCTGCAACAGGAGACAGTCATTCAGAGTATTTGGATGATACCTAAGATGTGACACTCCAACAGGTAATTGAAAAGCAGTTAGCTGTATGTCAGTCACCACATTAGATGGTAGAGAGTCAACGGTGAGCAAGAGCATCCTTCTGGATGCTATATGATGACATCATAGCTTTGAAGAGCATCCTTCCTGATGGTATGCTATGATATCGTAGCTTTGACTTTTCAGCTGAGGATGCCCCTATCATCTACATTGGCCATTACAGAGAGAGGCATCCACAGAGAACAAAGCATTCCCAGTCTCTACACTGACATCTTTCTGTCGCTGCCGTCATTAGTTAACAAGGCCTCACCTTTCACCAAAGCCAAGGCTTTAAAACTCAGAGTTTCAGGAAACCAACTACTTGGGGATTGCTGAAGGAAAGCAGATGCCCCTTACCCAGACCTCCAATGGTGCAAAAAAGAGACAGCAAACCTCACAGTTTTCAAAAAAAGTTTGCCTTAGAAAATGAATGATCTTCCTGCCCAGTCTCCCTATACTTAACTACAGCTTGAAGCATATAATCTGTGTTCTGTTGAACTCTCATTGTGTTTCCTGGTCTTGTGCCTTGGTCATAGTGTATCAGGATTAGGAGATACCACATTGTGGGGCCACGTTCTGCCCTGCAACTGGGAATGGCCACTGGGGAGGTGAAATGCGGGGAGCTTGACTGTGCTTATCCCAAGCAGTTAGGTGCTGGGTTTCAGGGAAGCACAGAGACACCACCTGGGGGGTAGGAAAACACAGTCCGAGATAGGGGAGGCCAAAGTTGGGGTTTACTGACTTCCAAGTCTCCAGTCTCCGTTGGAGAACCACACGAAGAAGTTAAGAATGAAATGCCGGGTTCCATGGGCCTACAACAAAGCCGGGATCACTGGTGGTCCATGGGCTGAGGATAGCATCTAGTCTGGGGCAGGTGCTGGGAGGTCTGATTTACCTTATTGGCAAAGGTAGCAGATGTTGTCTGGGGGTATAGATGGGCCTTCTACAGGAGATTTAGGCAGTGGCTCTGTAGGTGAAGGCTTTCTTTATGTTCCCCATGGTGGTTCTCAATGGAAGAGACAGTCTTTTTTTTCCAAACTGTTTATTGGTTATTCATCATGAAAAATGGATGCATACCAATTTCTCAGGGTGGACTAGAAATTAAATACCTTTTGCTGGAAAAAATGTATGAGAAAGAAAGCTTATTGGCTAAACCCTCAGGGCATCTAGATGCCTCATTGGCATGGGGAACTCTGTTTTGGGCTACTTGACCAACATGGGGAGCATGGTATTTGTTCCAGGCCAAGAGTCTGTCAAGGAGCAGCAGGGAGGCACATACCATCTCAGGTGTGACTTTCTGGGGTCTCAGACCTGCTCTACCTTACCTACCAAGTTTCCTGGTATGGTCCTCTGCTGTCTCATACAACATCCCTGGCAATAAAGCCTGGTCTGTCTGTCTGCAATTCTCTAAGTTCTCATATTTTATTTCTTTCTATAAATGTCATTCTTACTTGTCCGTATAGTCTGAAACTTGGGACTTATACATTGAAACATCAAAATAATCAGATTTACAGAATGATCATTTGTATATGTAGAAATATGGGCACTGTGTATGTGATAGTAATTGCAGATGTAGATATTTGGCTCTGAAGCTTTAAATGAGGTCCTATCATGCTGATGTATCCTGTGGAATACCTAGCCCACAACATCTCTGATTATTCATAAGCAACTAGACTCCCAGATAGCAATAAAACAGTCAAATCTGTGTTCTCACATACGAGTGAAGTTGTGTGGCTGATATAGCGGCATTTCATTCGGTTCCTAATTTAAGTATCTTCCCCCTACATTCTTTCCAGCATGAACCATAGAGATACTGATTAAGCAGCAATTAAACATCCTAACACTGTCATTATCTTTCCTTAAGTAGCCACTTCAGCCTCAAGGAAAGCTTTAACTAAAACAGAATTTAATTTCGCAAGGGTGTAGGTACACTTTCAATTCTCTTGATTCTGTATTTGTCAAAAGGAACAGAGAGTCTCATATTGGTCCTAAGAGACTCTCCAGATTGAATGTGAAGTCCATGGGGATGGAGCTTCTGTATTTGTTTCATCATATTTTCAATTTGTATTTCTATCCAACAGCTCAGCAGGATGTGCAGGGTACATGCTACAGGCTGTGCTATGCATGGACTCTTGCTTAGGGTAGCACCTGTGAGGAATTCTTATTACCCGGCTTATAAACCACATCCAACCCCGAGAAGCTGCCCTTTGTCAGGTATCTTAGCATCAGCAATGAATAAAGTCACAAATATTTATATATAATATTATATATATATTTAAAGTCACAACCAAGATGATGCATAGTGAATTATTGCTTACCTTTTCATTGTTCATGGCTATGGTCTGGCTTAGCATAAGAGCTATTTCAGAAAACAGAACCAGTTTTCATTTGAGAAGATGTTTGAGGAATTTCCAGTACCAGAGTATCAAACCTGAGGCATTCTGTGATTCACTCCACCTACTCTTGTAATGCTTTAATTTTTCAGACATGATCTTGATTGTCAAATGAATCTTAGGATAAGATAGGGAGAGCAATGGGAGACTATTCTAGATCAGTGAGCACTAGTCATCATGGTGCTAAGTGTGATCCCCAAATGGAATGAGATGGATAGTTAGGGATAGCAACTGATGGTGTGATGGAGGCTGGAGGTCCTCTTCCAACATTCCTGTTTTCTGGTGCTGGCTAAGCGCTTACTGGGAAACTGCCTTTCATCATTATGCTAAGACAAGGGTAGAGCAGGGAGTCTTGTTAAGCTCAAGCATGTGAAAGCTCTCTGGTTCATTCAGCACTTGCCAAATCAAGACAGCCACATGTTTGTTAAACTCATGATTAACTTTTGCCATGATTAATGCTTGGTGACATCACAGTGGTATAGCATTGTGAGCACAAGGGATGTTTTATTTTTATTTTTGTTTTCTATTTTTTGACAATTCCAAGGTATTTTAGCCTGATTAGTGTTATTATTTTGTGCTTATACAATCATTAGTCTAGACTTTAATTAAGAACTGGCTTTGTAAAACAATATAAAGTTTACGAAGAAAAAGTGCTGAATGAATCAGTAAAGTGATTGTTTAAAAACAATCCCTGAATCTAATTAAGAAAGAGTGTTTTGTGTAGAGTCGGTGTCGGCTGTTGCTTATTTGGTCCCCATTTTCAGATTTTAAAAAGAAAAACTCATTTAACATGGAATGAATACACCATAATATATTCCCTGTGCAAGTTGGAATGATGGATGGGCTCCAGCAAGAGATAGCCAGTGACCACAATGGGCTTCAGATAATAGACAGAGTCCTTGGTGTTTTGTAACCAACAGAAGTGAGGGTGTTTAATGAGCCCCTCTTACAAATGAGTAATTTCCACATCTGTCAGGATTCTTTTGTTTTCTTTCCTTTATGCTATTCTATTTGATTTGGTTTCTTAGTTTTATAATTAGAAGCCTTTGACAATGAGTCGAGGGGAAACAGAGAAAAATCCTAAAAGGGAATGACCATTATAAAGAAGGAAAAAAGGCCTTTCAAAAAAGTTAGGAAATTATCGCTTATTATAGGAGGCAAGAAAAAGTATTTTGATCGAGTGATGACAGACCCGTCTCAGTAGAATGGGAGTCAGTTATTTCCTGTTAAACTAACACAGCTTCTCAGAATTTTAAACATAGCTTTTTATGTCCCCCTGAATCCATAAATTATTGTTTATCTGGGCTACAGTATAAACAGTAAAGTAATTGGTGTGGATTCTACCAGGAACCTGTTAGGAAGTAGCTGTGGCCTGGGGAAGAGGGACTGAAAGTCTTGCTTTGAAGTTTTGTGACCAAGAGCAATGAGTGCCCTGTGCCCCCTTCCCTGCACTCAGTGGGAATAGGAGACTACCTTCCTGTGTAATGTGCTGACCACCAGAATTACTGTCTCTTAGATTTGAATCTATAATTTACACTTGGCTTTGATAAACAGTCAGAATTGCAGTCTGCCTTTGCCTGTTTCAGCATCTGCCAGAAGCGCCAGAGGAAGACAGAAAGCCATCTTGGATGCATGTAGAGCCACCAGCTTTTGTGTGGCTCCCATGGATCCTTGAGAAGACTTCCAGGGTTTTACTTCTTGGCTGTCAGAGCTCTGCTTCCCTTGGTCTATGCAGATGGAGGAGTATTGTATTGTTCTACATGCCACATACAGACCTTCAACCTTCTAATCCATACCATAGCAGCGATTCCTCTGGTTCCAGATGGCCATGTCTTGGGACTCTTTTGCAACTTCCTCCTATGTCACAGTTGTATTCTTCCATTAGACATTGTCACAGCCATTGTCACGTTTCCTCTGCAACCCATAGACTTGTGCAACTTGACTCCAGTTCCCTTTGCCATTCTCAACTCTTTCCTATTCAGAGGATTAAAGCTCTGATTTCATTTGGACCTCATATGGACACAGAGTAAATATGTAGGTGCTGTACCCTGCTTCCTAATCTTAAAGTTCTAATTCTCTTTAAAGAAACCTTTAGAAAGTATAATTGCCATTGATTTTTTTTTTGCCCATGTCTTATTCATTTATTCATTTAATGATATATATTTGATGAGTTCTCCTTCTAGTGTTCAATACTATCACACTGTCTTCAGGTCAAGTGTTACTCTGTAGTCAGAAATTATAGAACTATAGATGTGGTTTATACTCTGCACAGAGGAATATGTGGAATGAGTTCTTAGAAGGGGCTGAAGCTTCAGCTCTGCCTTTATGTGTGAGATTAACTCAGATGCCTCTTGATCTTAGCAAGTTAATTAAACTCTCTGAGAGCCCAGATTCCTCATGCTGATTATTATAAACCAGGATAATGATGTTTATACCACAGACTTATTGTGAAAAACCTAAAAGATTATACATACATATGACTGGTTGAATGCATAATATAGTGTATGATATATACCACATAAATAGTTATAACAGAACATGTCATGATACATAAGTACAAATGACAGAACATGTATGTATGAACACACACATATATATAATGTGTATATATGAATATGAAAACATATACATATATAACAATATATCTGTATGTGATTGCATTGCACATTATTCAAAACCTTGGGAATTTTGAAAGTCCATATATTAATTTAGTTTATATTAAGACAACTTTTTCAATGACTGTGAATATAACCTGATAAAAGTTATCTTGAAAATATGTATCTATTATTTATCAATGTAAGAAACCAAAGGGAGCTAGGAAGAGGTAGACACATCCTTTTCCTCACAGAATAAGTGTTTGCTGAGAGTGAAAGTGATGATAGCCTGAGAAGCCCGAAGAAGTGATTCTCCAAAGGTTCTAAAACCCATAGTCTTTAATGACTGAGAATGTGGTAAGTCACATAGCAAAAGGTGTTTTTGTTTTTGTTGTTTTCATACTCAATAAAGGTTGGAACTTCAAGAAAGAAGACTTTCTTAAAAGCCAATGTGTCCTCAATGATGACACCATAGTAATTCAAGAAAATAAGGTAGAAATATTAGAAACAAGAAAGATTGAATGTTCTGTTGTAAGCTTGAGGGTATCCCAGGACAGCAGTGCTCCAAACACCAAGGTAAGATTCCTCCAGCAGCCTGAAGAAGCCTGGCTGTGATTTTTCTCCAAAGTCTCCTGCCAGGAGTGCAGCCCACAAACACCTGGATCAGCCTTTGAGAAAACACAAAGAAATATGAGCCACCCATGTTTCTAGCCTAAGGAAAGCTTAATTAATTGCTGATGTTGTTTCAAACTGAAAATTTCTGATGATTCATGATGCAGAAGTGGAAATGTATTGCCCCTAGGCTAAGGATATAGCTTAGTGGTAAAGCACTGTGCACCATGCACAAGGCCCTGGGTTTGATTCTTAGTACCACAAAAAGAAAAAAATGAAAAAAAAAAAAGACAGACAGACAGACAGACAATAAAAATAATGGTTTATTGCAAGAATAAAAAGTGGTCATACGTACTTGACTGTCTAGATTCATTAGAGGCAGTATCTTGGCTAGGTAGAGAGAAGAAATAAAATCAAAAGCCAAGTCATATGGACAAGAGAAGAGATTTGTTGTTCTTTCTCTGACAATGGAATTTAAAAGAGAGGATCAGAGAGTTGTGCATTAGTGAAAGAAAGACAGGTTGTGAGTTTGATAGTTGTGTAGTCCAGGAAAATGGTGTGGCAACACCACATGGACAAACAGAGATAGGAAGCCAGGAAGTGAGGAGTGATGGGAGACATGTGGGAGGCACAGAAGGTTTCTACCTGTGTGAAAGTTGATGAAGCTGTGGTGCTGTATAGTAAATTCAGAGAAAGATCCTTTCATCACACAGCACAATCCTGATAACTCAGGTAGGTATTTATCCACTCCCTGTCATGTTTATCTTATCTGAAAAATGCGTGCTACTGTAACTTTCCTCTCTTAGGCTTACAATAAGATTAAGTGGAGTGATATATTCAGTTTTAAGGCTGTTGAGTAATTAGATGACTTGATATCTGATATCTTATATCAATGTGTTGGTGCCAAGGAACATTGCATTAAGACAGAATACATTGTTGTTGCTTCAACAAATCCTACCACTGATTAAATTCAAAGCATGGAAGGAACTGGGACTTTGACCTCAGTGACTCTAGCCAACATATAATTTCCTGCTTTTAGGAGAAGCCAGATTTATCATTTGTGCTTTTAAAATATATTTTCTAGGTAGAGGACTTCCCTCATATTCTTCAAGATAATGTTAGTTGTGAGGGGAAATACTATCAACTTGATATCATATAGAATCTCCTAGGAGACAACCTTCTAGGTGTACCTCTGAGGGATTACCTCTATTAGGTTTGTAGAGGTGGAAAGGCTTATCCCAAATGTGAATGGTACCATCCTCTGTGTTTGAGTACTAGACTACATAAAAAGGAGAAAGTGTATTGAGCATAAGTGACCATCACTTTCTTCTTACTGACTGTGGATACAACGTGGCTGTCTGCTTCAAGTTCCAGCTGTCTTACTTCTGTGCCATGATAGACAGTTCCCAGGAACTGTGAGCCAAATAACGTATCCTTCTTCAAGTTGCTCTTGTTGGGGGGTGGGGGTGGGTGGGTCAAGTAACCAATTACTGGCTTTTCAGATAAATATAACTAGTGACATTAAGCCATTATTTCACCCCCTCATTTACTACCCACACGTTAATTTATATCATGTCTCTTGGCATTACTCAAAAACATCTTCTAGCAGCTTTAATAATAAGCAATGTTTTCAAATTCAAATGGTATAGATTTTACCATTTAACATTAAGCTAGGGGGAGCAGGGCCTGGCTCAGGCCCCTGGGAGTGGTGAATGTTTTCCATGGAGGAAACTATCTACAGTGTAATTGGAGATAAATGTTCAAAACATTTCCAGCCCATTGTCAAATCATTTCATGCAATAAAAAAATTTTCAAGATGCTACACATGAATTTCCCTTTTCAAATATAAGCACACAAAAGGGGTGACATTGGTTTTTTTAAGACAAAGAGATAATTCTGCTCTGAGTGGCACATTAGTCCCCTGGTTATTGGTACTTTAAAAAAATGCCGGGAGGGTGCTCAGAGTTTTATAGATGCAAACCTTCTTAATATGCTCTAAGAAAAACTTCCCAGGGTTATAAAGTTTCCCAGCATAATAAATTCAATTTTAGTCCCATTTGGTTGTCTATTTTTATTGTTTTTATTTATTCATAACCTGACATTCAAAAAATAATTCAAGATGTTTTATAAACATGCATATCTTGGAGCAGAATGAAAACATGAGGGATGTTGACAAAAAAGTTTTAAATAACAGAGAGAAGTGTCAGAAGTCGGGGAGGGGGAGCTGATGGCTAAGAGGGCCCATCAAAGTCACCTCTTGTTCAAGGTGTCACACATTGAGTCTAAGATTTGCTTAGAGAAAACATTTCTCTTGTCTTTCCTCATTTTGTGTGTGTGTGTGTGTGTGTGTGTGTGTTCGTCTAAGCAGATGTATTTGTGAGAGAGGTAATCTGCATATTTGTTCATGAGCACATGGAGACCAAAGGGTAACTTTGACTTTATTTCTTAGGTCCTGCTTACGTTGGTCTAGTCTTTATTTGGAGACAGGCTGTGTCACTTTCCTAGGACTGGATAAATATCTTAGTTGGTTGTCCAGAGAGCTCTAGGGAACCTGCCTGTCTCTTTACTTCCTTGCTTCCTCAGATCAGGGATTACAAATGTGCACTACCATGCACAGCATTTTTTTTTTAAGTTTTAAACATGGATTCTGGAGATCAAACCAAAGTCCTTGTATTTGTGAAGCAAATACTTAGTTGACTGAGCCACTGTCCAGTCCTGTTACCTGTTTTAAGATCATACATACATTTTCTTCTGTCAGTCATCATGAGAGTAACATGGCCACCACCATACAACACAGAAAGTTGCACAGCTCCAGATCCTCTGACTGTCTTGAGTACAAATAGATACAACGTAAGCAACCATTTATTTAAAGGTCTCAGTTAAAGGACAGTTCCTCAATCCAGAAGTATACCACAAAGACAGGCAGAGTAGAATGTTTCTATCCTCCGTGATTCCTGCAGAAGTTCTCTTGGTTGGAGGGCTTTTTTAAAAGTTTGATGAAGGGAGGTTTTTTTTTGTTTGTTTGTTTGTTGTTTTTACTTTTTTCCTTCATTTTATTCTTATAATGCAGCAGCTTTGTTCACACAAAGGCAAGGAAAGGCAAGGTGTAGTTTCTTTTCAGGGCCATCAGACTCAAAATTATTGTAATTTCCAAGTCCAGCAGCTTTGTGATTTTATGTTTTCTTTAGTGATGTTTGGATGATACCTGATCCTATCTAGAGCTGAGAAATTTCCTGATGCAATTTTATTGAAAATTATCCACGCTTTAGACTTTATCTTCACCATTTCTTCTGTCCTGTATCCTTAGGCTCAGCCTCTTAAATAGATCCCAGAGGTAGTGCAAGCTTGGGGCCCATTTTGTATTGTTTTCTTCACCTGTCTCTTCTTGGTTTTCATATATGTCTCCTCTTTGCAGTCCATCATTGACAGGCTGCTTTCTGCTTGGTGACTCTGCTGATGACACTTCCCACTGTGTTTTTCTGTTGGATTTACCACCTCATTTCTAGCCTTACTGTTTGGGTCCTTTTTCAGAGTCTCAACTGCCTTGCTGAATTTGTCCTGGCATGCTTGAATCTTATGCTTCAAATTGCTAACAGTTTCATTCCGTTTTCTGACTCTCTTGTCTGGATTCTGAACTGACCTCCTTGCTTCATTAGTCCCTTTGTCTAAGTCTTCTCTTGGTTCACCATTTTAAAAGCAGGGCTCTGAAGTATTTCTTTATTACTTCAGTCTCAATTTTGGTTTTAGATACAGAGATGTTGTGAACTTGTTGAGACTGTGGTTCTTTCCCCATCTTTCTCTGGGTTTCATTGTCAAGGTTTATGCACCACTAGGGATAGAAGTGCCTTTGGGGTTTAATTTTTCCCTTTCTGTGTGTTAGCATTAGCATTATGTAACTTTTCCTCGTGAATCGTCTTTATTTGAAGGTCTGTTCTCCACTTCTTTTTGGAGAGAGTGTTCATTATAGCAGGCACCCTCTCTTAGACATCTGTAATGTAGGTTTTTCTAGGAATGCTTTCTTGTTTGAATGGAGCCCAGGTAGATGGAGAGCTGTTGGACTTTGTAATATGCTAATCTCTGAGAGTCCCTCCTTGCCTGTTTTTTCTTCTGACTCACTGTGCGGTTTGTTACTCGGGCATGGTCCAGTGTTGGGCTGTACACTCTGGGATGTCTGCGGACAGACTCCTGGTTTGTCTGTAGATCAGTTCATCTGAGTTGAGGGGACTGGGCTTACAGAGACCTCTCATTGGAACTGAGAATTTTGTGTGAAAGGTATAGAATGTTAGAAGATAATGGAGTTAAGCTAGGGGTCCCTTTTCTGAACCATCGCTCTGTTATGGTCTACCTACTTCTAACCAATACCATACCATGATGATTATTTAGCTTTACAATGGCTTGTAATTGGTTTAATGTAAATTCCTCACCTTTGTTCCTTGGTATTGGTTTGATTTTTTTCTTTCTTTTTCTATTTTGTTTTTATTTTTTGACAAATTTTTAAAAATTTAATTTTATTGTTTCTTACTTATTTACTTTACATCTCTTTCACTGCCCTCCTCCTGGTCACCTTCTCCCACAATCCTCCCCCCACCTATCCTCCCCTTCTCTTCTGAACAGTTGGGGGGCCCCTGAGTATGCCCTCACCCTTGCACTTCAAATCTCTGGGAAGTTAGGTGCTTCCTCTCCCACTGAGGCCAGACATTCTTTGACAATTTTACAAATGTATGTAGAGAATTTTTGGTCAATTTTCCCCCTGTATCTCTCCTCCCTGTGCCCCTGAAACCCTTCTTCCTTGCAACTCACCTTCCTATTTAGATGCCTTTTTATATGTGTTTTACCTACTGAGTTTCATTACAGTAGCTTGCCTAAGCATGAGTTGGGGCCGCTTAGTTAAACCCTGTGAATTTAGCAGTACTAGATAATTGCAGCTGCAGGGATCCTATGAGCTGTTTTAATGTGTTTCTTAATTATTTTTAAAAATATTTCTGTTATTATTTGAGATTAAAATATAATTACATCAGTGCCCTTCCCTTCTCTCGTACTTTTTAAAATAAAGATTTTCCTTCCATGTAACTGAAGAAAATGACACCCCCACCCAAGCACCCATGAGCTTCCCCTGGTCCTTCATGAGGGACAGGGTCTAAGGAGCCTCTCCTACTCATGAGAAAACAGTGTTGATTGGTTGGGCAGGTAATTATACCTGCAGGGAGCTTGTGGGCTGATTTAATATTTTTTTCATTCTTTATTTTTTGATTAATTCTTCTATTTTTGAGATTGTAATTAGATCATTTCCCCTTCCCTTTTCTCACATTTTTAAAAATAAAATTTCCTCTTCTGGGTAACATTTGGAATCACTCTCTTTACATTCAAACAATAACACAATAGTATTCTGATTGAATTTCATGAATCTTTAGCTGGAATTAGGAAGGGCTACCTATGGACAGTTAGATTTAACCATTGAAGATGGAACATGGAACGTTCCTTACAATTCAGTACATATACAATTCCAGTCTAGCTTAGGCTACATAGAGAGACCCTGTCTCAAAAAAAGAAGCAATCAGAAAGAGAACCAAAACAAGACAAAAAAGAATATAGATTGTAGATTGCAACCAATGGAAAGGATAGTCTATTTTGTATTTGTGACCCAAGAAAGTGTGGCAAGGTTTGTCACAATATCATAGTGATAGCAAGAGGATTGGGAACAATACCATGAGTTTTGCATGAAGGTAGACGGTGTAGTTGTGATATCTCCCAGGATGGAGCCCAAGGACACTGTCACTTGGAGGATGGACAATGGAATGGATGGGTCTTAGAAACTCATAGACCTTCATTTGTATTCTTCCTGAAACATCATACAAATGCCACAGCAAGCACATAACCCCCAAGAGATGATGACCCTGCCATCTCCCTGGCCTTTGTTGAGGTGTCTTTAACAAGTTGTCAACTTACTTAACTTTCATGTTTTTGATGAGGGAAAAAAAAAAAAAGAAAGAAACAACCACCAGGGTGCCACATGCTAACCATTCTGCATGTTCTCAATGAAGAGAGCCGCTTCCCTTTCATTTTAGACCATGACCTGGTGTCCTTAGATGAAGGTCACTGATGAAGTTTATTGCAGCTTTCCCATCAAAAATAAGGGCTCATTTTAAGTGCATTTACATCCACATTATACAAGATACAACTTTGTCAATAGTAAGTATTTGACACCATCTCCTCTAAAATGGGTAATAGAATGTATGTGTTAGTATAGGATGTAGGAATCAATAGTCACAATTTATGTAAACCTACCCTATACCCTAAAACAAAAGCCTTTTAACACCTTTGTTGGTGTCCCTACCAAGGTGTTTTGAAATCATTTTGAATTTGTCCAACAATTGAGAGTTAACCTTTAAATGTTTAAGTAAATCATAAGCAAAATGGTTTGAATTTATCTCCATTGATTTACAATGTTAGCTTTCAAAAACAAAGCAGGTGTTCTTTAAAGTTTCATGAACCCCTGAATCAAGGAGAGTTTTCTAAAAACATAGTCAAGGTTGCAAGGGACAAAACATATGAAAGCATCTTAATTTTGATTTCACATTGAATTACGATCTGTGTTTTTGTGTGCTGTGTGTGTGCTCGCATACATGTGTGGGCTGTTCCTCAGAAGGTTGCAAATTACCTTGAATTTTAGGAACAGCCTATGGTAAGATTCCACCAATAGGAGTCACGCCACTCACCAAACTGTCCTGTCAAACACAAGGGACTTCTCCAGGACCACCATTTTAAGCAGAGCCAAGTTAGTTGTTTACCTGACCACAGTTTGACCAAGACTTTTTAATTCTGCAGATCTCTGACCCAATTCTGTTCCAATTCTGCTTCTTAACCTAAGAATCATGTCAATACCACAAAGAAATACTGAAATACTTTCTATTTTCCCCAAATGACCATTTTAATTAAATTCCTTTCCTGTCCTTTCCATTAAAAAATTGTATTTGTTTTTTGTTGTTGTTAGTTTTTGTTTTAACTTTGGCAAGAGATGTCAATAGATATCCTTGGGCTGACCTTGAATACATGACAATCCTCTTGACTTGACTCTCAAGTGCTGAGATTATTAATGTAAGCCACTATACCTGGCTTCACAATGGTGTGTGTGTGTGTCTGCACATATGTTCATTTGAGTGTGTGTGTATGTAGGAATGTGTTCATGTGTGTATACCTCATAGAGAGGCCAGAGTCAACCTCAAATGTCATTCTTCAGGAGTTGTCTACTTTGCTTTTTGAGACAGGAATTGCCCCTGGCCTGGGACTACCTATGTGGGCTAACTTGGCTGGCTGGTCAACCCAGGACTCCACTCCTGTCTCTGTATCCCTAGTGCTGGAATTACAAGCACATGCCACCACTTAGAATTTCATGTAGCTTGTAGGAATTAATTTCAAGTCCTCTTGCTTTTATGACAAGTACATTACTCTTTATTCCAATACTCCCCCTCCCCAGCCTTTTACCATCAATTTTCTTTGATTTTTGTGTTGAGTAGCTGGATGTTGAAATTCCTGTTGAGCATCTCTGATCCATATTCTTGTCTATAACCCAGAATGTGTTATTCTCTATAAAAAATAAATTTTGTTGTTATGTGAGGAGTGCAGCATTCTACAGAAGCAATATAAGGCAGATTAGCATCCTGCCCTTTGGTCCTTTGGTTACAACTCCCCATCTTGTCTCCATGTGTTTCTTAGAAACTCCACAGGTGGCCAGGCCCTGACAGCCCTTCTTTTCCATCAGCTTCATAGAAGACTTAAAGCTTTTCTGAAATATCCTCTGTTATTTCTTATGCTTCCATGAGGACACTAGCTAGATATATTCTCAGCCTGCTCTTGATCCAATTTCCACTTTATTCTCTAAAGAAACCCTCATGTCAAATTAAAATGCAATTATTTTCTTATCTTGATAATACCCTGTAATTTCTCTAGTGTGGTTTCAGAGGCATGATAAAAGCAAATGGGTCTCTCATCTCTGACAACAGCTGTAAACCAGAGGGACCAGAGATGTGTATGTCAAAGATTTGACACAGATACACGTTAGGGGATCTTTAACTCCACCAGGAAGCATCACCCTTCCTCAATGAGGTTCTGGGGACCAGCCATTTCAATTAAGTTGTTTCTATTACCAAACCCACTTGATCGAGCTCAGCCTAGCTGCCCCACGTAACAGCATAACAGGCAAGTTAAATGACAAAGTTAAGTCAAGTCATCCTGTCTAGTCACCCTGCTTGTGAACAGAAGCATTCTCAAATACTCTGCATATGCAATCCTTTGAGACTCAACCAACTGTGGAATAGCATGCTCACTTTTTACATGGCTGGATATTGTTCTTGAACAGTGTCCCAGTCTGTAGGTCAAACCACTCTGGATTATACCTTGCCATTTTCTTGGCCTTGTACTAACTCCAAACTCTCAGAATAATAAAGGCTTCTGTATTCATCTTTATCCTTCAGAAGAAATGGTTTGCAATGATCTGTTACATAGTGAGTATATTGAAATTAATAAATATACATTAATAAATGCATACATTAACATGTCTAGGCATTTACACATAAAACCAACTATATGGAAAACAATACACTTGCATATAAAACACATTCATTCTGTTTTTTTATGAGACAGGGTCTCAAGCATCCCAGGCTAGCCTAGACCTCACTATGTAGGTGAGAATGATCCTTATCTATAATACCCCTTCCTCTATACTCACCTTTTGTGTGCTAGGTTTACAGGAAAGGGCCACCACTTACATCTTGTTTCATGGTGTATATATACATATGAAAGTGAACACTTTTGTTTCTCGGTGTATTTAGTACATATTTTCAGCAATGTTTTTACCTAGTACTCATTTAAAGATGTATTCATTGAAGTTACATGGGCTTGCTTATCTTGAAAGCCATACTGATTTATTATAATGGAAGGTATATAGTTGAACTATCTCATCATGTAGCTCTATATAAGCTTTACAGATATTTGTACATAGACATATGTGTACATAGTATTAACAACTATGCAGAGTGATTAGAGGAAAGGAAAAGGAGAGTTTCATACTATTTTACTACTGGGAGAAATTGGATGTTGATGTCCAGTAAAATTGATGGGCATTTTATTTTGTTTTCTTGGAGTTCTTCTCAAGGTCATGGATTTTTCCAATGGAAAAAACCAGGCATGGCATGCTTAGAGAACTTAGAACCTTTAAACGCACTGTGAGTATGCATGAACAGCATGCATAATGAGTTTAATGTGGTTTAGTCTACAGTTCTTCATTTTTTGTTTCATTTCAGGATGGAACAGAGGGTCTTAATAAAGAGGGTAAAAATGGAAATCCTTTTGATATTTGGCTCCTGATCTCCAAACATTAAAACTTCCTATATTGAAGTAAGAGTTGGGAACAAATGAGAGGAACAGGATACATGTGTGGGAGCCCTGCTGCTCTGGGAACTGAATGGAAGCCACCACACCCTTCATGTGGGCCATTTGACAATCCTGATTTCTTTCCTGAGACAGGTTCTCACAACATTGCTCTGGCTAGTCGGTAACTTGTTATATATACTAAGATGGCCTTAAACTCAAAACCACTTGTCTCTGCCTCCCACCTGCATGCTGGATTGAAGGCTTATGACACTACACTAGCCCTTGAGAATATGGGTTTTAAACAAAGTATTCAGAATTATCTGTGTTCAGTTTAAGTAAGCATGTACAAGATAATGTTTGAGTGTAGCAGAAATGTGCCTCAGAAAGACTGAGATCCCACAGAGGGGAGACAGAAGCCCGACATCAACAGCTTCCTCCATGCCTAGAGCTGGAAGACTGTTAGTGGTCGACCCAAACATCCAGCTGTAAGAGAAAGCGCACCTTCTGCCTACAGAGAAGATAACCAGTAATCCTGCGAAATCTTCTAAAAAGATCTTTGATAAAAATGACTTGAAAATGTTCTGTTTGCCCTTTAACAAAAATACACCTGCAGAGGCCAGAGAGCTGGGAAGCAATTTGTATTACAATGATATCATCATGTACCGACAGCTCTAGAAATCACAACAGCTTGTATTAAAAGAAACAGAGCCTTGGAAACAAGGTGGCCCCTCAACAACACCTGAGTTACCCACTCCTTCTTGTGGATCTTAGGGCAACAATGCGCATGAGGAAGAGCACTGAAGACACATCCTTATGTGTATTGGACAGCATGAACATCTTTGTGGTTTTAGTTCTTAGATATTGGGATTTTCTCTCCAATTAGCCAATGATAATTATCTCTTCATTTCCTTCCAACCCCTGCCCTTGCTGTTCATCTGTGTTACACTCAGAGGTTAAAAGCCACATGCAACTTCTGCCACTGCTGGATTCTGTCTCATTTTATTGAGATGACAGATAACTCACAGCAGGACAAATCCTAACATTATCCTGTCAACAGAGGCTAGTGACAGCAATTTCTAAAGATACCAGAGTTTCTTTTCTTCACGTACCTTTGACATTTTGTAATGACACTGCCCTGAAAGGCCTTATGGAATGTGCTCAAAATGTCAATATCAGAAGATTAAATTACTTCAAAATCCTGTTATCTTAGACATGTGTGTCATGGAAATTTTGCTTTCAGGGTAGGAGACTAGTATGCCCATGTTATATTCAAGTAGAAAAAAATGAACTGGTAAAGTCACATTGAGTTGCTGAGTTATTATCCACTAATTTGAGAATGTTTGTATAAATGTCATTTGTGTAAATTTACACCAATAAAATCATCTGATTTGATACAACATCTTTCTAACATATTCTCATATATATACTCCACATTTCTAGAAAATTGAAACGAGCATGAATCTTATTTTTTTCTCTGTATCCCAACTATGCCTTCCTATAGTGGACTTTGTTCTTCTCCTCCCTAGGGCTTCTAAGAATCTGCTTCTAATGAGTCCCCCAAGACATTAACGGTCACCGAAGTTCACCAGGAGAGGAGCCAACACCTCATTTCAAAGTGATTGTTCCTATAAGGTTATCAGAAGGTCTTCAGAACATCTATAGAGAAGACTATTGCCAGGACAGGGTGATGCGGCCTAAAAGTCATTTCGGAGTTCCAAATCTCAATTGATAAAATAATGTCAAAGTGAACCTAAACTATGCCTTTCAACCTTAAGTGCATGTATAAACAGTGGTCAAATTTTCAGCTGCTTCCACACTTTCTAGAATGCCATTAGTTTGACTATTACCCCAAAAGCTCTGTAGCTTTTATTTTTTTGCCTTGATCTTATTCTTTATACATTTTTAGAAGGACTTTGGTGAACCAGATGCAGAATCCAGGTCACTTCTGTCAGTATCTTATACCTGTCAAAAATAACAAAGGACATGCGTGATACTCTATGCTTCCCCTATGTGCATTTACTCCCCAGCACGGTTAATAGTTGTGCAATTGTGTGTTGAAAATTGTTCCACAATCCTTTGCCTCCCAGTTACTGGACCATAGCTTAATTTGTTCTCCATCACTATAGCATCTGACCCAGAATCCCTCTCTGAATGTGTGTTCTTGCTACCAAATGGTATTTTAATCTAGATGATGATTGATACAGCAACTGCTTGATGTGCTTCAGTGAGAAGGGACTTAATGTGAAGGATTCATTATAGCATATTGGGCGTCCTAAACGATAAAGCTAAAAGGAAGATGCTGAGACTTTTAAAACCATAATATCTATACAAGACAAGAGCAAAAGAGGAAAGGAGGTTATCCAACAACAAGAGCTAAAAGGTAAGGTATTTGCTATTCACAAAGCCTGCCCATGCTTGCTCTGTTTGTCAGGTGTCTGTTGAAGTTCTGCCTTAGTTCCTCAATGTTTTTCCTCATTACAAGGTAGCCACTCTGCTGTTAGATCTTTCCAAGTAAAGACTGAGTACCACTCATATTATTTCCTATATTTACTTCTTTCAAAAACTTCCTTCAACCTCCTGTAGTCTAGCATAGTCTGTGCTACTTGACAGACTCTTGGGGAACAGGAGGGATGGTTATGTATTAATGATCTATACAATTGTTTTTTATGTTTCTTTCTAAATACACACACATACACACACACACACACACACACACACAACACACACACACACACACACATGGGAGACCAGGAGAGGGGATTGAATCTCCTAGAGCTGTGGCGAGCTACTTGATGTGGGTGCTGGGGAACCTAATCCCAGTGCTCTGAAAGAATAGCCAGCACTCTGAACCACTGAGCCATCCCTCCTGCACCTTATCAATTTCTTTTGTGATGGAGTGTCTGGGATGCTCAGGCGGGCAGAACAGTTTACATAGGAATTTTCAGCTGTCATCTCAAAATGTATGGGTACTGTGTTTTTTTTCAGTGAGCATCCTGTTGATTACTTCCTTTGAAACTACACTTTGAATCAAGAGATTTATGATGCTTCATATGCTCCAATGTTAGACCATCAAAGATTTTCTTTTTTAGACCTTCCAAATCTAGACTTGAATAATACATGCCCATCTTGACTTTTGACCTTATAGGGAAAGAATCAAAGTAAGTAGTTCTGCTGGGCACTCTTTTGACAAACTCTTCCATATCCATTTTGGCTTTATTTTCCCTCAGCACTTGACACATTGCATGGAAGGTTGTTCCTTTCTTTAATCTCACTCCTTCTTGCATCTACCATAGTCTGTCAAAAGCGGCTGGAGTCCTAGACAATGAGCAAGAACCATGATGACAGAGGACTGCTACTGACTACCTTGCTCAAGACTGTTCCCACCCCACATTGCCACATTTATTCTACATGGTTACATGCAGTGATATGATGGTCTCAGATGGGAAGCTGAGATTGAGAGGACAGACACACATTTACCTTGTCCCACACTTCCCCTCTAATAAGTATCATTACTTCAATTAATAGCATTCACCTTTTTCCACCATGAGAACTGCTTTGGCAAACAGTCACATGGAAGGCTATTGTGCCTGCCTTGAAATAAGAAATATAAAGACTCATTAGTAAAAAACTTTGCTGAGAGAATATGCAATAATAGGTGTCCACATGTGAGAAGATGAACTAGTCTTGCAAGAAATAGTTTAAATATAGATCACACTTAAATTTTCTAAGTACTAAAATGACTCAGCTATTATAGGCATAGAAGAATTCAGAATAATGTAAAACATATTTTTTTAGTTAGCTGGTGCTATGGATATTACTTGAAAATAATAAACAATATTTCTAACAGACATCTCATTTGTTTAAATCATTGACATGTTTCTATGTGGATGGATTTTGTATTTAAAGGGAGATATAAATAAATACATATTCACTAATGCTAACCCTCCTGGGGTAAATATCAAGTATTACCAAGGTCCCTCACTGTCTTAGATACTTAGGATGACATGTAACACTTTTCTCACTGTAAACACAGGGAAACTTGTGTCTCTCTGTCAATTAACCATTCTAAATTCCATTTTTCATCTGGGGGGAAAATTAGGATATATCATGTCTTCTGGGGGAAAGTTCTTACTGCTAGATGACTAAATAACCTTTAATAGTCTGGCATTTCCATCTAGCTAGTTATGATGCCTTATGATCTAATTAGCATTTGGTATTTGGTGTCTCCAGTGACTAACAAGACCATCCAAATTAAAGCACTTCAGATTCTAATGTCTTGTTAGAGAATTCTATTAAAATGGAAGGGAAACACTGGCTGCCTCCATTTCTCATGCTTTACCTTTGGGTTTATTGGCGAATGTTTAATCCTTCAATGAAAACTTAATGACCTCAGAATGTCACCTGCTGCAGTGTCTCAGCTCCCCACTGAGCTCCGTGGATCTTAAGAATCAAATTTTCAACTGCACATGTTGAGAAAAAAGTTTAAAACCTGAATATAAAAATCCAACAGACAATCTTTTTGATATATTCTAAGAATGGTTACAAATAAAGCAACTTAAGAATCACTTAATTTCTGTGGCCTTTTAAAACTGTAGTTATTTGGGTTTGTAATGAAAGCTCAGTAGTTAAGACCCCTTATTGCTCACTCAGAAAATACAGGTTTGGTTCCTAACATTCACATGGTGTGTATAGTTGTCCCTAACTACAGTTCCAGTGGATCTGATGTTTTCTTGTTTCCATAGGCACTGGGTATGCATGTGGTACACATACATATATGCAGTCAAAACATACATATACACATATAAAATACATATACATTTCAGAAAGCCTGTATTGTAAATTAAGTTTATATTAATATTTTCTATAAAATTTATGAATAAGTTTTACATACACAGATGCACATGTAAATATATACATACACACATGCACATTCACAGGTATATATACATGCTTCTTATGAAATATTGAATAAAGTGCTACACTGCTTAAATTTTACCTTATAAGTGCCTTCAGAATTTTTGTTAAGTAAAAATTATAGAAATGGTTTTATATATATATATATATATATATATATATATATATATATCAGACACATAGTATGCACAAAGACAATAATCATTAAGGAAACTGTAAGACTTATTTTTATGAAATTCATTTTAGCAATAATTTTGCCCTAATATAATCTTCTTTCTCTAGCTCTCAGCTATCTCCTTCTGTGAAGTGTATCTACTTTCTTTGATGTGTACACTATCAAAAACCACACGCATCTGATGTGTATGGTCAGCAGAACAAGTATGGTCGGTGCCAAGGACACGGAAGGACATGGAGCTCATGCTGCTCTCAGGGAGTACGGGATCTAACAGGACAAATCCACGGGAAACTGTCAAACACGGAATAGTTTCTCCCTAGCTACCTTAGCTGTGGAACCATAGCCAGTGGGCAAAGAAATGGTATTGAAATTCAGAAGGCACAGTTAAGGAACACTGGCTTTGAAAGTTATTTTCTTCTAGAAAAACCTAGCTGAGGCCAAGTACAAAGTGTCTAAAAAATTTTCAAGTAACCAAATACAAGGTGATTGCATAATTAGGTAACTATAATCTCTGTCATTTTCAAAAAATATGAGTAATCAAGAATTATTGAAAGAATACATTGAAGAGAATGGATTGGCTAGCATGTAGAAACCCCAGAAAATACAAGAGAAGTTCATTTATGTAAAAGAAAAAAATAAACAGGAAGACTAGGCTAAAATTCATCTTCTGAAGCCCCTACCTAAGAATTTTATAGTCTATCAGGGAGAAAATATTAAGAATTAAACTTAAGATAGTATATAGTGATAAATCCTCTATTTGCAAATTATGTATGTATTTCTATTTAAATTACCAGTACAATTATATCAGTATACACAAACACCACACACACACACACACACACACACACACACACACAGACACACACACACACACATATATATCCATAAATAAATATAATAAATGAATGATAGTCATTTTGTTATTATCAATTTCCCTCATTCTTAAGTTTATCTCTTTATTTTTTTAAGATTCATTTTCGTTTTTATCAAGTGTATATGTGTGCACTGTGTGTGGGTATGTGCATATATGTGCAGGTAGAGATCAAAAGAGGGCACCAAATCTCTTGAGCTAGAGTCACATGTGGTTGTGAGATGCCATGAGGATGGTGGTAACTGAAACTCAGGTTCTCTGTAAGAGCCGCCCAAGCTGTCTGCTCTTATTTCAATTATAAAAAAGAAGGACAAATCAAACACAGCCACACACCTGGGGAGGATACCTCCATTCTAGTCAGATCGCCTGGCCAACCAATGGCATATCTAATTAATCTTTGAAGCTCTTTGTGATTCAGTTACCTCTATGGTGAGGTAGAGATGATTAAGTTATCACAACTCATGTTTATAAGTAAATATGATAAATCAAGTGTGTTGTTTGAACAAGAAATATATCCCATAACCTCATGCATTTAAACACTTGGTCCCCACGTGCTGGAGCTATTTGGGGAGATTGTAGAACCTTGATGAGGTGGAACCTTGCTAGAGGGAGTGAGTTAGTAGGGGTTGGTCTTGAAGTTTTCTAACCTGAACCTACTTCATGTTTATACTTTGCTTCCTATCTGATAAGCAGCAGTCATCAGTTCCAGCTACCTTGGAGTATCTTCTCCTATAACTTCCCCATTGTAGACATAATTCTCTTATGCAATCTAGAATATTCAGTGTTTGGCCAGGGATTTGAACATAGTAAGGAGAAGAGTAATGAATACACCCTGCTGTGTACTTGCTAGGGGCCAGGGTAAGCCTGTTATGTGTATATCATCATGATGTGTTTTATTTTCAAGTTTAATAGAAACAGGAAAGCTAAAAGACTTAGACCACAAAGTTCACAGCCAGAGGCGACAGACCCAGATTTGCTCAGTGGGAGTAAGTAGCTTCCCTTGCAGCATATCCAAAAAGCTACACCACCAGTCTATGTGGCATCAAAACCAACAAAAATATTACTCAATAAGGCATGTGCAAGGACTAAACAAAAACAGTCAATAAGCTGACAGAAAATCCATGGTAAATGAATGTGACTGGCAAGAAAAGGAAAAGTATATTAAAGACAGAACATTCGAAGAAGGATTTCACTAAGTAGGAAAATTTAGACCTATGGGATGTATGGGTGGGGTGGGGTGCGGGGAGCCAGGAATCAGACCACGACGGGAAAAATGACATGGGGTTATCCCTCATGTCAGTCTTTCAACTTCTCTGAATTGAATGAAGGCAAGGCTCAGCCTGCAATTTGACAGTAATGGAGGTGAGGCACAACACAGAACACAGGTCTGTATCTTGTCTTGTTTGTGGTGCCAGAGCTGCTCAGTGACAAACTGTTTCCTCTCTTCCAGTTGGTAGCGGTCGTGCAGAAGAGATTCCTGTGACCAGAATCTTATGCCCATCACACAAAGAATGCATCTTTCCTGGTCCTTTCCTCTTTCCTGTTCGCTTAAATGCAGATATACCCTTGAGGACATACAAGAACAACGTAGCATAATGAGAAAAATAAAGTACCTTTGTGTTTCTAAAGAGTATACAGCCATAGTACTGCAACTCCACCTGGGTTCCCACACCTGGCGGAAATAGACTTTTACCTTGTGTAGACTATTGGCTCAGAAGGCTCAGTGAGAGAAGGGCAGAAAATAACTGAGCACATTTTTAAGTTGGTGAATTTTAAAGAAGGGCTAATACTCAGGACAATTAAATTGGGGAATACCTAACAAACGGTAGCATTGCCTCACATGTAGCAGTTGATATTTAAAATGTTAGTTCCAAATACTGCAACTTACTTTCAAAATATCTTGATGGGCCTGGGGAGGGTACTTGTTGTGCAAGCATGAATACCTGACTTAGATCCTAGCCACCAAATCTACATATAGGAGTCATGCACTGCAAAGGAGAACAGTTTAATTTTGAGGGATCAGTGACCAGCTTGTTGACTTGGGGGAATTCTAAGTCAAGAGAAGCCCCATCTCAAAAACTGAGATATATGATTCATGAGAAATGACACCCACATTTGACCTCCACATTTGTATGTACACACTTCTTGCACAGATACACACACACACACACACACACACACACACACACACACTACACACCACATACAAATACTAAGGTATGATTGCCCCAGCTACCTGGGCCCATCGTTGTCCTGGACTCAAAGCCTCTCTGCCCCTGTTTTTCTATTGAGCAGCTTCATCCGTGGAGCTGCACAGAGAGTTGTTTCTGCGGTTCATAAAAGATACTCAAAAGCTAATGTGAATTTCTTGACTTTTCTGTATAGCCTTCATTGCAAGCACAGTAGTCTGATGGCTTGATTATGAGAGAATGAGCCCAAGGTCTCTCCTTCTCAGGCAAAAACCTGATAGAATGGCATGAAGGCAGCTATGCTATACCATAAGGACCAAGTAATTGACTTAACACTTATATCTCAGCCTAACATAGAGTGTCCTGGCTTATAACAGAGTATTCAAATAAAAAGACTGAAGACCCAGGTAGGGCACTGATGCTACTGAAGTTTCCTCCTTTCTTTCTTTCCTTTTCTCCCCTCCATCTTGTCTGTTTAAGACTGGGTTTGTACATCCCTAGCTGATCTTTAACTCCCCATATAGGCAAGCATGTCCTTGAACTCAGGATCTTTCTAGCTCTACTGCCAAAATTCTGGATCCCAGACAATGTTACCATGCTCAGTTTCACTGGATGCTGGGGACTGAACCCTAGTATTTGTGGGTGCTAAACAAGTGCTCTATAAATAGGCTTTATCCTCACACCCCTGAACTTCATCTCTTAGCAGAGAGAATTGAGGGTAAGTTTTCAAATGGTTTTGACTATTATTAGATGACACACAATGAAGTTAGAACTTGGTCATCCCAGTGCCTCCACATATACCCCAGAGAAACCATACCTGGTTTACGGCAAAGTCAAACAACTTTCCCCCGATCACAACACACTTCATAGAAATGCTGAGCAGACAGAGGCACAGCACTATGGTAATTTTTCATAAGCAAGAAATCCTAAAATGGATTCAGGAAAACATTTCTGATAAGTGATTCTATTCCGCTTGGAAATTTAATTCTTCTGTGGATTAATCTTTTCTTCTGCTTGCAACTCTGTGATGTAGGGTTATTCAGGGTTAACCAGCCAAGTTCCAAAGCTGGTTTTCTTTCATCTTCTGTAGGCAACTCGTGATTCAAACTGAGAACTGTCTGAATCTGAAATGAACGTGATGAGAAGTCCTGATTGAAACAATAGGTTGTTTTATGCTTTATCTTTTTGGTGTCCTTCTATTTTGTTGGGCCAAAAATAATATAAACTACCAAAACAAGAAGATGGTACACAGGTGTTGTTATTGCATTTACAGCCCACTGTGGCTTTTAAGGTGGTTGCTATGGCAACGTGATCATTTATAGACTATAATCCCATTAGGCGAAACTGGTGATAAAGTAAGCTCATTATAACAAAGCTTATATCGCTTCACTTCCGGTTGTGTCTGTTTTATGGCAAATTACAGGAGTAGAGCTATTAAATAACAAACCCATAAGAGTGCTGTACTTAGTCATAAAATATTTTTGGACAGAGGAAATGGGAATTTGGAAAACTACTGCAAATGATTCTTTTGAGTGTTAGCTAAACTTTGCAAACAAATGCAAATCATTGTGATTTTACAAACTACAGCCTAGCTTGCTCTTACAAGAAGCTCATAGCATCTCTTCCCAGTACACACACCAATAGGCTATCTATTCACCAAGCAGGTGAAACCAATATCTCCAGGTAGAGTAGGAAGTCAGTATCAAAACTGGCTATACTAGTTTCTTTTCTTATTATGACAGAATATATAGCGAAAGCAGTTTAAAGGGGGAAACTCCAGTGCTGGCCCTCAGTGCAAGCAATTGTGCTGCTCAGGAAATGTGTCAGACATGAAATTTAAGTTCTGGTTAAGTTTTAGCTTCTTCATTTAAGCTAGGCTCAAGATCAAAGGCAGGGTTGGACTTTCCACAGTTAGAAGCAAGACATTAAGATACTACATCAAGTGGTATTACGAAGACAATGAGTTATCTTAGGAACACGCTCTTTTTAAAAAATTTACTTATATATATTTTTTTACAATTCAGTCATTGTCCCTCTTCTCAGTCCCCCCTCCCTCAGTTCCTCATGCCATTTCTCTTCCTCCATGTCTCCAAGAAGATGGTCTCCCCACTAGTTCTCCTCCCTTCCTGGGGCCTCAAGTCTCTTGAGGATTAGGTGTATCTTCTCCCACTCAGGTCAGACCAGGCAGTCCTTTGTTATATATGTTTTGTGTGCCTTGGAACAGACTCATTAGGAAGAACCACAGAGCCTGAAAGCTAAGTTAACTGAAAGAAGAACTAGTTTAGTTTACTCTTCACTTCTAATATTTAATGTGTTATTTGATTAAGATATCTGACAAGTTATGCTTTGAGAATAACTTTTAAAGATTTTATTTATCTGAATTTTATGTATATGAGTGTTTTGTCTGCGTGTATCATGTGTATGCAATGCCCATGGAGTCTAGAAGAGGAGGGCTAGGGCCCTTAAAACTGGAGTCACACATAGTTAGGAGCCAGCAAGTGGGTTCTAGCAACTGAACTCAAGTCCTCTGCAAGAGCAGTGAGCACTCTTAACTGCTGAGTCATCTCCCCCCTCCATTCCAAATCTTAAAATCATTTTTTCCATATTGGGATCAAACCTAGACACTCAAACATGCAAGGTTAGTGCTCTATCAATTAGCTACACTCCAGCATCACTTTCAGAATATTGGAATTTTACATATAAATTGTTTTTGTAAATCGATGGTGTCTTTAGGAATCAGGCATCTCAGAACTGTAGAATCAGGAATATGAATATAAGACCATAACTGCATGGTAGAACTACAGTCCAAACTGTTGTCTTACCCTGGTGAAATATGGACACCAGAGTGTGAAACTGATCCTAGGAGAAAAAAACACTAGCTCTATGTTTATGTACATAAGTATTTTTAAAAAAGGAGAAAAACTTAGGTAGATGGAGGTCTCATAAGTGATGGATGCTATAAGATGGGAGGAATGAAACACAACCCCATAAGTACCTTGATTCACCACCAATGCATCTAAAGGGAGCAGAAGACTTTAGAGAAAAGGTGAAGTATCAACTGAATAGAATGTCAACAAAAACGTAGGCAACTAACAACTCTAAAATCAAAAAGCTGTTCAAGAGAATAATGGCACAAATGTGAAGTAACCCATTTTCCCACATGTGACAGAAACAGAAAGATGAATACATTTGAATTTAACTCTTAGAAAATATTTTTCTAGTGAACAAAGTTACAGGGAAATGATGATTTTCCCTTCTTCAGATATGAGTGGATTATTATTAATGAGGATTATGTAATAATAATAGTAAAATGTTGCTGATTAATTATATATATATATCATATCTTACTTTCATTTCAGATATTATCCTCTTTCCCCATTTCTCCCCAACCCAGGAACTCCCTATCCCATCTCTCCTCCTCCTGCTTCTGTGAGGGTGTGCCCCCACTCACCCACCCACTCCCACCTCCCTGCCTTCAAATTCTCCCACACTGGAACATCCAGCCTTCACTGGACCAAGGACCTCCTCTCCCACCTATGCCCAACAAGGCCATCCTCCCCTATATATACAGATGGAGCCATGGGTCCTGCTGATTGATTTCTAATTTAAAAATCAAATCGAAGGAAAAGCACTGAAGTTAAAAGTAGAATTATAGCTCAGAAAATAAATACTTTATAAAAGTAGAATTATACTACAGAAAATCAATACTTTATAAACAATTTGGTTGTTTGTCTGGTGAGATAGTGTCTTATGCAGCCCTAGTTACCATAAAACTTGCAACATTCACCAGTCTGGCATTGATTTCACAGATATTAGCAAACATTTGCCTTTGGAGCACTGGTATTAAAGGTGTGTGCCACAACAACTGGCTAAATATTAAAAAGCATTAGAAGGAAGTAGAAAGACTAAAGTGAGGGGTCTTTAAGGTCACCTTCAATTATACTATCTAGAAGAATCTAGAGTAAAAGTAAATTCCCACGACTCTTATGTTTGTTAAAAATACTGAGAATATAAGATGAGAAAGACGAGAACAGGAGTAGGAATCAAAATTCATCTTCAATCAGAGACTAAGATCAGTCAGGAAAGTGCTTGAGCCTGAATTCAATTCCCAGAACCCAAATAAAAAGGTGCACACTTTCAATTCCAGCAATGGGGAGGTGGAGACAGGAGGCTCCCTGTGGCTCACTGAACAGCCAGCCTAGCCTAAGTATTGAATCACAGATCCTAGTGAGAGACCCTGTCCCAAAAGCAAGGTGGACAGTAATGAGTAATGACACCTAAGGTTGACCTCTGACCTTCACATACACCCATGATCCCATAGCTGTGTACACACACACACACACACACACACACACACACAGACACACACACACACACACTCTTCTACCATGGAGCAAATCAGTACACTGTAAATTTGATAACATTAAGAGAGTAATAGACATCAGTTGGAAATCATCAGAAAAAATTTAAAGCAGAAACTCTGAAATTTAATTATCTCCAAGGGTGAACTAAAGACAGAGAACTTTTCATTGCAGTGCTCAGGAGTACTGCTTGAACATTTTACACATGCTTACTTTTAATTAAAATATTGTTTATCTTCTTGCAGATCTAGATCATTGGAGGCAAACATATTTTTATCTCTGTTTTCTTGTCCCATATGGGAATATTGTCCTAATTACAGAGTCTCTTAATAAACTGCCTTTGTTTTGTTGGGACTGTCTTGTAAAGTGTGCTGACCTTCACAGGAGACTGAACACTGTCAACTGAAGCTCCCTGCCTCTGCTCAGCAAGCTTACATTTTCTATTTTTTTCATAGAAAAAAGTTCCTAATACATTCAGTTTTGGAAGGTGTTATGAAATCTAACAGAAATCCTCTGAGTTCCAGGATTTAGGAAGATATCCTTCATACCTCATCACCCCAAAGAACAAAGTTATACTCGGGTGTACAGCTCTGAGTCTGTTTGCCTGGTCTTGGGACTCTTTTCCTTAGTCAGGTTGCCTCATCCAGATTCTATATGAGGGCCTTTGCCTTGTCTTATTATATCTTGTTTTGTCCTGTTAGGGTGTCATCTCTTGGAAGCCTGCTGTTTTCTGAATAGGAAATGGAGGAGGAATGGCTCTGGCGGAGTTCAAGGGGCTGAGAGAAGTGGAGGGAGGGAAAACTGTGGTTTTATGAGAGAAGAATCCATTTTCAATAAGAAAATTATATTTTTTCCTGAACTCAGTGTCCCAAAATATTTTAATTTTCATTGGTATGAAATTTCACAAAGCAGATTTATTCTTCTTCATTTTCTAGGTACTAACAACCTGTGTTCAGTGTCAAATCACTGAAATTCTCAAGTGATTGTTAATGTATAATCTACACCTTTTAGACACACAATTAATTTCATATGTAATTTATTTTATAATATATCTCAATCCATTCTTAAAGTAAATGAAATGTCCCTCAGGGCACATTTTAGTAGCATAGGTAGTTAGATTATGAACTCATTGAATTACCAGTGTTTAACAAAACAATCATTTCATATGCATATCATCAAGGATCTACTTAACATTTTATTATGCTTAACATGTTAGAGGATAGCTTGTAAGCTACCTGGACTTTATGTCATATCACTTAGAAGCTTCAATTACATAGGAATTTGATGAACATAATTAGATGTCAGATGATTGGACATGATGCCTAACCACTGAGATATTTTCCAGAAAGGAGACAAGGGTTAATCAAGCAAACTCCAGAAGGCAAACAGCAATGAGTGGAGCTTGACATGGAAAAAATAGGAGTGAAATAAACACAGGGTATTTTTAGTAGCTGAAACAGCATACGAAAACAAAAAAGCCGTTGCTGGGGAGATGAAGCAATTGGTAACATGACTGCCACACAAAGTGTGAGGTCTCAAATTTAGATCCCTAGGATTGATCTAAATAGTTATACCTGACTCATGTCTGTGATCCTAGCACTGGGGTACATGGCAGTTGGGGATGGAGACAGGAATTCAAGGGACTTAGTGGCTAACCAGTCTAGACAAATAGGGAAGCTCCAGGCCAGTGAGATACCCTCTTTCAAAAAGTAATGTGGAGAATTATCAAGGACAGAAGGCATTGATCTCTGCTTTCTGCAGTGTGCACCTACACATGTACACATATAACACAAATGTGTAAAACACACACAATCAATACATTTTTGTTCTTGTTGGACAATGTGGTAACTATTTATGTGTAAGTGTAGTGGATTCTTAGTCAGATAAGTGATGGCTTCTTCCTGTCTCTGCTGGACAGAGAGCATGGTCCAAATTTTGGATCAAAGATATAGTTATTTTAAGTCTACTGTATAACCAAAGACGTCATCAAGACATTTTTTATGTAGTGTATAACTGAAAATATAAATGAACTTTAGATTTAGACAGAAACATCTATATTTTAAAAGTTGAAATGTAATTTTGAGAGGACTAGATTTTGTTTGATCTTTAAAAGTACATGCTTTTGTTTTCTACTGCCAAATTGTTGGTACTCTCTCAGTCCAGTGAGTAGCAATGCCAGGCGCCAAATTCTGGGGCACTTGAGCAATTCAACCCAGAAAAAGCCATGCCACAAAGAAGTGTAGAGAGCCAGTATCAGCTGTGTCTGCAGTAGCACCCTGAGGAGTGTCTAACTGTGATCTTAAGCCTGCTCAGGTCTGCTCTGACAGCTATCACACTGTCCCTACAATAATGTCCTTCCCCTGCTGTTCCATTCTCTGTCACAGACACCAGAGCACAGAATCATTTAGAAGGGAAGGTCTTTTGTTTCATAAAACAAACATTAATTTGCAAATGGTAGCATTTGTTTCTTGTGTCCGGTTCCATAAGGAATACTCTAATGGACACCTAATGAACTGCCATTACAATATCAGCAAAGAATAAGTTGTTTTAGGAGGAATAATGATTATATAACAATTAAGTAACTCCTGTGGACTCATTGGTACTCTCTTAAAATTATGCCAAGTGGTTGATTATTAAAATCATTGAAGGCAGCACAACAATTAAATCATGTGACTATCTGTCTGGTAAGGAGAACGCTTTCCAAACAATGCAACATGGCTTTTTTTGTTTGTTTGTTTGTTTGTTTAGAAATGCATGCTCACAATTCACAGAGCTGTCTCTCCACATGAGGTGAACACACCAGAGAACTTCAGGTACACCTAACACCTGTAAACGTATTTAGAGTACAATTCAAGGTCACGTGTTTTTCTGAAGAGGTGAAGCACTCAAAGATGGCAGAAAAACAATCCCAGTGATGATTCAGCCTGTGTGGTGAGAGACACAAGCTCAGATTCCTACAAGATCCCATAGAACTGATGAAGAACAGGAAATGTTATAAGAGGTATCCTAGAGAGAGCAGTAGTTGAATGGAGTCTTTGAAGACAGGCAGTAAAAGGGCAGAGATTTTGTGTACCATTAGTGTGAAACATCAATAACAAGATGAGACTTCACTTCTGGGGAGAGGGAGGCAGCATGTCTGACCTACCAGACAGAGGATACATAAGGAGTAAGAGGTTTTGCTGGATCCAAGATGCAAGGGGTGTCAGCAAGAATGTTGTGAAGAGCCCTGGTCTATTGAAGGTCTCTGTCCATGACACTGCTGGTTACTGAGAAAGGATAGTTAGAGAGTAACATGTATGCCTGCATCTATGTGTACCATCTGTCTACAGTGCCCATGGAGGCCAGATGTAGGCATCAGTTACCATGGAATTGGAGTTATAGGTGGTTGTGAGCTGCCATGAGGGTGCTGAGAACCAAATCTGTATCTCTGCAAGAGCAGCCAGTGCTGTTAATCACTGAGCATCTCTCCAGCCTCAATCTCCTGTAGTTATCTTTGGATGTTAATTGTTCTGTGTTCTTTTAGAAATGGTCACTCAATTATAAGGCATCTCACTGTAAGAATGATACCGTCTCTTTCCCAGGGACTCAGACCATCTATTGACTTTCTGACCTAACTTATGTTACCAAGAATTCACCCACTTGGTTGTGCTTTTGAGTCCTGAAACTTGTGACTCTTGCTGGGTTTTGGAGTAGCTGTATGCAAATTATAGAATTTATAGAAGAATGAACCTAAGAACAAAATTCGGTGGAAAGCTGGAGGTAGGGCTCAGTGGTTAGGGTCACTTGCTGGTTTTCTTGAGGACTCAAGTTCAGTGGCCTCTCATTAGGTGTCTCACAACCATCTCTAACTCCAGCTCCAAGTGATCAGACACCATCTTCTGGCTTCCTTGGATATCTATACACAATGTGGCATATATACACATGGACATTACACACACACACACACACACAATTTTTTCAACAAAAGTCTATTGAGTGGGCTCAGTGTCCCAGTGCTTTCAGGTAATTTGTTAAATAGCCTTTATTTTAAGGGAAATCTGCTAAGAGACATGGCTAATCATGTTTCCCTACTACCTGGGCATTTGGCAATGAGATATTTCAGGCCTGTGCTTTGCTTATCTGACAATTTACAATGTACTTTGCAATAAGAATGTGGCAGAATTTCTCTTCCTTTGCAGAGCTGTGAGTTCTTTACATGAAATATCTCAAGTCACTTGAGACAAATGACAATTGAGATAGGTGAGGTGATCTCTTGTTAGGAGTTCATAAAGTGAAAAGTAACAACCTCCCTCCTTCACTGGACCAGGTATGTAAGCTATGTTTTGGAGATACTAAACATAGATAAAGGAAGGGAAAAAAACTTTTTTTCAAAGCCAGCTATTAGGTAGTGCTTTTCACTAAAGAAAATTTTCTTTTTCTAAAGCTTTATTTCCATTTTTAGGTATGATGCCGTGCGTGTATGCCACATATGTACAAGTGCCCTCAGACTTGAGAATAGGGTGCTGTCTCCCCTGGACCTGAAGTTATAGGTCATTGTAAGCATCCAGTATGGGTGCTTAGAACTGAACTTGAGTCCTCTGGAAGATCAGAAATGTTCTTTGTTTTTGTCTTTTTTTTTTTTTTTTTTGTTTTTTTTGTTTTTTGTTTTTTGTTTTTCGAGACAGGGTTTCTCTGTGTAGCCCGGGCTGTCCTTGAACTCACTCTGTAGACCAGGCTTCTTCTTCTTCTTTTTTTTTTTTTTTCGAGACAGGGTTTCTCTGTGTAGTCCTGGCTGTCCTGGAACTCACTATGTAGACCAGGCTGGCCTTGAACTCAGAAATCTGCCTACCTCTGCCTACTTCTGCCTCCGAAGTGCTAGGATTAAAGGCGTGTGCCACCACTGCCCAGCCAGAAAATGTTCTTAACCATTAAGGCATCTCTCAAACTCTAACTGATGCTTTTTCTTAGAGCTCAGAGTTTTCTGGACATTGTCTTTTTCATGCATGCTTCTTTTTATTTTGATAGCACTGGTGATGATGAAGATCTAGCATTAGTTGTGTGTATGTGTGTGTGTGTTCATGCATGTACCTGTGTATATGTTTAATTAATCGGAGGCTAGAGGGCAATGTTGGAGGCTAGAGGGCAACACTGAGTATTGATCTTCAAGCAGGAGCCACATTGTTTGTGAGACAGAATACTGGTCAGGTATCTCTATGAAGGCTAGAGTGGCTTGCTAGCGAGTCTCTAGAATCAACCCCTCTGCCTTCAAACTGGTGATATTACAAGTAAGTAATGCCATATTCGTCTTTTTGACATGCGTGCCAAGGATAGAACTTAAGACCTTGTGCTTACAAGGTGAATACTTTACTGACTGAGCCACCTCCCTTGCTTCACACTGCCATTAAGGACTGCCCTTTTATCCTTAGATTTATTGCTATTTGACTCAGGCTACTTGGCACTAGGATCTCTGTTTTGTTCTGTTCCCCTTGTTACAGACAGAAAATCCCATGTTTGAAATCACAACATTTCTTAGAAGAAGATACGTATTTACAGAGTGCTCACTATTCTTCAAGAGTTCTCTAAGCTCTTTTATGCCAGTGTGTTTAATCCCCGTGGTGACCCTGTGAGGGGAATTACAATTTTCCATATTACAGAGGAGACCCCAGAGGTGTAAGAAGTTAAGAAACATTCCCAAGGTCACACAGAGACTGTGAGGAGACATGCAGAAAGCTGCTCCACTATTTGTGCCCTTAACTTCTACTTCAGGGATGAAAAAGCAAGCTTACTTTCACCATCACAATCTTAGTCATGACATCCTCTCATCTAAACAGTGCATGGATCAGCATCTCTAGTTCTCTCTGCACTGAAACCCTCACTTCAGTAGTCAGGGACTGCCATTGTAATGAGTTTATAAATCAGGAGCTCAGCATTTAGAATCAACCAGAACATGGAGCTGCCTCTTGTATTTCCACAGATGCCAAACAAACATAGTTATTGAATCTCTGGGGGTGTCTTGAGTTAGAAGCCAATGATTAAAATGTGACTCTGTGTACTGACACACTTCACAGCGAAAGTCTTGGCTAATCAATGCCTGCTGCAACGTCTCCTTTGACAATCAATTATGCCTATTATTGAATGGGCTTCAAAGTAGGTCTTAATCCAGGTGTGGTGGCATATGTCCATAATCTCGGCCCTCAGGAGGCAGAGACAGGAGGCTCTGGAGCTCAAGGACATTCTTAGCTACACAGAGAATTCAGGACTAGCCTGGTTTACAAGAGACGTTCTCTTGCAATAAGGCTTCCATGTTTAACCAAACATCTATGTGCAACTGGGGAACTCACCTAGGTTTATGTGGGAAAAGAGAAACTCAACGGAGGAGTTACCCAGACCAAGCTGGGCTGTGGTTCTGTCTGTGTGATATTATCTTAATTGTTAATTGATGCTGGAGGTCAAAGTTCACTGTGGGTAGTACCATGCCTGGGAAGATGATCCTGGTTTGCACCTGAGTATAAGTAAGGGATCCAGACAGTAAGTCCCTGCCCTAACTTCCCTTATGATGCCCTGTGATCTATGCCATGAAGTACCCAGTTTGGTCGTTGTATTGTCATAGCAACAGGGTGAGACTAGAACAGACAACAGCTAAACAAAGGCTGGTGAGTAAATGAACTGAACAAACTGAGCTCAAATACATTACACAGTTTTAAGTGGCAAAATAATTTTCTGTAAGCTAATATAAAAATATTTACTAATGCAGACAGGCACAATTTAGTGTTATGCTTATGATAAGAAATGCTTTAAATGCTAATTATAAAATATTTTATTTTAAAGTTTATTTGCCAGAATATAACCTCTTGCCTCACTACCATGTAGAAGCACTCATTCTTTTTGGAGCTAATATACGGCACTAAATGTAAGGGAAATTGTCTTACTTTCAACAAAGCAAATCCTGTCTGGGATTGTACATGTATAATTTTAAAAATATATTAGGTCTATGCCCTCCTTAAGTATTTTTTTTTTAATTTCTTTTGGATATTTCACAAGGCATGACTTAGCATTAAATCAATCCTATGTTCTCTGGATATAAGAAAAATAAATGTGTACATGTAAGCTCATACATGACAAATGCATGTGATCATAGATGCATACATGCTCCAATTTATTTGCCAGAAAATTCATGACATATTTTCTAAGGTTGTCATTTCAATGATACCCTTGGGTAGACTACATATTTTATGTATGTAGAAACTGGACAAGTAGATTAACTCAAGGTCATCGGAGAAAGGGTTATCAAAGCAAAACATGAACTCCATCTCCCAGGTTTGGGGTACTAGTTTAATATCACCATACCCAGACATTTCTTCAATATATGTTGCATAACCTCTAATTCTTTCTGGTTACAATCCCAGGACTTTCACTCTTTAGCTCAGTTATTTACAATAGATCCAGTGAGCTTGCTGCACTAATTTTGTTTGCTCCCCTAGCCATCCTCCACTCACAGATTTTCATGCAGGATTTGAAGGTTATGAGATTTGGAGCCGTTAAATCTTTGTCACGAAGACGCATTTTTTCTCCAGCAGCTATCAAAACCTCATTTTCAAATTCAGATTTAAAATTTGCATAGTTTATTTGACAACCTTGCTGCCGATGATCAATACCACATGGAAATGGAAATAAATTATAATTCTATATTTATCATACCATGCGATCATTTTGTGTTGTCTAAGCCTCATGCTTGTAGAAGAGGTTTTTTTGTTTTTTTTTTTGTTTTTTCCATTGCCAGTTATGTAACCTTTCACATTATGATTTTTCCATAGGAGATAGATGAGGGGGACTCATCCCTCTTAAGCCACCAAGAAAGTGTAAAGTTTTGCAAAGTCTTTGTTAGTGTTAATGATAAATATGTTTTCATTAAATATGATTTTATTTTTAGTCATATGTATATGTGTATGTCTCTGTGTGGTATGCACTCTTAAGTACAGTGGCTTTGGAGGCCAGAGGAAGAAGTCAGGTCCCCTGGAGCTGGAGTTACAAGTGGATGTGAGCTGCCCCGCATGAGTGATGGGAATCAAACTCGGTTCTTCTGCAAGAGCAGTATGTCTCTCCAGCGCCTTAATGTCAATTAATTAACTGTAAAGACTCTTGGAAGCTCAGTTTCCTGTAAACTAGGGAATGGGGCAATTTTACTATCTAACTAGGAACTGTTGACCTCTCCTTTGGTTGCTTGAGTAGAGGAACTATCTCTCAGTTGTAACATCCAGCTAGACTGTACTTATGTCAGTCCCAGCTCTCTAACAACATTCTTGGACACACCTTGACACAACTGTACAAAGAATGAAGCTGATTATTCTGGCTCCTACAGGTGAATTCTCTCAGCTTAGATGCAGCAATTTGCTATAAAAGCCTTCCTGAACTCTTGATGACTGCTGGATCTTTTCCATCCAGGCCAGAGGGAAAACATCTCCCTAAGAGAGGGACTACTGTAACCTATATTAAGAGGCCAGGCTGCAATTCATCCAAACATGGCTTCTGGGGCTGTGTAGAAACTGATTGCTGCCCTCATTTATTCAGTTACAGGGAAGATAGCCCTTTGCAGCCTCTCTTGGTTTCACACCATAAAGCTCAGCAAGTGTCTGAATCCATGGAGCCATTTTGCTATCTGCATCTGAATTCAATAGTATGGGTTGAGCTGGTAACAGGAAGAAAGACTGGGCATTAAAATGATGCCAGACCCCCAAAATAGCTAAGTTGATAGATTTGTCCCCAAGTGCCAGTAGATTTCAATTTATCTGGTGCTTTGGGCTGGGTGTCACATTGTCCATAACTCTGCCCACCTGGTAATAGGTGAGTACTCATGCCTGAGTGATCACAATTCACAGTGGCACAGTTCCTGAGTAGGCCACCAGGTCTGGAGCAGTTGTATCTCCCAGCCAGCCTGCATCATCCTATAGCAGCCTCTGATTGTAGGGTATGTCAGGAAACCTGATGAATGAAGGTCAAGAAGTTCATGAGTCAAGGTCAAGGTCAAGAAGTTCATGAGTAGGCAGAGCAGAAAGAAAGAAAGCAGCAGAGCAAGAGATGATGATGGTGGTGGTGGTGGTGGTGGTGGTGTGGTGGTGGTGGTGTGATGAGGATGGTAGTTGTGGTGGACGATGGTGATGATGATGGTGGTCATTGAGGATGATGGTAATTGTGATGATGATGGTGGTGGTGGTAGTGGTGATGATGATAAAGAGGAGGAGGAAAGAGAGGAAGAAGAGGACATGAAAATCAGGATGCTGACTAAAGAAGAACAGAAGGTTTCTAAGAAGATAGTAGAAAACACACCCATCCTGTTATCCAGAAGAGTTCTAGAGAACCATTGGGTCTTCAGAATACAGGATCTCAGACCCCAGTTTGAGAGCTATAACCTGGTTATAGCCAATAACTAAAGGCCTGACATCCAAGGCTAGCACAAGGATGGTGCTACTTGCCACTGTTTCTGTCTGCTTACAACAGCCAAACAGTGGAGGAAACAAAAGTTTCCATAGCTCAAGCTTATCCAGGCTCAACAAAAACTCCTTTAGCAAGCTGACTTTTGACACATGTCTCATAGAATTTTGTTTGTCTGGGTTATTTTTGCAGGAAGGACAAAGTCGGTGAAAACGTGCCATTGGGACTGTCACCTGCTAGCTCTTTTCTGCTCAAACAAGCTCACAGGAGCAGGTATTCAGCACATGGGTCATAGAAATATAATACATCTGTAGTGACTCACTAAGACCCCCTGCACCCACTCCCTCTTTGAACAAGCATTTTATTTTACTAATAAACGTTTGATTTCTTATATTATCCAGCATTGTGAAGTGCCGTTCTTGAAAGACAAATGAAGTCCTTTGTGTGGAAATCTGCACTGCAGAGGGAGTATCGTAGCCACACACCCTCAAGATAATGAGGATGCCTTGGACAGTTTAGGCAAGACTCTGTCCTTGGGTAACGAACACAGAAATCTTCTTTTTCTTCCTTTCCTAGAGTTTGTCACTACGGTATTTTTAGCTCACTGCGAATGAGTGACTCTGCTCTGTGAACAAGTGTCTCACACTCTATACTGCGGGAGATGCTATTTATTATTGATGTCACTATGCATATTCTATGGCACAGAAAACATGCTAAATTTTCTGCTGGTCCCTTTGGCACAACAGAGAAGAAAACTTTTTAAAAGGAAAACATTGCTTCATCTATAATAAATTAATCACAACTCAATATGTGGGTTTTGAAAGAAACGAAGCACATTGCAGCTACTTTCGAAGGGATTTTAGGCTATATGCAAATAAGAGGCTCTAAAACTTTCAATTTGGAGATTAGCATATTGATGCTTTCTTTGCCCCTGGTTATGCTTGCCCTACCTACAGTGTTGGTATTCTCTCTGCAGTTCTGAATAGGAGCAGACAGGAAATAATTAACTCTCATTTGCAAAGTGTTTTATGGTTTAGTTTTGTGTCCATAGTTCCCATTCATATTTCTTTTGCAATCTTTGGAGACACACAATGAATGTGGGCTCCCACTGACCCCACTTTCTAGATAAATGAATCAGATTGTAGAATAGGTGTGAAGTGGACCATTCAGTGCACTGCCAGGTTCTAAGGTTTATGCCTGCCCTGACCCCCCTTGAAGTTTATTTTAAGGCTCAAAATGTCTGTCTGCCTATTTATTGCCTTTCTGCAGAACCGTTTTATATAGATGCTTTATTCATTCCATCTGTTTCTAAACTTGTCTTATGAAATCTTGGTGTTAGATTATTTCTATGTCTCTTGGCTGCACTTATTTTCTGGGATGCCATACTCACTTTTAGTCCTTAATATGTGTAAGATCAGACATCAGACAGAAAACAGGACAGGGAGCAAGTGTTTGTGTCTCTGACAGGGTATGATGGTTCTGTCCTTGTGTCAGCATGACAATGGGTGGGCATGGACATCGTGAGTCTCTATCTATGTGAGAACGTCTGCTAGATGCTGTATGTAACATCTCAACCAGTCTGGCTCTCACTCTTCAGACCAAGTCCTCCTTATAAGACCTTGTTTTCTGACAAAGCTATTAAAGAGGAAATGACTTGTAAGAACATTTTTGCTGCTCTATAAAGCTCCATGCAGGGATATATGAACGACTATAATTATCATTATTAATATAGGCCTCTTCAGAGCAATCAGAAGCAACTGCTTATTACTGAAGAAAATAATTTCCACTTGTTTGAAGCACTGTGACATTTCATTCTGTCTATGACAGGTAAGGCTTTACAACACAATTGTGGACAGATGAAGAATTTTATAGAAATCTGCTTTTTATATTTTTAAAGTGCTTTTATTTTGCATTTGTGTTTCATCTTCCAACACGGGCTAAATACATGGAAGGAAAAAGCTTGAAGGCATCCCAAATTTTTGGAGTGGTGTCTCTCTCTCATCCTAGATTATCTTAGACCACTTGGGTACCCACTAGCCACGACATATGAAGGGGGTTCACTGTAAGGTGCACAGGACTTTTAAAAGATGCCTGAAAATCTAATCTAAGCATCTTTAGTTGTTCTGTGTACCTATGTAATCTACCACAAGAGGCCTGACATCCACCTAGGATGGTGCTGTGTCTTAGTCCATCACCCTATATTCACTCAGAAAAAAGCATAATATTCCCTCACACCTCCTGTGTTCCTAAGCTCCCTTCATATCCTCTTCAGTGAAAAACCCAATATCACCACGTTAGAGTGTTTTAACTCTGAAGCAGATTCTGGTTTTCATTGTACAGATCACTGAGAAAGAAAAATCAAACAAATGTGCCTACCTTCCTATAAAGAAGGATGACAACGATGTAAATAAAGATGTAAATAAATCAACAGCTCAATGACTGTACATGTGATTGATAGCTGAGATAGAAAAAAGGATGGCACCATGTATGGTCACTTGCCTGCCGGCTGGGTTTGTAGAAAAGGGTGGATGGACCATAGAGTAGATCCAATGGTTACTTTCCTGTTTATTTTACTTGATTCTGTTTAAAATCCCTTTATAAAGAAGAAGTTATTAAAACATTCAATACGTTTAACAGATGGATAAGAAATAGGAGAACAAAAAGAGGAGACAGGAGCACAAGGAAGAGGAAAGAGGAGGGGAAGTGGGGACAGAAAGGGAAAAGAATGCCACAAGTCAGTAAAGGCACTAACTCACTGATGCTTACTGCAGTGCTTTTAGTGATAGCTGGCTTACAGATTGGCCTATGTGCCAGGTTACAGAAAGGCCAACGTGTCCACATTAAAGAATGCCTGGTGTGCCCAGGTTACAGAATGACCTACATTCTCCAGGTAACAGAATGATCTATGTGCCCAGGTTACAGGATGAACCATGTGCCCAGGTTACAGAATGGCCTATGTACATAGGAAAACATAAAGATAATATGGTACACAGACACACAGAAATTTGCTGAGCTGAATAGAAGAACAAAACTGAGCCTTTTCAGAAATCAGATGCAACTGGAGATAGTCATATTAAGCAACATAATTCAGACTCAGAAATACCCTCAAACATCTATTTCTCTCACTTATAGGAAATGTTATGCAGATCAATAAAAACCATTCGTGTATCTATGACATGAAAACAGAAGCCAGAGTGTTTAGATGGAGCTGGGAAACTAAAGAGAGGGAATCAAAGACAAAACAGTGTGGGCTATGAGTGTGGGCGAGGGGCATGCATGGTTGAAGTACATGATACACTTGTATGAAAATATCCTTCTAAAACCCATCACTGTGCACAAGCAATCTATGCTCAAAACAAAGAATGAACATGCAGAGAACAGGCTGTGCAAAGCCGGCTGCAGCTGATATTCAAATGAGATGACCAGGTAATCGGTTTCCTACAGAAAATGCTCGCTTTGCAGCCCCAACTCTTTAATGAAATCTACTCGTGGAAAACTGAACCAATGGAGTGGATGAGCTAGAGACTGATGATATGGATGGGTTAGAGATTGATGATAGCAGACAGACAGATTTACTGATAATATGGATATACACATGATAAAAATATAAAAGCAAACAATAGATACATGTAGATAGATAATATGTAATTTGATAGATAATAGATGGATATTATACAACAAATAGCAGAGAAGTGGAAGACAGGTATAAAGATAGGTGACAAACAGGTGGACAAGGTAGGTACTTGAAAGAGCAACTTTACAATAAGCCTTGCCTTATCCATTGTTATGGAGGCTCAGAAGACCAAAATATGTCCAGCTGAAGAACCAGGAGAGAAAAGAGAAACAATTCTCCTGTCTGCATTGGAGTTTGAGGTCCAAGACACAGGCCCTCTGATGCTAACACCTAACACCTCACCTGGAGCGAGTGTGCCCCTTACACACTCAGCAGCCTCTTGACCTACAAGCAACAAGATGACATGGTGTCTACACACAGTGCTGAGGGAGATCTTTATCAGTTTACTCTGATTTCAGTATTTATCTTCCCCAGAGGCCTAACGAACACACTAAATGTTGACCTCTCCAGGTTGGTACATAAAAATTAACTCTTACATCCTTCTTGTTTCCTAATGATCTGAATAAACCTGGTCTAGCATATTTCAAGCTGTCTTGTGTGTGTTGGAGGTATATATTCATGTGGGTGTGTAAGCATGGATATGCATGCAGGTTTGTGTAGAGTCCAGAGGTCAATGCTAGCTGGATTCCCTCATTACTTGCTTGTTTATTTAGGTCAAGGGATCCTTTGTCTCAGATTCACATAGCTTGCTACTCTTTCCCAGTACGACAGATAGATACTGCTTTCTTTAGCTGTTTACATTGGTACTGAGGCTTTGAACTTGGATCATCATGATTGTACTCCATCAACTACATCATCTCCTTAGCTCCCAAGGTCACAGACTTATAACCTGGAATAAAACCCTTTGTTCTCACCATTGCTGTTAATGTGTCTGGTTTAGACCACCTAAGCTTCTCAGTGTTAGGTCATACCATGCTTAGAAGCAGGTATAGTGGACCAATTAGCTTTCTAACATGTCTTTGAAGGTTGCTGTGAGTGAAATACAAATTGAAATCAGTTTGTTGTTTTATATTTTAGTTTCTTATTTTATTGTATTTTATTTGAGTTGGGTTGAGTTGAGTTGAGAAGCTTAAAGCTTTGGCACCAAACCTGCACAGCACTTTATCCTGCGTGTCTCACATCTAACATCATGCTTTTCTTGACGTGGCGAGCTGCTGCGAGTCAGCAGGTTAATTCAGATATAAACACATTCCGGTGACACCTTATAACTGGCTTCATCTTCCGGGAGCCTTCAGAAAGTCACCAGGGTTCCTGCCATACTGCAGGCCAAGCAGCTGCTGCTAGCAGGTAGGATGCGACCTACATAAAAATTGAAAGACTCTAACTGGTCTGAAAGGCCAAAAGGTCAGTGCTTGGTGTCAGAGCCTAACAGAATTTTAATCATTGAGGTTTGTTTCCTGAATAGTATATGCCTTCTTCAACAGGAAAAGAAAATGTGAATGCCAGGAAGGAGTCTCACACAAAGCACTGCATCTGTCCTCAAAAGACTTTCATTTTAGAGCAATTTTAACTGTTCCTTGGCACTTAGAGCTAAGAGAAAGGCATTTGTCTTTGATGAAAAGCAGAAAAAGTTGGTGCCTACTTGTGAGAGTCCACTCTGATAATGAACAGGAAAGCAATTTGAAATCCTTGAAAGTACCACAAGATGAAGGGGATTAGTTAGGCACCTAAACAATCACCAGTCGAAGTCAGGGACCTAGTTACTGCTCAGAAAACCTAAGTGAGAGCTGTCCATGGTGGTACATGCCTGTAGCCCTGGCATTTGGGAAGGTAGAGGAAAGCAAAATAGTGAATGTGAGGCCAGCCTAGGCTACATTACTAAGACTGTTTCAAAATAAAATAATGAACACAATGTAAGATCTTTGAGGCCCATCTACAGACAGTGGCAAGAGGCTTAGCAGGCAGAACTAACCACAGAGATTCCCTTGAGACTCAGGAAAACAAATCAGTATATGTAGTGCGTCTTTTGGGGGCATTCTAATCCCTGACTCAGGCTCACAGCCCTCATTCATAGAGAAGGACTCACCTGGTCACACTGTGCTTCGGATGCTTAATTCTCTTAGGAAGTCTTTTTCTGTTCTGGAAGGTGTTTATTGCCTGTCCCCTTCTGCTGAGGCTTGAACATACCCCCCTACCCCCATACATCTCAAGTGTCTAGAGTTCAGTCTCTTGTGCACAAATATCAGGAAGTGGAATATTACAAAGTGTTTACATCAAGAGTGTTTGGTTTCTGATACTGGCTAGGCTTGGCAGAGGGTTGTGTTGATGAAAGAGTTAAAAGACAAAAAGAACACAACAAAACAAATGTCAAGTTTATTGGCCAGAGGAACTGATTCTTTGGGTAGAGGCGGCCCCAGCATTCAGAGATCACTGGCTTTAAGCGGGGAGCCAGGTCTTACCTGAGTTTAAGACCCCTCCCATTGACTTCCTTTGCTCCAACACTCATTCTTGTGGTGAAAAACAAAAAGGAAAATGTACTAGAGGTGAGGGGAAATGATCCACTTTCCTTTTGGATTCCCAGTTCCCTGGGGCATAGGCTTCACTTGTATAAACGGGTTAGAGAGGTGAGTTGGGCCCCACACTCCCTTGCTGTCCTGATCATGCTCTTGCCTTTGCATCTACCTTTGTGAATGGAATGAGTCTACGCAGCTCTCCACGTGGGGCTGCACATTCTCTTTGTCTACTTTTTAAAAAAGGGGCTGTTTGTTTTCTGTTTCAGGATACCCTTACAACATAGGATCTGAAAATATCTGATTTTTGGAGTTTTTTTCCATTCTATGATTTTCCATTCTATACTATATTTTGATGGAGTCCTATTAATTCTGATATAGTCCATTTTAATAGCTTACATTTTCGGCCCTCTATAAAGTCTTTAAATATATCGTTTGACAATTCTGTGCATGTATAGTATATATTCAGACTACCCTCATCCCTCTGCTCTTTAATCTCCCACCCACACTCCACCCTTCTTCCCACCAAGTCCCTATCCCACTTTCCCCATCTTTTTGTTTTATTTTGCTTTGTGATGCATTGAGACTCACCATGGTTATCTACATGGGCAAAATGTGACATCTTGGAACCTGAATGGCTCACCTGTGGCTACCCTAAGGCAATGACTTCCTGTCTTCCAGTAGCCTTCTGTTGCCATTTGCTGGCTGGGGTGAGATAAGACCCATGAGCCTTCCCTCCATCAATAACTGACTGAATGTTCAGTGGCTCAGTCTTGTGCAAACCCTCTGCAGGGAATGGTGACTGCCATGACTTCATGGATGACATTTTGGCACCTTCATTTACTTGTTTTCTGGTACCATATTCTCACATTTTGAGGCAATAGGATGTATGTTTTACAGATTCTTCTTCCTTTGGCACTCCATTTGTCTGTCATCCTCCCACCCTCCCTCCTTCCCTTTTTTTTTCTCCTTTTCTCTTTCTTTCTATCCTTCCTTTCATACATTTAAAATTTATTTTCTTGTTTCAATCTACACTCCAGGCTGGCTTCAAATCTGCCTGCTTTGGCCTCCTGAGTGCTGGGATTACAGGTAAGAGTCATCTCCAGTCATCTTTCCATATTTAACTATTTTAAATGATCATCTCATTCCGAGTGTTTTAAACCCGTGGTGTAGGACAGTTCCTAGTGGGGGACCATACTCTGTTGACATAAATAAGCCTGGAATTTAATTCCTCCTGTGCAGACTTGTGACCTGCATGACCTTAATACCAACTAAGTGGAATAAGTAGAGCAAGGGAAAGGAATAGAGGGAAAAGAATTAGATAGATCATATATAATGATGCAATGTTCTCCAGACTCCAAGGAACATATCCTAAAGCACTGAATTAGCAGCAATGCATTGTTGAGTCTCAACTTAATTTAAAAAAAGAATGTATTGGGGCAGCTAATTGGCCCAGAAGGAATGAAGGCAGTATGGGTCATCATAGGATCAAAGGGTCTTGAAGTGCCTTCCAGATTCTACTCCTTAGGAATGGTTTTCCCCAGCATGTTTTACTCTAACCCTTCTACACCTAGCTTTTCTCTCAGCTGTGGCCTTTCCTAAGGATACGATAAAATAATCAGGGAAATTGGGTGTGGTAATTATGGGCGAAATGTTAGCTCCATTTCACTATTGTATGATTCTCTTTTCAGAAAGATTGCCTTGTAATGTGGTCAGCACAGTGAGGCTGAGGTCAGGGCTGTCTGTATCAGGATGCCAGGCTTATCCTGAATTCAACTCTTGAGACATTAAAAGTCAAATTTCAGCTGTTGGCAAGCTACAGGGAAGCCAAGGAAAACCAACAAAATCAACTTACGCATGCTTACAATGGCATCCAAGACATTTCTCTCGCCATCTCAAAGCTTTCTTCTTCACTTTGTCCTCATTTTGAGACCAGAAATGTAGAACATTGTTCTCTCTTGTAAACCAGAATGAAGTAAGTAGCTAGTTTTAGATGTCTTGATGAGATAGATGTACAGAGTAGGAAAGGCAGGCAGAGAGGCAAGAGCCATCAGAGGTAGGAACTTAAGGTGACTGATGTCATAAAATATTAAAATGGTTTAATCAGCAGTGAGATATGTAAGCAAGCTTAATTAGAAATACATATTATTATTTGACTTTGAAGTGCAGAATTAAAAATTAAAGCAATTTTATAGGGTACATAATCAGGGAGGAATAACGTGTTGGAAGAGGTGCTGTAATTGATGTGTTCAATTTAAGTTTAATTAATTTTCGTCAGCATACATGCAGACAAATATGAAATCAACAAATTTTAAGGATGAACCTCATAATTACACTGAAAGTGGTGTGCTGATGCGAAGAAGTGAGAGATTTCCATGACATGTGGGCACCCTCAGCTGCTGTGCACTGCGGCTGATGAACTGAGGGGCGCTCTGTCTGCAGAATGGACCTCTGTGATTCTCTAAAGTGCGCCCACTCCCAAATCTCCTTTAATTAAAATTCAGAGTGATGCTTGGCCTGTATCAAATTTCCTTTCCTGTTGCATCTTAAGTGAAGAAGGGACTTAATTCTAATTAGCACCTTGTTGTAGGTAGTCTGATATTAATGTTCGTAAGTCCTTTCTATGACTCATTAACAGCCATTTTGTGATGAGAGGACCCAGGAGACAGGTAGAGAGCTTGTAGGCTATTTTTACTGATTTCAGTATTGATTTTACAATGTACTGGAGGCAAAAGCACATTGCTCTGCAGTTTCACTTGTAGGAAGTGAAGTCACAGTAACAAGTTATAGAGGAGATGGAAGTTATAGAGGAGCGGAGTTAAGAAAGAGATGGAGGGATTCCCACACATTTACATATTTATAGGTATTTTTGCACATCTACATATATAGACATATACACATGTATAAATGTACAGATAAAACTATTTATCTACATATGTGTGATATGCATGTTTGTACATGTATACAGAGAGCAAACAGAAGAGAACATTTTCCTTGTGTGTGAATGGTGATATGTATACATGGTCATATGGGTGTACCCATGCACACATGCCATGTGCATGTATGAGAATATGTGTGTTTGTGTCTATAAAGGATCTACCATATATGATTTGTGTGTTCATCAGTCTTTTTGACAAAGACTGAAATAATTCAATGCTGAGAACAGTCTTTTAAACAAAAGGTGAAACTATCAGTCTGAAGAAGCTGATGAAATAAACACCTGAGATCAGACAACCCACAAGCAACATTTGTGGTCATTTCCAAAATATTATATATTGTTGTTAGTCAAATTTTCCTTGAATATGGTGGGTGTGAATATGTATGTGCTTGTGTGTATATGTGTGTGTGCAGGTATTTGTCCCATGAAAGCAAGGAAATGGTGTCAGACATCCTGCTCTGTCATACTCCACATTGTTAGCTTGAGACAGGGTCTCACACTGAATCCAATGCAGACTGGCTTTACATCTGAGTTATCATCTTATTTGTAACAATGGTAATGTATCAATGAAATATCTAGGGTCTGAGGAGATGGCTTGGAGGATTGAAGAACTTGAGAATATGAGTTCAGAAATCTAACATCAAAATCCAAGGCACGCCACACACACACACACACACACACACACACACACACACACACACGAGCAAGACAAACCAACAACAGAAAATTTTAGACTACCGCTTTCAGTGTACATAGATGCAAAATTCCCAATGACAACTGAAATAAAAGGTTCAGAATCTTTAGCCATCAGGGAAATACAAATTAAAATTGTTTTGAGATTCATTTCACACCAGCCAGATCAGATCTCGTATCGAATCACCTAGGTGTATCACTCCCAGGCATATACCCATAGCTCTTATATCAATATACTTTAGTTACACGTGTACATCTATTTTTTTCTGCAGTATCAAGAAGTAAGAAACAGACTAGCCTAAATGTTTAAAAACACATGATGGATCGGGAAAATGAGGAATACACACACAATATATTTCACTCCTTCATAAGGAAAAATAAAATCGTGACTGCAGGAAAATGGTGTGTAACTGGTGTTAAGTGACATAAACCAGTTACAGAAAGACAATTTTTTTTTTTTAAATTTCATACACAAGCTGCAGATTTTTAAGTTGCGTGTGGCAGGGAGAGCCAGGGTCCTTAAAGTAAAAGTGGAGCGTTGACGTGGGAGGAGGAGCTTATGAAGGGGGCATGGGACTGAAAAATAAAAGGATGATTGAGGATTGTACATGACACCATGACACTATGACACTACGACACCAGAAGAGAAGAAAGAACCTCCCTGGTAGGAGTAAGGAGAGAAGAGGAGAAGGAGAGAGGAGCTAGGAGAGGAGAGAAAGAGAGGGGGGGAGGGCAACATGGAGGCAGATGTTCGCGTGTCTCTGTCAGTCAAAGATAGTTGGTATATCTATGTTGGGTATTGGGTTACACTTCTGATTGTATGGACATCTTGTTATTGAGCATTACCAAACTTATAAAGCCTTTGATTAACATTTTTAAAAAAAGTTACTAATAAAGAAAAAAAAAAGAAGCAGGAGGAGGGGAGGTGGGATAGGGGGTTCCTGGGGGGGTGAGGAAAGGGGATCACATGTGAAATGTAAATAAAATATCCAATAAAAAAAGAATTAATATCATAAAAAACGAACCTCCTGGTGTAAGGCAGGGGGCAAACAAGAGGGACATGAGAATGGAGACACGTCAATGGAAGAGAAAAAGAAGAATGAAAAGGAATGACATTCACACTCTAAAGCCACGATGAAACCCTTTGCTTTGTATGTTAGCAAGAATAACAACAGATTGCGGATAAACAAGACTGAGGATATTTTAGAGGCAGCCTAGCAGAACATTTCATACCTGTTTTCTTCTTCTTCTTTTTTTTTTTTAAATAAATGGAAACTCACTTTACAAATTGCCCCTGTAAGATTTAATGCCTGAATAATAGGAGTTTTATAATAGAAACTTTGCTCAGCAGAGAAAACAACCTCTAATCCTCTTAACTATGCTGCCCAGTATTATCCCTCCTTTTACAATTTAAGGAAGTGTGGCTCAGCGGGGTTAAGTAATTTGCCTGTGGAAATTCTTCTATGTGGGAGCCAGAACGTACTGCACACTTCAGAACCAATGTTATCAGCCTGCTGTGTGAATATCATGATGCTAAGCATTGATGATAATAGGAAATAAACAACACTGCTACCCAACCTAATCACAAGGGTCACTTCCTGTCCCCACAATATATAAACTGCAATCTGGTGACTTCCCTGTGGGCTTCAGACTAATTGCACTCAAAAGACCAAAAAAGAGTATGGTTGTACTTCATGGTGCTATATATGAGCAATTCTATGACCTTTTGATTCTTTCAAATATCTACCTAGAGCCTTTAATTCAATAATATGTAGCCACTTCCGGCCAAGGCGACTGCCGTTGTATAATGTATTGTAAAGGTCAATGCCACTGGTTCTATGTAGCACTCGGGTGACTTTGGCATTGACAATATCGGCAACAAATCTTATGGAACATCTTGATGGGAAAATAAATACCATCTTAATTCAGCTTTGAGAGAAAGATCCCCCAACACACACACACACACACACACACACACACACACACACACACCCCTTTTGGTTGTTTTCCTTGTTTCTGTTTTCTGCTTTCTTAAGTACTCTTTAAAAGACAGCATGGAAGGACTTGGGATTGACATCCACATCTGACATTTTTCAGCCTGTGTCATTCCCAACTGTAGACCATAGGTAGGTCTGTCTGTCTGTGTCTGGAGATTGTGTGAGAGATGCCGCCAGGCCTAAGAACGTGCCTCTGGAGAATGTTTTTCTACCTCTTTCCATCTCTTCCTTCAAGAGTTTCTGTTCATAGCTTCTTGGCCATACTTTTTACTTTCCTTCCTCCAATTATTCATTTACCCATTCAAGGAATGTTTGCTAGTTGTCCAGTTACTTGCTTGCAATGTTTTTTGTTTGTTTGTTAGAATATATGCATGATGCAGTCATTTCTCTGTGTGGCTCTTTATTATCTTGACGCCATCATCCAAAGACTGTAATGGAGGTCTTCAGACTCCTATCTCCATCCATCTGCCATTGTAAACACAAAATCAGGACTCACTAAATACCTCATCCCGACTTATTTCTCCATGTTTTTTAAATTGGCATTGCTTCTTTTTAACCTTGGCACACACTGCCGTTTAAAGTTATCTTTTTAAATTTAAGCATAAAACTTGGTTTCCTTTTCTTTTTGTTCCTGTAACATCTTATCAGTAGTTTTTCATGCTTCTCCTGACCAACTTCTTTAAACAATAACCAAGAATAGAATTCCCTTACAAAGGATTTAAATAGCAGATACAAGTAGAGATACCCAAGGTGACTCACTCCAGCTCTTGGGTCCTTGCTTCTGTTCCCAAGACAGCCTTTCTTCCATTTGCACTGCAGCAACAAGACAGATTCCCTTTTCAAAGGATTGAAACATTTCCCCTCAACCCTCTGCTGTGTCTGTCAGATTGAAGGCCAGTTTGACAAATAAGTAGTCTCAGATTTCTAGTTTTTGGGTCCTGTAGATATGGTCTCTGAATTTTTTTCCTCTTAAGACCTAGGAAATTTGAAGTAACCAAGTTTGTGACTTTAAGAATAAAAAGCAACCCTTCTGAGGCTAGGAGAGTGGTTCAGCAGGAAAAGGAGCTGCTATGTGAGCTCCATCATCCAAGTTTGATCTGTAAAAGACAGAAGTCTGAGGAAAGATGAGGGGCAGGGATAGGAAGATTGCCAGAAAGAAGCTAGCTTGGGCTATATAGAGCAGCATCAAAAGCAAGAGGTGATCCTATATCAACTAGGTGGGAGGCAAGAATCAACTCCCAGATGTTGTTCTCTATGCCTACACAAGCGCTGTACTATGGTTACACCTATGTTCACACACATGAGGGAATACAAAGACACACACAGAGATATACACACAGACATGCACAGAAACACACGCACACACAGACACACATAGACACATACAGACACACAGACACATGCACACACACACACAAACACACACATACATACATACCCATAGATATAGATACACATATATGCACACACACACACACACATACACACACACACACAGAAAGAGAGAGAGAGAGAGAGAGAGAGAGAGAGAGAGAGAGAGAGAGAGAGAAGAAATAAAAAGCAACAATTCTATAAACCACTCATTTGGTGAGCAGAGCACTTCTGCGTGCACTCAGCTTCGTGTTATGTTCTTACTCAAATAAATCTCATCCCATGTTTGTTCAAGTTGCTATCTCACTTCAGGAGAGCAGGAAGCTGTCACAGAAAGCCAATTCTCTTTGGGTGATTGGACATATTCTAGCCAGAGAATGCCAAGGTGCATAGTGTATCACCTACTTCCAGTGCAGAGTAAGACTCCACAATCATAAGGTGGAGATGAGCACTCTGAAGGAGACAGTCCTATTCAAGTAAGATGAATCTGAAGGGAGAATTATACACAAGGAAGGGAACTTTGCATTATGATAGATGTCTACTTCTATAAGGACAGATTGCAGTTCTTCCCATGATGGAAGGGATCCAATGTAATCAAAGTCCCACTAGGAGGCTTGATGAATTTCTCCCCACCTTCAACCTGGGAATGGCGCCATATCAGTGTTTGGATGTAACCTCTGCCATTGGTAATTTGGATACTCAGCAGGCACAGCAGTTGATCATCTAAGGACTGTTTCAGGGTTTCAACATGCTGAACTTGCCTGGGAGTTCTTGTGGCTGCCAGACAGCTACTTGGCTCATGAGTCCATGAAGCAAACACCAGACAGTTGAAAGGATTGGTTCATGGACCATCCCAGGATCAGGCCTTCCATCTACCTGGCTATGGGCAGTTCTATCCATAATGAGTGCAAACTGAGTGCTTTTGTAGTTCTGCAAAAATAAATGTGAGTATATATTTCACGAGACAAAGAAACATTATATTGCTATGCTAAGGGATGAATCAGATGCTTCTTTCCTAGATTCTCCCAGCAGACTCTTCAAAGAGATTCAACAAGTTGGGACACTCGAACCAGGTTTGTTTGTGATTAGGATACACACACACACACACACACACACACACACACACACACACACACAGTTTAGTAAGTCGGCAGTCCATATTCTTACTTTTAGCCTTGGAATACCAGGTATTAGTCACCATCATATGGCTCTGAAGGTTGGATCAACCATGTTCATGTCTGTTTGGCAATAACCATAGAATAATTATATGTTATCATGGTCAGAAGTGATTGCATATTACCATATGGCATCTGACATCACATGACCATATTAACTCACTAAAATATAAAGCTCTGATTCCTAATGGTGAATGTAAGAGCCAAAGCCCCTATTGTTTTACATGCAAACTTGGAAGCAGCCAAAGACAACAGCAGAGGTTTGTAAAGAGGATGTATTCCCTTCAGGAGAGCATATTTTAATGCCTTAGTGAAGACTCCTTTCTCTTAGAGATCCTCAAGGAATAGGCCTATGTTTCAGATATCTTACTATGGCTGGGATATAATATCTGCCAGAAGCAAAAGAGGCTTTATTTTAACTCACAGTTCAAGGTACTGTCCATTGCGGCAGTAAATTCATGGCAGCAGGAACTTGAATATATGGTCTAATCACTTCCATAGTCAGACAGCAGAGAGTGGTGAGTGCTTTCATGCTAGCTCTCAGCTTTCTTTCTCCAGTTTGTAGAGGTCTGTCTGTCTGTCTGTCTATGTATTATTTAGTCCAAAGATCTTTTCCCAAGGAATGATCCCACTCACAGTAAGATGAATATTTCCACATTAATTATCTAAATCAAGACTAATCTGATTGGCATGTTCAGGGGCCCATCTCCCAGGCCATTCTAGACGATGGTAAGTTGACAATTAACACTGACACTCCAGTTACTCTAACAGCTTTATATCCCAGAGCTTTCAAATTCTGTTCTATATTGTATTACAGGTAAGTTATAGAATCCTGATTTTGTTAATCCAGTGAACTAATGAATCCAAGCTTTACAAAAGCAACCAAGAAAACCTTTATTCCATCTCTGAATCCTGCACCACTGGACAGACACTGTCAGAATCTCAAGTCCACGATGTTACTCAAATTCTTCCCAGATAAGAATGTTATTATTCCTGTGGCTCATGATGGCTCTTCAATCATCATGTAGTATAAAGAAGATGAAAGGTGGTGTATTTAGGTCTAGTGTGAAATTAAGGCTCCTTGTGAAGTACCCATCCCAGGAAAGGCCACAGACATATCTTTATACAGCAAAAACTAGTTTCCTAGTATGGTCTATAGAGGCTGGTTTTGCTGGCAAAACATCTTCAGGAACGTTTGAAGTTCAAGATTCTGAACTTTATCTATTCCTGTTAAAATGTCCCTATCTTGACTATCATAGACCCTTTTAATCCTAACATATTTGAACTTAAGCACAACACCCTTGGCAATGGTAAGATAGGGGTCCTTGTCTACATTAGAGTTAAAACTGGATTTGTGTCTCCTTTAAAATTTTGTTCCTAACTGATATTTTCTTAGTTATGAATATGGATGCATGTTTTGTATCTACATTACAAACAAACCCCCACATCTGTCGTATACCAAACTCTTATGTTAATTTCTACAATTCATATGATATGTGTGAAGTCAAGTTCTGTCAACATTTCATTTCTTTCTTCTAGAATTACATTTTGACATACTTCTCTATCCCTACGTTACAAACATATTATCTTCTAAAAACATCTTAATACTACATAAGTATTCATACACTGTCACTTTACTTTATACCAACTCTCTAAATTTGTCTTTTTGTCTGTCTTTTCTATTGCTGCAATAAAGCACCATGACCAAATGCATCTTGGAGAGGAACAGGCTTATTTCAGCTTCCACTTTCATATCACATGCTATCAGTGAGGGAAGCCTGGACAAGAACTCAGAGTAAGAACCTGGAGGCAGGAGCTGATGCAGAGGCCATAGAGGAGTGGTGCTTACTGGCTTGCTCCTCATGCTTTGTTCAGCCTGCTTTCTTACATTTATTTATACACATCTTCCTATTTGATCAGAATATATAATTTATTCTTTTATAAAAGTTTCTAGTTAAAATTTTAGTATTAATTAATTAAAACATTTTATTGTTTGGGAGAAAGTGCTTATTTTAGCCCCAAACGCTAGTTTACAGTCCATTATTGTAGACGAGTCAAGGCAAGACACTGAGATAGATAGTAACATCACATCCAAGTACCAGAGCAGAGAAAAATAAATGCTTGCCTGCTGCTTAGCTAGCTTTCTTTACTCTTACACAGTCCAGGTTCCAAAATTAAACTGTGAAGAGAAATGTTTTAAACAGTCAGATTAAAGCTGTAATAAAGAGATACTCAGCAAAGAGAAGTCAGAAGTAGGCAGCTGATAGTTCAAATCTGAGCACAGTATTAAACAAGAATTAGTAAAAATATTTTTCAAACTATTCTCTAAAATAAACAGAGAAAATGTGCTACCAAATTCATTTTGTAAATTAGTATTACCTAATACCCAAACCAGGTAATATGTAACTATATAACTAAATAACTATAGATATAACTATTGGTATGTATAAATACATGTATATTTATATGACTTTATAAATACATATATATGACTTTAAAAGACTGTAGACCAATTTCTCAGAAGAGCACTGACACAATAAAATAGTTGTAAACATAATTCAATGACACACTAAAGACATAGGTCACAATGTAACCTGTTCCATTCTAAGAATTCAAGGATGACTAAATAAACACAAACCAATTAATAGGAAGTAGCACATAAACATACATGGGGACAGAAAGTACATGCATAACTCATTGAGAAAGCTTCTGAGAAAACTCAACATCTCTTCATGTTAAAGGCTGCAAAGAGAGGGGTTGAAATAATATAACTCAACACAATAAGGGCTCTATGGAATAAACGTATAGCCAATATTGAGCGTGGAAAAATGTAAAAGCAGCCCCTCTACAATCAGGCATGACAAAGGTGCTCACACTCTCCCAGCTTATTCAATGGGGTGCTTGTTTGTGTAGTCATAGAAATGTGGTAAACCCAAGAAATAAAAGTATAAATAGGAAAGAAGAAGTGCAATTATTCCTATTTAGGGATGATATGATTCTGTGATTTAAAGACACTTCTAGAAACTGCTTAGATTTGATAAATGCCTTAATAAAAATATCTGAATACAAAATTAACATATAAATAATTGTTAGGTTTTATATATGCATAAAATACCCCAAATAAGCAAAGATATCTTAAATAGAAAGAGCAATTTCTGTAGGTATCACACTACTTGTGACAGACTACAAAGATGGGGAGGATGGATGGTAGAGAGATGACTCAGTAGTTAAGAGCTCTTTCTGATCTTGTAGAAGACTGGGTTTCATTCCCAACACCCATATCAGATGGCTCACAACCACTAATAACTCCAGCTCCAGAGAATCGAATGTCTAGTCTGGATACAACATGATACAACATGTCAGGAGCCAACAAGCTAATAACTAGCAGGTGATCTTCCTGAAGTGAGTCTGCTTTGGATTAATAAATAATCCATGGCAGATTTTCTCCTATAGTCAAGGCTGAGGAGAAAATCATTTTATGAAATATATGATTTTTCTGTTATTATTAAACATATATAACAATCACTAGGTATTAGCCCACGCTTTTGAGCAGATCTCTGTAGAACAATGAATACGTACTGTCTTGTAGTGATGCTAAATAGACAAATAGATGACTTCTTAATTCTTAATGATGATCCTATAAGAATTTCTAAAATTATGTCAATATTTATTAGGCTTTTTTATAGTGGGACTACTATTAAGTCCTTTCTGATAGTCAAAACTATCAGAACAATGAGACCTCTGCCAGTCTCCCATATGTCAACAGTTAATTGCCAATTAGATAGTAAGCAAACATTTTAGTACTCAGAACACATTCCAAAAGGTTGTAAATCAATCATTACCCAAAGGTCTTTTTATGACTAACACTTTATTATAGGAGCTAGAACAGAAGATTAAAATATTGACTGGGTTTATCTATGTGAATCTTCACTAATAACTTAGTTATGCCTTTTAACTAACTCTCCATGAACTTGCGGAGCTGTGACAGGTGATGAATGTTTAGCCAGATAATTATTCCTAATGGATATGCATGTAAACATTCACTGTTGTAAACTTCTTATTTGATTTATGGCTTGAATTTATGTGTAAACTTGTGATGAACTTTTTACCATGTGATCATATATTCAGAAAAGATGTATAAGTGTGGAGGACAAAGGGAGGAGTACAAAGTTCTCTTGTCCTACTTAGGATAATCAAGATTATTTTACCTTTTTTTCTTAGAGAGCTTACATAGGAAACGTTTACAATTTAGAAATAAATGCTGAATTCACTTTTCAAAGTGTCCCCCTCCCCTTTTTCTTCCTGTGACTTCAACTAGGAGTCTGAAAGTTAGAGCTGTGTGATTCCTGTGAAGATAGAACAAAGACTACATTACTTAATCCCCCACTGTTAGGCTACAGGTATTAATCACCTAAGCCAGCAGCTTTTAACCCTCAGAATGAGCAAGAAAGTTTTTTTAGAACCTTTTAAAAGTTATCATCAGTATTCAGTATAGTTAGAGAGCTAGAACATCCAGAGATCATTAGTCTTTAAAGCCACACTGGAGTCCTACTCTGTGTCTCATTTCAAGCCACTCCAGTCATGGAGTCGGAATACACACACAGAGAAGCAGGCTGTTTTGTGACAAACCTTTTCCTGGGAAGAAATAGCACATGTTTCTACTCTAGAAAGGGAGCCCATGACATCCCAAAGTATAGTACCACCAAAGTCCAGCTCGATGAACCAGTGAATTTTACTGGCATTACTTAGAGGAAAAAGAACAAGGGGTTACTTAGGAGCAGATATGACACCAAAGACAACCCAGGCATGGGTAACAGCTCACAGAACTGAGACCCTGGAGCACACCCCTCAACCTGTAAGCAGATCAACAGGTAAGAGGGTGCCCATTTCAAGTGACTCAGGTGATATAAACATTTTCTACACAGCTGGTGTGGTCTCGGAATCTTCTTTTCAGCTTGCCTTGTCTGAAACTTACTTTGTAGGTTGGTTTATCTGAGAGTGATTCTCACAACTTGGCTTGTTTACTTTTGAGAAGAAGGTGCTTAGTGTATCTGGTCAGTTTCAGGGATTTCCTGAAGCTATTCTGAGTTGACCTATCACCTTCGTTTCTAAGGAACTTCACTGCAGGATGGAGTTTCAGCCTCAGAGGAACTTGTAACACAGTGCAGGCACACACATACACATAATTTTTTAACTGATGTAGGAAAAACTGGAGCCTTTCACTGATATAGGAATGTAAATTAGCTCAGCCACAATGGAAATCAATATGATGGCTCCTCTAAAAACTACTTAAAGTAGAAGGAACTTATTATCCAGTGATACTATTCCTGAGTGTATGCCCAAGGGAATCTGGATCAGCTTACAAAAGAAGTAAATGGCATCCGTGTTTATTACAGGGGTATTTGCAATAACAAGTGATTATTTGGAATCAGCCTAAGGGTACATCATTCAATGACATCAGAACCCAGATTTTCAAGTGTTCCAATGTAGTCTGAAGAACTGTGGCAACTCCAAGAACTTGTATACCAATTGTTTGCAACCTTCTTAATGCAACAACCCTTTAATATAGTTCCTCATGCTGTGATCATCCCAACCATTAAATTATTTTCATTGTTATTTCATAGTTGTACATTTGCTAGTGTTGTGACTCATAATGTAAATATCTGTGTTTTCTGATGGCCTCAGATGATCTCTTGTGTAAAGGTCATTTGACTCCCATAGGTGTCATGACCCACAGGTTGAGAACTACTGTTCTATACCTTTATTTCACAATTAGGACTATTGAAGTATCCAGCCCCACAAACTGAGCAACTACTGGGTTCTTGGCTCTCCAGTATGAAGACAGTCATTGTTGACTGCTGGGACTTCACCATGTAAGTGAATCCAATAAGCCCCAGTGTAGTATGTATCTATTCTGTCAGCTCTGTGCCCCTACAGAATACTCCCTGATAAACCTCATGAGGTAAGGACAGAGGGAAAGTTCCCTCCCACTGATTTGGCTTTGAAGGCTTCTGCTCATTCCATTTTTTGTTTTTAATTTATGAATCTATTTGCATTTAAAAAGAACTTTTGACAAAGAGTCACTGAAATGATTTGAATAAGTGAGAAAATGCAGTCAACACCGTTCAATGTTAGCTCATTCAGCCAAACACAACCTCTCACACTGCTATTGATAGGAAAACAGAATGTTTCAGAGTTTTCAAATGCCTTGTGGTATAATTAAACAACATTCAATAACTTGTGTTATTTCCTGAGTATAAAAAAATTAAAATATCAATTAAAAAGCAAATACACCTTCTCTTTAAATGTGTTTTACAGATGCAATTTCAATATTTATCATTTAGTAGTGTGTAATTTGAAAGTTTTTTTTTTCACTTGCAAATTATACAATTTATCCAAAAGGAACAGAGTTGCCCATAGGCTCATACTGCATTATGTTATGCTCAAGAACTCAGGGAGACATCCAAAAGACACAAAATTTAAGATTTGTAGAAAGCATATTTTAAAGGCTTCCTGAAACATATGGCCATGGACATAGACGTTCTGATAGTTTAAGTGTAGTATAATGGGACTCCTTGTTTGACAATCACATTTAGACTCCTGTCTAGGATTTGAATCCAATGGTACAAATATAGATCGAATCTCAGCAGTACTCATTAATGTCAATGGCATGTCCAATGGTCATCCTGTGTAGAACTTCAAATCCAGCTAACCTGACCTATAGCCAACAGTTCAGAGTTCTTTTCACCAGCAAGCTTGTGATGGGAATTGTCTTTAGGCTATAGTATATGAATGAGGAAAGCAAGATTAACATTATTCTGTGTGTGTGTGTGTGTGTGTGTGTGTGTGTATGTATGCATGTGTGTGTGTCTGTATATGTATGTATGTATATATATGTGTATGTATGTATATATGTGTGTGTATATATGTATGTATGTGTAGAATGTATAGGTATATATGTGTGTAGGGGGTATATATGTGTGTGTGTGTGTGTGTGTGTGTGTGTGTGTAGGTGCATATATATGTGGGTGCAGGCATGTGCATGTATACAGGTACATATATGTGTATGTACAGGTATGTGCGTATATATACAGGTACATATGTGTATATAGGTGCAAGTATATGCATGCATATACACACACACACGCAGAGGTGTGTGCATATGTGTATATATACATATATATGTGTGTGTGTGTGTGTTTGTACAGGTATACATGCATATGATGACATGAGGAAAACCTTGGGTATTATTCCTCAGGTGAGGTCAAGGTCTCTATGTGGTCTGGCTAGCCAATGAGTCCCAGGTATCTGGTTGTTTCTTCTTTTCCAGTGCTGTCATGACAAGTGCACTCAATTGTATCAGGATTTTTTAAAAATGTAAATATATTTTTAAAGTTTTTATAAATTAAAATATAATTACATCATTCCTCCCTCTAACCCTTTCCATGTACCCCTTCCTTGCTCTGCTCAAATCAATGGCCTCTATTTCTTTAATTGCTGTTATATAATTTTTTAAAAGATGTATTTAGTTTTTTTTTTATCTATGCTCCCATTCATATGCCAAATGTATCCATGGTGCCACAGAAACAGATTCCTAATTCTCTGAAACTAGAGTTAATGGTGGTTATAGGTAAGCTACTATGTGGGTGATGGAAATTGAATCTAGATGAACAACCAGAGCTCTTAGCTGCTGAGCCATCTCTCCAGGCTCCACATATATATTTTTGTGTGGCTTCTGGGGTAAAGCTTATGTCTTCATGCTTGCAAGTCCAGTGCATTTCTGGTTGAGCTCTCTGTCCCAGCTCTTGCATTCTTTAAACAACATCACCCCCAGCATCAATGATCCAGCCATACATATTTTCCAGTGAGGGTGAGGAGCCCATTTCCACCAAGCACTTCTGTGTTGCCAGATGACCAACCCTTTCAGAAGCTCTTCTGTCTGCAGGCTGATAAAAGCTACACTTAGAGGGTAGATCTATCACAGTTCTTAATTTGTGCTTAATGTAATCCAGCAGGCCAAAAAGAGTTTACAGTATGCTTGAGCATATAGAAGACCTTTATTTCTGTCCTTATGTAAGCTTTTGAGGCAGGGTACCATTTAAAAATTCATGCCAATCACTGAGCCAAAGGCAAGATTTCAATGGCTCTTTTGTCCAGAAGAAGGCTATATGGGGTTATCTCTCTGGAGTTCTGTGTTTGAGGTACCAGTTGGGAATTCGAGATTTTTCTGAAATTGTTTTCTGAAAGATGATTAACGTTTTCTTTTTCTTATTCAAGTAACATCAAAACACTTTTTTTTTTTTCCTCAAGTGAGTTCTGTGGCACTTTTCTTTGCTGATGGACTCCGGGAGGGTGAGAAAGCATTGAAGCAAAGGAAAATTGGGTGCAATGAAATTCTTCAATAGTTTAATTAATGTGTTTTTAAGCTGAGCTATGGCTTTGAAGATGTTTGCTCATAATAGCATTCTGATCATTGTAATTTTATGTATATATTTAGAGCCTTTTGCTCTAGTATAGTACCAGGCAGATATAAAAAGTGGAAAGAAGAATATATAAATTATTATGAAATATTTTATTCTTGAAATTTTTAAATACACTCCATGTTATTGTTATTTTCAGATTATCAGCAAATTTTAAGCACAGTTTATGACTTGTGGATAAGAGATAACTGGACACAAAAATCACAAATTTTGATTATCAGTTCATGATTGATGTTTTCCTGCCACAAAACCTGCCTGAGTATTTTGACCCATCTCAACCTCAGAACCTTCTAAGGCTAGATGAAATTTATATCTAGAAGAAAATCATGATTACATATTCTATATGGTCTGAGATTATCCCATGATTATCCGTTTTTCATAGCCATATAGCTTGGGCTGTATAATAAAATCCCCAGCAGGGCGGTGGGCGGGGGATGACTAAAAACATCTATGAAACCACAAATCTGCAGATCAAATGGTTGAGCCCATAACTGATCCTCATGGTCTAGTACATGCATGTGGTCAGTTTCTGGGTGGACTGACTTCAAAACATCTGGGTAGGTCATTCCTTTGTGCCTGATGCTAAGCAATGACTAGCCAAGGTCACTTGACTGTTTTCCCTAAGGCCTTTTGTTTTCTAGACATAAGCTCACTCTCAGAGATGAACCATAATAAATATCAGGATAAATAAGGATTTTTAACGAATATTCAAACCAGGAACTCAAGGTGTGTGAGCTTTGTATGATTTGAGAGACATTATTGCAGCAATCCACCTGACAATACCCTCACTTAACTTCATAAATAATAAAACTAAAGTACACAATTTTGAAGACAAAGAAAAATTGCTTTGCTCTTCTGCAATTTCTGAAAACTTTATATTTCTTAGTTGCTTTTCATTGACAGCAATTGTTTACGTTTTTCTTCATTATAATACTCTGGGTTCCTTGAGGCAAAGGAGCTTAGTTTAGCACAAAATAAACACACCGTAAAGCAAACGAATAAATGAATGAGTGAAAGAAATGGTTGGTCAACAGTGTTCTCAAATGCCTTTGTGTGTGCGTTGAAGAAAATGCATCATTCAAACCCTAGAGTAATTGTGTAGTAGAGAATTAAACTCCTGCAAAGGGATTCTCAGCTCTCATCTCTCCAAGAGTCATCTCTATATCTTTAGAATTTTGTGATGCCCTGTCTGGGATGATATTCATCCTCTGTTATCACTGGATCTGAATGTAAAATACCTAATAGGAACAAATTCAAGGGGAAAGATTGATTTTGGGCCACGGTTCCTTAAGTTTTGGGCCTTTACAGTAGGGAAGTGACAATGTGGTGGCTAAGTCCACAGCAGCAAAAACATAATAACTGACTAACAAACAGAGAGTGTGCTCACACCAAACAAGCTGTAATCTGTGCCCCAAGTGACATTCATCTAATGACAAAAGCCTCCTGTAAAAGCACTACTTGGGACAAAATTTTCAAATCAGCATGTAAGGGACATTTCAGATTCAAGCTTTTAACCTGGACCTGGGATACACTGAATAGTCACTGATTTGGGGTACTGTCTTTAGAATGTAAAGCATCTCTTGTCTAGCACTGGTGAACACATGAAGAATGTAGGGAAGACCAACCTTGTCTTTATCACCAGTCCAAATAAAATGCTGCACAGCATGCCTTGGGTAAACATTCCTGATCGGAAGCCCTCTTCACCCACCATGCACATTGACTCATGTTGGTGCTGGGAAAGATGGATGGATGGATGCTGTCCTTGGCTTCAAAAGCAAAGGCCATTTGGAAGCTCCGTGTTCTTTTTTTTTTTTTTTTAATTGTATAGGTTATTTTATTTATTTTTACACTTTCCCCTCCAGAAGCCCCCTATCCCCTCCTCCCTCCCCTGCCTCTATGAGGGTGCTCCCACACCTGCCCACCCACTCCTACTTCAGCTGCCTAGTATTCCCCTATCCTGGGTCATCAAGCCTCCACAGGACCAAGGGGTCCCCCTCCCAGGAAAGCCAGATAAGGCAATCCTCTGCTACACATCCAGCTGGAGCTGTGGGTACCCAGTGTACTCTTTGGTTGGTGGTTTAGTCCCTGGGAGATTTGGGGAGTCTGGTTAGTTGATATTGTAGTCCTTCCTATGAGATTGCAAGCCCCTTTAGCTTCTACATTCCTTGCCCTAACTTGCCCATTAGAGTCCTCATGCTCAGTACAATGTTTGGTTGTGTACATCCACATCTGTATTGGCCTGAATGTGGCAGAGCCTCTCAGGAGATAGCTATATGGGCCTCCTGTCAGTAAGCACTTCTTGGTATCAGCAATAGTGTCTGTGTTTGGTGTCAACATATGGGATGGATCCCTAGGTGGGGCAGTCTCTGGGTGGCCTTTTCTTCAGTTTCTGCTCTATTCTTTGTCCCTGAATTTCCTTTTGACTGGAGGAATTCTGGATTAATATTTTTGAGATGAGTGGGTAGCCCCATCCTTCAGCTAGGGCCATGCCTATCCACTGGATATGGTCTCTACAGGTTCTGTCTCCCCTTTGTTGGGTACTTATACTAAAGTCCTCCCTGTTGGGTCTTGAGAACCTCTTGTGTTTTTGACATCTGGGACTTTCTAGTGGCTACCCACAGTTTCCCCCATCCCCCACAGTTCCACACCTACTTTCAAATACCTGACCTTTTGTACGTCTCCCCCATCTTTTCCATATCTGAACTGTCCCCCTTTTTTCCTCTCCCTCCTCTCTCCCTCCCAGATCCCTCTCTCCCTCTACTTCCCAGAGATTATTCCCATCCCCCTCTTGAGTAGTACTGTAGCATCCACACTTTGGTGTGATCTTCTTTCTTCTTGGGTTTCATATGGTCTATGAGTTGTATCATGGGTATTCTTGGCTTCTTTTTGTCAAATATCCACTTATCAGTGAGTACATACCATGTGTGCTCTTTTGTGATTGGGTTCCCTCACTCAGGATGATATTTCCATCCATTAGCCTGCATATTTCATGAAATCATTGGTTTTAATAGCTGAGTAGTTCTCCATTGTCTAAATGTACCATATTTTCTGTATCCATGTTCTCATATCTCTGTCCTAAGTTCCTTTTCATTGACTGTTTTTAATCTGTATCATTTGAGTGTATCAATACAGAGGTAATGAGAGCTGGGAGAAGGATAATTAGCCTGTCCCAAGGGTGAGCCCCTTTATTGGTTGTTCAGTGCAAAGTGCTCAGCTTTGAAATTATGTGCACACCACCAACATGGATGCTTTAAGACATATATGTCTATAATTTATATAAGCATATAACTTTATATTATATTAATATTATAATACATATGTATGTAACAATAATAAAGAAAAAGAGGTTATCATTTGGAGAGTGGAAGGCACAGAGAGGTTCAAAGGAGGATAGCTGAGGGGTTCGAAGGGGGGAAGGGGGTCAAAAAAGCGATGTAGTTCTCTTTCAGTTAAAATATTAAAAAAATGAAATTCTAAAACTGAAAGGAGAAAAGAAAAAAAACTAAGTTCATGGGTTAAGATGTCTGCAAGTGTTTCAAACAAAATGTCAGAAAGAGGATGCCTGCTTTCACTGGTGTCAGACAGAAGTAGATATTGGGTTCTTTCTATGTTCCTGAAACTTCGACTCAGAGCACTTGTTTCTTGTCAGGGAAGGGTGATGATTCTTAAACAACTAAGTACTGCCCTATAATCTCATATCAGATGTTCTCTAAAAAATAAAGGTTGATGTCTAAATTATAGCTCAGAGATACAGTGTTGAAAGACAGTCACAGTATCTATTATCACAGAGATCATGTTGCTGAATTTTATAATAATTAAATGGTCTTAGTCAGAATCATGAATGTTGATGTGTGTGTGTGTCTGTGTGTATGTGTGTACACGCACACATGCATGTGTTTATGTGTTACTGGGTATTCAAACCAGAGCTAGAGCATCCCAGGCAAATGCTAACCACTGATCTACATCTCTGTCCTCTTTATTTTCTCATTTTATTTTGAGATAATGTAGCATCAAATTGCCTGATTTGGTCTTAAGTTCATTATGTAGGCCAATCAGGATTCAAACAACCCTTCTGCCTCAGCCTTCTGAGTAATTCCAATTACACACATTCATCACCACACTCAGATAAATGGTATAAATTTAGCAAAACATGATAACATGATAAAATGAACTAACGTGATAAAATTACTTATTAGAAGATTCTATGGGAAAACACATTCACAATAGGAGTCCAGGAAAGGTGAATCTGAAGATATCTGAAAAGCGACCAGAGGTCAGAAGCCAGTGTGTAAGGTAGGAGGTTTTAGGAGAAAAATACAACTAATAAAGGTTAGTGGGGCTGCATCCTGTTAAGGAACAAAATTCAGTGAACCAAGTGGGGGATGTATGGAAGGAATCCTAAGAGGGAATCCATTCTCAGCATACGGCTCTGAGGCAGCATCCTCAGCATCACCCAGAAGGTTACACAAAGTGCGAGCCCAAGACTGTCTACTGAGTCAGAGTTTCTGGCAAGGTGGTTCAACAGTCAGTCAATGTTCAGTTCTCCAAGTAACACTGACACACAGCCCAGATATGAGTATCTCTAGAACAGGCTACTCAAGACCTTGCAAAGAAAACATCTACTCTTTTAAATTGTACAGCCAGGTTGATAGTTTAAATTTGTATTTTACAATGTATGACCAGATCTACACTCTTAAGTGCTGGCTGTGCTTTAGGACATGTAGTTCAGAGAGGCAGATCCATACTGGTGCTGATAACATCTAGGATGACAAGACAACAGGGGCTGGGGAAGAATAACAATGGGGGAACCAGGGATATAGTTTGGAGCTTAATAAAATAAATTAGTCTTTATGGTAAAGGACCTCTGTTACCCACATATGCGTCATGAATCTCTAAAACAATCATGTCATATGTATGCACTATCTCCGGTTTTATTTTTTCCTGGAAATGTTATGCTTTTACACCTTTACAAAATTATTAGAACAGGCTGCCAAGGTGATACTCTACACGGGTGAGCAGTAATTAATAATAGAATCATTTAGAATATTCCTCATGGATAAGAGAAATGAAGGTAATCTGTAATTAATCAAGAGTAAATAATTTACTGTTAAATAAAATACAGTTTTCTAACACATTCGATAACCAGAATCAAGTTCGCTGGGCACTTTTGTATCAGAGTCCTACTTCAGTGAAGAAAAGTTGTTTGCCTTCCCTAGAACTTTCCCATGAGTGTTGACCTCTCTGAAAGTCACAAGTAGTTATTCTCTGCCCAAGCAGTCATTTTAAAACCCACTAAAGTACTGTAATTTGTTTAGAAACATGTTTATTTACTTGTTTGCTTATGTTAATAATGGATCAAAAGGGCAATAGAGAAGACTTAGTGGTCAACTTGGCACCTGCTGGCTTCTAGAAAAGAAAAGAGGATTCCTAGCAACCATATTGAGTAGATCCCAAACATTTATAACTCTAGATCCATGGGGTCTGATGCCCTCTTCTGGCCTCTGTACCCACTGCACTCACATATGCACACACACACACACACACACACACACACACACATGAAACTTAATCTTTTAAAAAATAGTAATGTACTTAGAAAACTCAAAGTTGAAGGAGGTATTTGGCCTATGGTATGATTTGTTAAGTATTGCTTTTATTCTGTGAGTTTATCATGTTATGATTTTATGTCTTCACATCTCTTGGCAAAATCCAGGGCAAATTAATGATTTTATTCTAGGATTACTTTAAGTAACTCTCTGGATCTTTATTTTTATATTTAAACCAAACCAAACATGTTAGAACTCTTTAGTCTGTACACTCAGAGCCTTCACAATTCATATTAGTTATTGTTTCATTTAATGTATATGATTTATATGTAAAAATTGTTCAGAAAGATTGCCAAATGAAGTCTTTATTCCTAGTTCTCATTGCCCATTCTGGAACTCACTGTCAGAGGATGGAGGCCCGCCCCTATGAAGTCTTCTGTTACTTACAGTTCCAATGTGCCAGTTTATAGGACTATGTATATTTCCCAGAAGTCCTGTGATTCCTTAAAAGTAGGACTGTGGAAAATTGAACACATCATAGAACCTGCTCTGAGAACCCTCCACAGACCATTTTAATCTTCTCTATTCCCACTTACCTGTTCCAAGGCTAGAGAATAAAACGATCTCTTAAAGGTTACAGGCCGCCACACAATCAGAAATGCTCACCTGTCATACCGGCCCTGTGGCCTGGCCCTGCTCTGCCGACTTGAGCTTATGTAACTCTAAGAATCCCTACAGGTAATCTATTAGAGCAGGTTTATGAGTTACCCCATAAGGTCACAGTGTATTAGACATGTTAGAGATTAAAATATTGTCAACCCTGCAGAATCACTGAAGAGTGATGGAAGAACATGCAAATGATCCCTTCACTCCTGGAAGACACTGAACACTTTGAATAAACATTAAATAGCTGCCTAACTTCTGGCATCAAGCACATAAGTTTTGTTTTTTAAAAAGATCTTACTTCAGAATTGGGGAATACTTTGAAGTTTAAATTATTTTTCTTTAAGTGTGTGTGTGTGTGTGTGTGTGTGTGTATTTGTGTATGTGTATTTGTGTGTGTGTGTATGTCTGTGTGTGGTGTGTGTGTGTGTGTGAGAAAGAGGGGGAGAGGCAGAGAGAGAGAGACAGAGAGACAGAGAAACAGGGACAGACAAAGAACAGACAGACAGAGGAAGACAGAGACAGACAGAGACAGGCAGAGAGAGTGACAAGGAAACACACACACATACAGACACCCCCCCACACACAGAGGCAGACAGACAGACAGACAGAGTAAACTTACAGAAGTCATTTGTCTCTGTCCACATTGTGTGTCCTAGGGACTGCTCCCAGGCCATTAGGCATGGCAGCAAAGACCCCCTGAGACATGTTGGTGGTCCTTCAAGTTCACATTCTTTTAGAAATCAAGTGAAGTATAATACACATGACTATATTTTTGAAACTTTTATATTACATCATATTTATAAGCACCAGACTCAATGTCTAGCATGCTGCAAAGAGTCAATTGCTGTAATATAAATAAATAAATAAATAAATAAATAAATAAATAAATAAATAATTCCATCAGTTAATCACCCTGACCCTACATGATACCATTTTTATTTAAGTTGGTTGGATTCTGATAAGATATTTGAATATTAGGTCATCTACTATCTAACACAAAAATTGCAAATAGTGGCTCACCCAGGAGGCACAGAAGAATCTCTTGTGGGATACGGCACCTATTAGATTCCGGTCAGCAGAGAGGGATGTAAGGTACTTATGAAAGAATGCTGGGTTATCCCTTACCTGCCTAGACTCTACCTGTGAGGCATGCACTTTTTTATTTCTTAAGTAAACGTTTGACTCCCTAACCTGCCACTTATCAAGGCAGGAAGGTCAGGATATTATGCTTCCAGTTTCCCCAGGATGCTATGATATGTGAAAGTCAATAATGTTCCTTATCAGATAGGGACCAACAGCCCAAGATGTGGAGGGAAGCTTTCACACTTGGAGTAGGAAGTCTGACTTCATCTCTACATATCTTCTCTCTCAACTCCATGTCTTCCCCTGAATGCTTACTACATTCATGCTCCATTTATGCAGAGAGTGTTAATAGCATTGAGCTTATAATAATATAATATCAAATTCGATAGCTGTAGGAAAATGTCTTGGGCATCTGTAGATGTCTTCTCAGTTTTGATGATGTGTTCTTATGCAATAATTGCTTCCTTGGTTCCCAAGAGAGGAAACTCAGTTTTTTGAATGGTTGATTTCTACCACACAGTCATGTTCTTGAGAATTCTCTCGTACTTCTGAGCCGGGAAACTATTTTCTAATAGCTATTTAGCAGAAGTAGTCTTTGGCAGTGCTCAGAGGTGCTAAAGCTTCCCATGTAAAATTCTTAGTTAAGGTAACACCTTTTCCTACAGCTTAGTGTTCCCATCCATCATTGAGAGCTACTGTCCACCTCTGGAAGCATAAGGACTAAGCCTGACTAGAAGGGTGTGTTTGAGAGACTTTGATCTTTGTGAATAAGAAGGGAGATCTATGTTCCTTGTTTTCTTTACAGAAAATAGGACTTCCTTGATTTGTTGATATTCCTAGGATTAGTTCCAAGGCACAAGGGTCTTAAATGGACTTTTGTGACTTTAGAAATTCCCAGGAGCCTCCCCCTTTGAGCTCCTACTGATCTGATGGTTGGGATATTCTTCTCCAACCTGTCTGTTTAAAGATTAGGCTGGAAAACCCTGGCAAGACAGTAACCCACATGAGTAAACACCGTCTGTGATTTGTGCTCCTTTTAATTTAAAATATTTCTAATTATCTATTTTTCATGGGGAGTTCACAGGTGATACACGTACAGGGGGTCAGAGTACAATTTGTCAGTTCTCTACCCCCACCACAGAGGTTGTGAGGATTGAACTCTAGTCATCATATTTGGCAGTGAACTACTTCACCCACTGAGACATTTTACTGGCCCTAAATTATTCTCTTTTAGAAAACACTGAACGTAATCTAAGTGTGAGAATCATAAAGTTCATGTTCTCATGAAAGTTCACTATGGAAAAAAACCAAGTGTGTGTGCTCAGGATCTCTTTGACAGAACGCCCGAGGCGTCCTCATTGTGCTAACTTGTATGGAGGTATTTTTAAAACTCTGTGAACAACCTCAGCATTGAGCACCTCTCTGATTCTGACACTTTTATCTTGACAATGGTTTCATTTTTTTCTCCTATATTGGGCAGGACTTTTTTTGCTTAGTGAATTTTCTTTTCAAAATGCTGAGCTATTATCAATGTGCAGTAAACAAATCTCTTGTGCAAAGAATGCCTGTTTCAAGCACACCCTACCCTACAGACAGCACAATGGAACAAAACCTAGTAATTATCTTTTTTTTTCCCAGACAACAGTGGATGGACTATGACAAAGCCCACTTGTGGAAAGTCTACTGGCACCACCACCAGTGTTTCCTTCCTGTTTAGGGTATATGACCCCAGGGAGCAACACAGACAAGAAAAGTCTCTTTCTCTTTCTCTTCCTTTGCTTATATTTAGACAGCGATTTAAAAATAGATTAGAGAGTGATTCAATACTCCAGAGGGTCTGCTTTCATATCAGAGCTCTTGAAAGCACTCCAGATGCTTAACAATTAGAATTGTACTTTCCCTATTGAATTTTGGAAATAATAGCAGTGTTACTACAATGGTAGCCCTTTCCTTCATATCAACACTTGCACAAAAATGTGTGGGGTGACACTGCAGTGTTAAATGGGTGCTGTTGAGTACAGTTTTGAAACCAACAGGAAGACTATCCAACGTATATATAATGAGAATAAATTGTTCCAATAGTGCAGAAGAATTTAATTGGCAAAGTCAAGTACTCCTGAGTCAGTGTCTGATGAGGAAGCACACAATGAAATACAGTAAAAATGCTCAGATGATGCAGTCACAAATGCTGCTTTGGACACCTTCTTTTCTTCGGATGTGGGTATCCCACTCCATCATCATAACTTTTTATTTCTGTACTTAAGACATCCATGAGAGCCGCAGAGTTAGCTCAAAGTTTAAGGGCTACTGCACTTCAGAGGAACAGAATTCAATTCCCAGTCCTCCCGTCCAGCTACGTAGAACTTCCTGTAACCCCAACTCCAGGAATTGATGTTCTCTTCTGGCCTCTATGGGCACCTGTATGCGTGTGTGGATACACATACAGATACACACACACACACACACACACACACACACACACACACACAGGCACACATACAAATAAATATAAAATCTCTTTTTAAAAAGAGTTAATATTAAAAATAACCTCATCTAACTGACTTACATTGAGTTTTTAAATATACAGTAAGAGATTTCTTTAATCTGTGTATACATACACACACATTTGTGTGTGTGTGTGTGTGTGTGTGTGTGTGTGTGTGTGCATGTGTTGAATCTTCCTGTGTGTTCATATTCTTGTGTGTTCATCACATTGTGAATCCATCAAGGGATTAATCCAGTGGTAAGATCAAAGCCCAATCATAATATAATTTCTCTAGGAGTATTTTCAAATCCTTCTCAGAAGTGTGCTCCACCCTTCAGGCAATTATTAATCTATCCAAGTTCACAATCAAGATTAACTAACCCAGTTGTCAGTTCATACAGATTTTATAATTCCTGTGTATGTTCATTTCCGAGTACTTTATGGACATTCTATAGATATTGCATTACATTGTAGATCATTTTCTATTGTGTGCTCATTGCTGACAGCTAATAATAGTGTATTAACTTTTCTTGGAAATACTGAACCAAGCTCTATTCACTCTAGATTGGGCATTGATAACATATTAAATTATAAATTTAATTTGCTGAAGCAGTGCATTTATTGGTTTACAGTAACATACATTGAGGGCGCTTACAGAATGCTTTATAAGTACTTACAAAGTGTGGGGACTCAAAGACATCCTCACCACAACAAAAGCTAATCCCAGATAAATATGACTTCCTGGAGTCCACTGGAATTCTACTTGAATTGATGTTTTTAATTAATCTTCCACTTGTGTAATGCTAGTATTTCCCAAGACACTTGCAGCCGGCTGTGTATGAATGGTGGAATTCCTGTGAGAGTCCTGTAACAATATCCTACCTTATGGAGTATAAATACCTTCACCACTACAAACTGAAGGTCATTGTATTTGCTTATTCATGGTACAAGCCAAAGATTTTTTTGCATGATACCTAATGGGGTTATCATGATATGCCCTGAGGGAATAGTCATAGTAGAAGGATAGTATGTAATATTCTTAGAAATTGTGGAGAGAGTAGATGACCCACACTCACACTAGAATGATGCTCTGTGGGATAATGCATTTATCAACAATGATTCCTCATCTCAGAATAGACACATACTTCATGTTGCTATGGAATAATAAGAAAAGCATATGACTTGTCAACTCAAAGTGAATTCCAAGGAATATAGTTCAAAACAACAAAAAATATGTTGACATCTTGTTTTCTTTAATTAAAAATATGTCCTTTGTCTTGACATACATGATTTGGGTCTTAAACTGTAAGTTTACAATTAACCTGTTTTTGAACATAGTTTAGACTATAAGAAGGTTTCCAGTGTTTGTCATTTGTTCTTATTTTTTATGACATATTGTCATGCCTACATATACATGCAGATGATATGGATTTACATGAATAAAGTTTGAAGCAAAAAAGAAAAAAAGCCACACCTATGTTGACAACTGATTAGAACTTAATGGTTGTGGATAGGTAGATTATTTTAGATTCATATGCCAACTATCTTGAGCTTTCTTTAGTTCCTTAGTGGAAACTCATTGCCCACCTCTATGTCCAACCTAACATCTGTGACTATCACATGAAGTCTTTTTAATGTAATAACAACCACTAGTCTCCACAGCAACAGAAAAGAAACTGAAAAACTAGCAGTTCTGAAAAGCAAATCCATAATGTTAATGACAACTCTTCTTCTGATGAAAATTATATAGACGTCCCCTTCTTCCTCCACACTTCCCTCTCCTTCCTTCTCCCTCTCTAAATCTCATTTGTAACTTCATAAATATGAAATTAATTTGGATTTCTTTTTTTTATTACTTATAAGTAACTTCTGCTTGATTTGTTGATATGGTGTAGACATCAGAATTTCATACCTTAACTCATGTTCTCTAAAAACAGAGATGGATACAGGGATAGAGTCATGTGATTGGCTGAGGGCATTTCTACAGAGAAAACCTATCTAGAAGAAGCAAATAACAGACATAGAAGAGTAATGAGGAAGGGGCTGAGAGTTGATGATATGCCAAGCAAGCCCAGCCTAGTGTCTCTCATGTGGTTTTCGGATCTGCATTTCAGCTCCAATGAAGACTATATAAAACTGTAACTTTTCAGATCAAAATTGGGTCTGATCCACCATGGCTTCAGGAGCATAAATTATTCTGAAGCATCATCCTGCCTTAAGGCAAGAGGTTGACCTGCTTCCTGCACATGTCGATCAGCCACCAGTTATAAGCAATTGGGACTACTGGATGAAATTGTTTAGAGATGACTAACAGCTGTGAGCTGTTAGATAAACTCTCAAGAGATTAGGAGCTGGTGCTCTGGTCTGATAAAGAGGATCCAATTCTTATTTGATTTGGAATCAGATGGCTTTGGTTTCACTCCATATTTTGCTATGTCTGTTTTGATTTGGTTCTCATAAAACATTGTATATAGGAGGGCTAGCATTTATCAAGTCTTTGTAGTGCTCTTGTTAATATGCCAGTGATTTGAAGGCAGTGAATAAATTCATTCTTTATACCAGAATTAAAAGAATTACCCAATGTGTATTGGGTAAACTGCAATGGAGGAGTGGGTCGGGTAATACTTAAAGTAACCCCTTCAGTATAGATGGAATTAGAGGTCTCTGCTTTAGAGAAAGACTTTTTCGGTTAGGGTTTCTTTGTATATAGCCTTTAGTGTGTGATTCATGCACCCTGCATGAATGCAGTACAGATAGAGCAGAGCAGAGTGCTAGGAAGTTAGGATGAGCCATTGTCATAAGATTTAATATGTATTCTCTGCCTTGAAAATAAGGGTCCCACAGGTGGAAGCAATCTTGGGTGCTCAAACCTTAATCTTGGCCAAAGGTTGGGAATGGAAACAGGTTATAGCACTTGTACAGTTTAGTTGTTGTTTGTTTGTTGATTGGTTCATTTTTGTAAACTTGACTAAACTTGGGTCATCTTGGGAAGAAAGAAACTCACTTGGAAAATGATTCCATCAGATTATGGTAGGAAAGTCTTTAAAGCATTTTCTTGATTAATGATTGATGTAGGATGGTCAAGATCGCTGTGGGCAATGCCACCTATGGGCAGGTGTCCCTGGGTTTATAAGAATGCAGTCTAAAAAGGCATGAGGAACAAGTTAATCAGCCATGTTTTTCCATGAACTCTACTTCAGTTCTTGCCTCATGGCCGCTGCCTTGAGTTCCTTCCCTGACTTCCCTTGACAATTTGCTACAAGCTGAAAGGTGAAACAAGAACAAACAACAACAAAATTCTTTCCTACCCAAGTTGCTTTGGGTCATGGTTTTTATCCCAGCAGTAGAAACCTGATTGGGACAGGAGTACCTGGCTACTTAGAAGTTTGGGATTTAAAGACCATGAAAATTATCTAATGGGTGTGACTCCATTTTCTGGTCTGTGTATGCATGCACGCATGTATATCTATGCATATGTATGTATGAGAAAACCACTGTCTTCATGGTAAAGTATAAAACCTACATCATGTATAAGCAGCTGTTTAAGAGGGAAATGAAACTAATTATCTCGCTTTTAATAGAGATAGTAAAGAGGTGTTTTAAGATATTTTATAATTAAGTATTCTTCATTTAAGCAAGAAACTATGGTTGCTATTCTTTTTTCTTTAATTGCTAGCATTACATGTATTTATATACTTATAAATATATCAGTGCAATATACTGAGTCCGTTTAGTGTTGTTTGCCTGTACATATTGCTAAGGCTGACCACTTGAAATTGGAAAACTAATTAGGGGAGTGATTCCTAAGGAAAACTAATTCTCCTTTTTCTCAGCAATTATTATTTATCTATAGATTTTATTTAGGGTCAACTGGTATTGTCATTCATTGTTCTATTCTTGTTTAGGCAGCAATATTATTTAGATATCTTCTGTGTAGCTTCCTTGTCATAATTTTACATAATTTTAAAGAAGACATAATTTTACAGAAGATGTCCTGGTCCTCAGGCACTTAACAATCTTCCCACCCCATCTTCCATGACATTCCCTGATCTTTCAGTACAGGAAATGTGTTTTAGATGTGTTGATAGAGGCTGGACATTCCACTATGGGGGTGGGAAAGTACAGTCTGAGATGTGGGAAGCCAGAGCAGGTCTGGGGTTCTCTAGGCCTGCAATGAGGCCTGGTCTGTAGGGTTCTCAGGCTCTTGGATATCCACATGCCCCTAGGAGTCTCAGAAGAGCAGAGAATGGAGTCAGGGCCCTTGGGCTAGGGACAGTATCTAGCCTTTGGCTGGGGTTTGATAGTGGGGAAAGAGGGGAGGTTTGCCTTGTCCCAGCAATAATGTTAACGGCTCAAGACTTGGTGGCCATTGTGGCTCGGAGAACAGAGAGATCAAGGATAAGGCTGCGGCTCTGTAAGCAAAAGTCTTCTTCATGGCTTCCCACAGCAGATTTTGATGAAAAGAGACAGTCCATGGTTCTAAACAGTTTATTGTCATGACCGAAAGTGGATGCATAAAATCATACTCCTCTTCTCAGGGTGGGCCTGAGTTAAATATCTTTTGCAGGGAGGAATGTCAGGGAACAGAAACTTACTGGTTAAGCCCTCCGGGCCTCTAGGTACCTCATTAGCATGGAGAACTCTGTTTTGGGCCTACATGACTGTGGCCATGTCACTTTTATGTGAGAACCATGGCACTTGTTCCAAGTCAGGAGTCTGGCAGGGAGCTATGAGTCACCTAAGCCTCAGATGTGTGCCCACCCAGTTTCCAGGTCTCCATCTGCTCCACCTTAACAAAATTCCTGGATTGGTTTTATGTCCCACAATTCTGTTATACATATTTATTCTTTATGAACCTGTAGCTTCAAGTCTTGGATATATGTGCAGGGGAACAATTATTGGGTCTTATGAAAATGCTATGTTACCCATTTTGAGACACTTTCCAGAGGAATGGTACCCGTTTATTTCAGTGGACAATATTTTGGGGTTCTATTTTCTACATTGTTGAAAAATTGTGATTATTTTACCCATTTTGTTTTAATTCTTAAATAATCACCTTTTAATGGATATATTTGATTTATATATTTCTGAACAGTAATGTTTAATTTGTTTATTGGCCATTTGGATCTTTTATATGACAAAATTGCCATCCAAGTAAGGCTTTCAATTTTAGCCTTAGTTGGATTATATTTTTAGTTTCAATTTCTAGGCATTTGTTGCTCTTGTTTTGTTTTGTTTTGCATTTGTTCTAGATGCAAGTCTTTTAACATATAAAATTTGAAAAAGTTTTCTCCAGTTCTGTTGATTGGGTTTTTTTTTTTTCAATTGTAATGGTACCCAATGAAGCACAAATGTTTCTAATTATAACAAAGTCCAATTATCTTTTGCTGCTTTTGCTTTCATGTCAAATCTAAGAAAGTGTTGCTTAATCTCTCATAAGATATACACATAGTTTTCTTTACAGTCTTGTAATTTTGATTCTTACATGTATGTCTTGTTCCTTTTAATTAACTGTGTATGTGATTTTAGGTAGAGAATATATAAATGCTTTCTCAATTTTCTTAATATTTTTATTTAAATTAAAGTATAATTACTTTATTTCTTCTTCTAGTTCCTCCCGCCAACCCTGCCATGTCTCCTCTTTTTTCATACAGATGGTAAGTTGCCACATTTATTGAAAAGCTTTCATTTTTAGAAACTCAGAGTGAATGAAACTGTGAGTGGTTGTGTGTTGTTGACATGGGTGTAGCCATGTCAAGGACCTTAGCTTCAAACCCACGGTAAAATGGCAAAGTTCTGCCCCCCACCCCTACCCCCAGGGGATGGGGAATGAGGTTCAGAGGATGGAAAAGCCTTCCTCTGGTCCATGGACATATATTGATAGGATGTGTAGAAAGTGTTTTCTATGGATTTCTACCCCTATATGTTTATGCTTTGAAGACTATTAACTGCAGAGAATACTCCTATTCAACCCCTATAGGAATTAGTTAAACCTATTTATCTATATGTAATAATTCTGCTTCTTTTTTTTTGCCTATATGTCACTTCAAATAGCCCTCTTCCAATCTATAAAATAAATGCTTTGGGCTACTGGGGTGCTGCAGTATTGCATCAGAGAGCCAAATATACCAAATTCTACCCAATCCCAAATCTTCTGTTCATATATGCCCTTCATTTCTCCATTCTGCCAGTCGGGTCAAGTCCCTGGATCTGTACAGGTATGTGGCACTGCATCTTCCCTTAGAACCACCTGGAATCTTCCACCAAAACTCTATACTCTATTGTCTTCCTTCATGAGAGTATAGGGAGCTACCATCTGATTACTTTATGTAACCTATGGAATATGCAGGTTTTCACATTGCCAAAAGCAATGAAATTAAAGATGAATAACATGAATTTGTTAAGCTCATAATTGTGCACAAACTTAAAAAACATACCCTTCCACATTAGTACATCAAAAAAGAACTGAAAGGTTTATGAGAGAATCTTTTGAGATGAATGAAAATAAAGTGATAATGTTATAATATGTATCTAGCCATGCTTACCAGGGAATTTATAGCTCAATTACTTCACTATGAAGCAAGAAATATCTCAAATCAATAATCTATTCTTTCTTCCAAAGGCAAAAGGAAAGGAAAAGCAAGCCATGTCCAACATGAGCCAAAGGAAATAAATAATAAATATTCTCATGTCAAGTAATGAAATACATAGCAGAATAAAGTCAAAAGTCAATACAACTTAAACCTGTCTCTTTGAAAGAACAAACATATTGACATATTTGTAGATAGGTTGAACAAGAAAGAAAGGTACTAGAATTAAGAATGTATTGCTACTAGTCCCAAAGAAGTGCAGAGATACTATGAATCATTGTATGTGTGTATGTGTTGGTTTGAAAAGATTTGACTCCCATAGATTCACATGTTTGAATGGTTGTCACACGGGGAGTGGCACTATTAGGAGGCATAGCCATGTTGGAGGAAGCATTTCACTATGAGGCAGGGCTTTGAGGTCTCCTATGCTCAATTTTTGTTCAGTGTGGGACTTGGATTCAGTCTCTTGACTGCCTTCAGATCAAGATGTAGAACTATCTGCTCATCGAATACCATGTCTGCCTTCATGCTGCCATACCTCCCACCATGATAATGGACTAAACCTATGAAGCTATAAGCCAGTCCCAATTAAATGTTTGCCTTTATAAGAGTTGCCTTGGTCATGGTGTCTCTTCACAGTAATAAAACCCTAACTAAGATAGAAGTTTGTACCAGGGCCTGGGGGATTGCTGTAATAGGCCTGATCATTCTTTTGTTTGGAGGAATATGGATTTGGGGACTTTGGATTAATAAAGCAATGGAATGCTTTAAGTGGAGCTTAATGAGACATGCTAATAGAAGCATGGAAGACAGTTGTATTGAGGGTGATTTGAAAGCAGGGGACTGGATTAAGAGGTTTCAGAGGAGAAGATTTTTTGTATGTTGCGTAAAGATCTTCTTGTGATATTTTGGTGAACAATATGGCTGCTTTTTACCCTTGCCTGAAGAGTCTGCCTGAGGCTAAAGAGATCTAGATTAATTGCATTGACAAAGGAAATCTCAAAACAGCCTAGTATAGACTTTGTCTTCTTATGAAGAATATTTTGATCAAATATAGCAAGGTGAGAAAGGAAAAAAAATATATAAAATGTATGGTTCATGGGTTAAAGGTTGCACCACGAAGTGGAATGGAGCTAAATTCTGTGATCAAGGAGATAAACAGATTAATGCTATTAAATAAGATTAAGAGAGTAGTGACTTCAGGATAACATCCCACCCATCTAAACTTCCATCTTGTGAAAAGGAATTAAAGAACAGTTTAACCCCAGAAAGAGTGGTACATGCCTTTAATCTAAGGACTTAGGAGACAGAAACATGTAGATCTCTGAATCAAAGGCCAGTCTAGGTGACAGAGCAAGTTCAAGGACAGCCAAGCATAGTCAAATGAAGGAAATCATGGAAAACAGAAAGCTGGTGAAGATGTAATTGAACAAGTGGACCATGTTCTAGCCTCAGCAAACAGCAGAACTTGGCAGGTTCTGCCACATGGTTCTGACTTTAGAATCAAGCACAGATTTTCTCTCTTTGACCAAGTAAAGTCATTGAGGTCAGGAATGTATCAAGGGTATCTGTATAGAATCTCAGAGGCCGTTACATAAAAGGGTTTATGGAATCTCCTTTCGATACTAAGGAAATTGCTGAGGTCACAGGGTGCTCCCTGTATGGAGGCTCAGTGAAGCCATTGTTGAAACTGTGAAAAGCTGTTGTGTGAAGCTATAAATGTGAAGCCTGGTTTGCCTTGGAGAAACTAGGAAAGCTGCTAGCAGGGTGGGGGTGGGTGGGGTGAGGGGGTGGGAATGGTACCAGCCCATGAAAAAGAAGTGTGTTTTCTTCAACAAAGCTAAAAGGAGTTGGAGATAAGAAGAGTGCTTTGACATCAAACATGGAGTGGCATCATTTGGAGTTTGCCTAGCCAGCTTTCCATTTTTCTTTGGTTCAGTATATGATTTGGAATGTTACTGCATAGCCTGTGCCATGATATGTTGAAGTATGTGATCTGCTTTTTGATTTTGTTTATATAGGAGATTACAGTTAAGAGACCGCATGAATCTCAGAAGAGACTTCAATCTTTGGACTTCTAAAATATTGTTGAGACTGTGATAGACTATGGAGAATAAATGCATTTTGAATTATGTTATAGATACAAGCTTATGGGGGACGGTGAGTGGAATGTTGTAGTTCAAATCACTCTGGTCCCCCATATATTCATGTGCTTAAATGCTTGGCTCATGGGAGTAGAACTATTAAGGAGTATGGCCTTATTGGAGGTAGTATGTCACTTTGGGGGCTGGCTTTGAAATGTCAAAGTTCCACCCAGTGTGGAAGTCAGTTTCTTCCTGGCTGTTTTCCAATCAAGATGTAGAACCCTCTGTTCCTCAGGCATTATGTCTGCCTGCATGCTGCCATGCTTCCTGCCATGATGACAATGTAGTCAACTTCTAAAAGTGTGCACCAGTCCCAATTGAATAATTGTCTTTATAAGAGTTGCCTTGGTCATGGCATCTCTTTACAGCAATAAAACCCTAACATAGTGTGAAATTAAATAGCTTGTATAACATATACAAATCACCATGAAGATATGATTATTGTTAAAACTGATATAAAAAGAAGCTCAAAACTGAATGGATCTACAACAAGTGACACAAACTAGAAATAACAAGTATTACTCATAAAGAAAAGAGCCCAGGTGGCTTCACTGTAGAATTCTATCAAATATTTAAGGGCTGCATATTTCATAAACTTTTCTAGTAATACAAAAGAAGGGATAATTTAACACAACAATCCTATTAAGAATATAACAATCCTTCCTCAAAGCCTGGCAAAGCTAGTTTAAAAAACCTGAAATCAACATTGCTTATGAATATAGATATTAAAATGGCAAACTTTAACAAACATAACCCATCAGATGTAACAAAATCTATGCAGCACAAATAAAAAGAATATATCATAGAAATAAATGTATATTTAGTTCAGTATTCAAAGATATATATCATATAACTGACTAGAATAGAATTAATGTTTTTAATCATCTTAATAGACGCAAAAACTTATAAAATACTCAATAGTCTTTATAATAAAAAGTCAACAGAAATACTGAAATGAGGAGTTTTCTAGATATGTAGAGAAGCCCACAATTATTGTCATTACACATGAATAGTGGATGTTTACACCATAGCAAACTGAATCTGTACACTAGCCACATTTTTCACCATTCATTTGGGGACTGGAGCTAGTGGGTGATTAAAAAAATATGTAGTACCATTCACATCATAAAGAGAAGAGAGAATGGAAAGCTATCTAGCCACAGAGTATATGATACTGTATAAAGAAAGATATTACAGTTAATCAGAGTTCAACAATGATAGAAGATACAGAAACAATACACAGAACTCAATCCTATTTCACATGTATCAGTATGTCAACATTGTTTCAGGACATAAATACTCAACGGAGTAGGAAGATAATTAATTAGAGACAACTAATACAAATAAAACTAGGAAAAAGTATTTCATTAAAAGAACAGAGGAAAGTGTCCAACAACCAATAAAATAATTAGTGATACCATTAGTCATTAGAGAAATGTAAATAAGAACCTCATAATAATACAATGTATGTCCACTAGAACCCAAAATTCAAGTTAACAGCCAATGGGAATGTGTGTTCAGAGAAATCAGAACTTTTATACCTAATGAAGGGGAAATAAAATGTTGCAGATTCACTGGAAAGAGTCTATTTGTTCACTTATGTGAGGAGAAAGTATTCAGTGAATGTACAAAGAGTGAATGAAGTCATGAGGATGTGTATTATTGACACAGGCACAGCCATGTCAAGGTTTCCATTGCCTAGTACCCAGGGGAGTGGGAAAGCCTTCCCCAAGCAAGGCTGAGAGGGATAGCACGGTCTTCCTCTGTTGCAAATCTGAATGTTGATAATCTGCAAGTACAAATGCTTATGAATGATTGACCAGTGTGTGCAAAATCTAGCAACTGAGCCTTCTTTCCAGATGACTGCAACCTGAGACTGCTCCCATAGGAAACTGCTTACTGCTCACCCTGTGCTGTACATAATAAGCACACAGAGGTTCTGGATTGTTATGCTGTTGTTGGTGTGGCTCCAGAAGGGTGGCCACAGAACATCTAATCCCAGTGCTTTCTGTACCTATGTTCATGTTTCTTCTCTTTCTCCATTCTCTCACTACCCCAGTGAAGGTTCCAGAACCAAGTTGTGCAGGACACAGAAACTCTTGAATAAACAGTATATTTAGGCATAGTTCTCTAGGGGAATAACATAAACACACACACACATACACACACACACACACACAGAGAGAGAGAGAGAGAGAGAGAGAGAGAGAGAGAGAGAGACAGAGAGAGAGAGAGACAGAGAGAGAGAGACAGAGAGAGAGAGAGACAGAGACACAGAGACAGAGACAGAGAGGGGCAAGAATTTATTAGATGAACTCATATGATAGAACATGTAACAGAAAGATAGCAAGAGCTGTCTGTCTGTCTGGACATTGCCAATGTAGAGAACTAGGTAGCTTTTTGGTCCAGGATGTTCAACAATCCCAATCTGGTGCTCAAATCTGAGATGTTTCCTTCAGACTCCTTGGTACTGTTTCTACATTGAAAAGTAAGATGCTGTGATCTGAGGTCATCTGAGGACCCCTAGCAGTATTAACAGACCCAATCATAAGGAAGAGCTTACAGTCATTTGCACATCCTATTTCTTTTCACATCTTTTGCAGTCAGATTGACACATGGAAAGTACTTCCATGTTAAAGACAAGTGTTTCCTCCATGCCCCACCCCTGCAGTACTTCACATGTCTCTCTTCTCTGGAAATATCTACACAGACACACAGGTCAATTTAACCCATCCCATGTCTCTCTTAATCCAGTCAATTTGATACCTAAGAGCAGCCATCACACATGGACTTGCCATATGACCCCATGATGTCACTCTCAGTTTGTTACTAAGAGAAATGATACAGATGTTCATACAGATGTTCACAAATGCTTGTCCATGAGCACTCACCTCAGTATTATCACCATGAGGCAGAAATAACGGACAACTTATCAACCATAAATAGCTATTGTACTTCGGTGTGACATGATATTAGTTCATGATACATGGAAGTCAAGTGTTGATAGATGTTAATAGAAGTTTTACAGGCTCTGGAGTGTTGTATAAAGCCTTCCGATGCACTAAATCTATCTGTAAGTCAAGTAAGTCTAAATTTAAAATGTTACAGTAAACTTTTCTTTATGCTTTATAGACTCTTCTTTATGATTGGGTCGGTGATGCTGCTAGGACAACTCAGATGACCTCAGGTCACAGCATATTTATTTATTTACATGTCCTAATGGCTTTTATTACTTTTGCTTTGTTTTTAAGAGGGTTACACTCTATAGTTCAAACTCATGGAAGTGTTTCCCTGTTTCAGACTCTCAGTTGCTGCATGGACATTTGTAAGCAGACACATCACCAGCTGCAAAAATGAAGCTAAGGGACAATGGTGTTGACTGACCCAGTTAGGTTTTGTAGTGCCAAAGAACACTATTTCTTATGCCTGCAATAAGGAATATTTTAAATCATTTAGAGAATCACTAATTTTGAGTCAAGATACTGAGTAGTTATTGTTATTGAATATGTTGTTGAACATGAACATTTTATGTCTTCATGCCCTATGATTTTGCCCCCACCCACTGCCTAGGACTTTGTATTTCTTGCCATCACTTTGGCTTGGGCTGCACTGATCAGTTTTTCTTCTAAGGTTTCTTCTTCTACATCCCTGAGACTTAAGGGCATTTCAATCAGGTTTCCTACAGGTCTCAGTAGCTTCCTCTAATCACAGAGGACAGGAGTTCTGAAAGAGTGAAGATTAGGGAAGCTCACAGTTATGGTCAAATGATTGAGGAAGGTCTCCATACAGAAAGAAAATAGATTTTGCTTTCTCTAACATTGGAACTACAGTAGGTGTGAATAGAGAAAGGTCTCAGGGTCAGCTTGGCCCATATAGAAGAGACATCTAATAATTCCACAGGGGTAGAGTCCAATGCTCTAGACTTAGCTCCCTGTTGTTGGGAGTTTCACAGTGGCAAATGCTTAGTTTCTGCCTGGTGGGAAGTGTAGAGGCTCAAGTGACAGGTGGGAATCTTGACAAACTGGAGCTTTTGAAAATCGTGGATCACACACATCAATATGACATGAAATCAGATTCATGAAATTCGACCAGCATTTCTAATCTGGATGTGATAAATTTCTTTTTGTACAAATAATCATTTGTGATTTTTTTGATTAAACAATACAAATATACCAGTCCAGAGAAAGTGGTATACACATGGTTATTCTCATTAATATTTTGCTATACCGATTATAAACATGCTTAATTGTAGACAGAAACTTGGCACGGATTTTCATCCATGTATATATTATATATATATATAATTATATATATATATATAGTATATATATATAATGCACATTTTAATACTCATATGTTTGCATACCCACATTACATATTTAAGAGAACTTTTTTTGCAATTCTCTGCTCTAAGTTATATATACATATTATAATTAATTTAATTCTGAGTCCCCACGTAAGAAAAGACATCATGTCTTTCTTGGTCTCCCATTATCCTCTCTTTCTTTTCTTTAGACTCTCACTTTCCCTTTCACAGCTCTCTTCTGCTTTTCTGTCATATATGCTATAAATATACATGTACACATGCACATATACACACCTGTGTGTGTGAGTGAATGATAAGTATGTTAGATATACATGGAGAGATGGAGAGAGAGAGAGAGACAGAGACAGAGAGACAGAGACAGAGAGACAGAGACAGACAGACAGACAGAGACAGACAGAGACAGAGAGACAGAGATAGAGAGACAGAGAGAATTGCACAACATTTGTCTGAGTCTGGCTTAATTCTGTTAACTTATTGTCATATTTTAGTATTTTTTAAATTATTTTTATTCTATTTTAGTTAAGATAAGAAGTTATAGATTTAACTAAGATAGTACATGGCCCATCTTTTAGACCACACTACCATATTGCTGTTATGATACAAACAAGAGGTATTGTTCTCTCAATGTAAACTTTTCTTTTCAGGTATCTCTTGCTTATGATACAGATTTTCCAGTGCTTACAGAAACCACCCTCTGCTCATCATTTAGTCCAGGCTCAGGCTGTTGTCTTCCCTGCAGATTCCTGCTGCTATACTCCAGGTGGTCACACTGTTTCCACTGTCCACTTCATTCAGTTCTCATCAGAATGACAATGGATCATTTTCCAAAGCCCGTTCTAGCCCTTCACCCAGGGCCCAAACCCCATTCATGGCTCAACATACTCAGAGTGATATCCAGAGTCTTGCTGTTCTGCAGACTCTACATTTCCTGACTTCCAGAGATCTCTCTCAAGTCTCCTCCCTTCTTCTCATATATTGCATGTTTTAGATACTCTGGTTTGCTAATGTTCACCTAATCCCAGATACATCCTGATCAATTCACTTTCCCTTTATCCCTTTATTTACTCCACTTATTCTGCTTAAATGTCTAACCATTGAAGAGAGGCATATCTGACTCTATCATACACACACACACAACACACACACACACACACACCACAGAGAGAGAGAGAGAGAGAGAGAGAGAGAGAGAGAGAGAGAGAGAGAGAGAGAGAAAGTTGTTTAATTATCTGTTGATCCTCTTCCCTTGTAGAGTCTGGAGTTTTTTCTTGAACTTGTTTGCTGCTGACTCTAAAATTCTTGTGACGACCCTAACACTTGGTAACCATTCTAAAAGCATCAATGGGCAATGGGTGAGAAGAAGAAAAGAATAATTTCTCATGACCACTTAGGCTTATGGTAGCATGTTAATACAAAGACTTAATTAGCTTTCCTTTGGTGAACGACTGCAGTAATTTGTACTGGAAGATATTTATATAAGGATAATCAAAATAATCTTAGTAAAAATGACCACCACATGATCCTTTACGTAAGTAGGTTTAATCAAAGATTAAGAAATAACTGAAAGTTGAAAAGTACAACACTCAAAGACATCTAATGGTTTTGAGGGAGAATATCTTGTAAGATTTTCTCAGACTAAGTCTGGGATATGAGTACACACAGATAATCGTCAAGCATTAACTGAAATTTACAATGCCTTAATTCAATTCTCCGAAGCAATGGAGATTAAGAAATGTCTGTGTTTCATAACACTTGTAGAATTAATACTGCTTATTATAAACCTCAAGCCTCTCCAGGGTGCCTTAGGGTCTTTGTGACTTTGCAATGTCACCCTAGGGCCATTTTGGCAGAGAAAGTTGGGTGTATGCTATGCGTAACTAGTCCCATGGGTGGTGATCTCTAATAGAGAATGGTCCCTTTATTTGCCCTGCTCGCATGGAGTGTGACTTCCACGCATGCTGCCAGCTACATCCAAGCTCTACTTATTGGAATCATTTTGAGGTAAAATGATCATATGTGTGTGATAGATACCTAAGTCCGTGAGATCTGAGGCAGTGAGTGGAACAGAAAAATGTCTTCACACAGAGCCTATGACGATCTCAGGTACCTCAGGCAGTCTTGCTCTGAAGATTTGTTTTCTTAATCAGAATTTGATCCTGCTTGTGGGGCAGTTTTGCAGGTAATAATTAATCATTTCAGCTAAACTTGATGTTACAAAGCTCTCAAGGCAAGTTTGATGGTTTTTATTAAATAGGAGCGACTCTTTAAGATTTGAATTTGTTTTTAGTATTCCATACTTTTATTTCATAGTATTTTCATTGACGATTTGGGAATTTCATATCATGAACTTGAGCACACTCATTTCCCAGTCTTCCCAGGTCAACCCCTGTAAACCCCCACAAAAAAAAGAAGAAAAAGAAAAGAAGTCCAATTTGTGTTCTCCACATACTCACTAGAGCATTGTCAAACGCCCACACCCCTGTAAATCCATAATCTGTGCTCTCTCTGACTGTAAAGGTCAAGGAAGTAACTTTTGCCATTGTGTTGATGACTGCAGACTCACAGTTGGGAGAGACATGGAAAGCTTCTATGACAACCCTTACACTTCCGAAATGTAACAGCTTTAGGTAGAAAGCCATTGAAGAGAACTCTTAAAAATTATAAGGATGCTGAAGTGTAGCTCTCTACTTCCCTTTGAAGTAAAAGATATGCTGTCCAGCTAGGGAGATGCTCAGTGATCGAGAACACTTGCTCTTCTTCCAGAGGACCAAGGTTTGGTTCCCAACACTCACATGGCAGCTGACAACCATCTATAATTCTAGTTCCAAGGGATCCAATGCCCTCTGCTGGTGTCCACAAGCCCCCATGTGCACATGGTTCACAGAGTACATGCATGCAGGCAAATACTCATAAATACAAATTAAATACAAATCTCTCTTTTTAAAGTACTGCTGTTCTAATGGCTTTATTTACTTAGTTAAGCACAATGTAACCTGATACTTTTCCACCAGGAATTTGGTAACACCACTGTGCATGAGTAAATCTAGCCTTAGAGGGTGGTTAAATGCCTTTCAGGCAATCTCTCTACTTCTAATACATCAGTATTAAAAGTTTCTTATTTTCTTTTCTTGTTTTTTTATGAAATAATACAAGTTATTGACATATTTGAATATTACATTATGTCTGACCTTTAGTAGATATTTGCTGCATCTTCCAGTGTTAGCTCCCTCTTCCTTTATCATAGACAAGGCATTTGGATATTCTAAGCCGGTGGTTCTCAACATGTAGGTCATGACCCCTTCAGTAAACCTGTTTTCTCCAAAACCATTTATACTATAATTCATAACAGTAGCAAAATTATACTTATAAAATAATAATGTAAATGGTTTTATGGTTAGAGACACTAAAACCTGAGGGACTATATTAAAAGATTACAGCCTCAGGAAGGTTGAGAACCACTTAGAATCCAAGCCTGCAAGAATAGAAAATTATGGGACACTTATATAGTTTATATGTTATTAACAACATAATTATCTTTTCATAAGTTCTAAGATTATTCTTAATGGAATATGTTATTTTATTTTACTCTCAACCTTCTTGTTCTATAATACCAACTTTCTGAATACAGTAGTAAACCATAACATTTTGAAGCAGTTTGAGGTTTTGTTTTGACAAATCTCTACCAAATCATGTTATCTTTGTGTCTCTGTATGTGATGTGGATATGTATACATGTATGTGTGTGTGCATAAGTATACCATAGGCCTTCCTCTTCCATCCAGTTTGAGACAGGACTTCTTCACAGCTGACGTAGCAGGTATAGCAACTTACAAGCTTTATGACATTCTCATGTGTCTGCCTCTCATCTACAGTACAATCCCTGAGACATGTACATAGAGATATGTACTAGCATATCAGGCTTTATATGAATTCTGGGGACTCTGACTTGGGTCCTCAGGCTTGTGTGGCAAGAACTTTACCTACTGAGCTATCTGTCCTGCCCTATATGGTCTAATTAAATACTCATAAAACAATTATATTAAACATTACTCTATTTTTTTTTTTTTTTTTTTTGGTTTTTCGAGACAAGGTTTCTCTGTGTAGCCCAGGCTGTCCTGGAACTCACTCTGTAGACCAGGCTGGCCTCGAACTCAGAAATCCGCCTGCCTCTGCCTCCCAAGTGCTGGGATTAAAGGCGTGCGCCACCACCGCCCGGCATTACTCTATTTTTTAATGTGCTCTTAAGGTTGTCAATCGATTAAATTTAGCTATAGACCTAATAGTGCTGATGACCACAGAACACTACCTGGTTGTTTTGAAAGAATCACCTTACTTAAAATTACCTATTTTAAAATATCCTCACTGACTACATATCAGTCAGTTGTCTATGTATTATGCATATGCTAATTTAGCTCCATATTAAGGTCTATGAAGAATTAATATTGGTATTGCATGGACTTGACTTGCCTTAGATAAAATGCTTTGAGTCTAATATCACAGCTTGACACACAACTACATGACATGTTTTTCAACAAGATGTATTATATGTCCATATTAGAGTTCAATATTCTTCTTAAGGTAGATCTTCAAAGTTTTATAACTACTGTATTTTAAAAATATGTCAGTATTTTTGCAGTTTGAATGCCATTACTCTAAGTTCACATTTTTAAGGTTACTATTTTTTCAAATTTCATGTCAATATAACATGGACAAGTTAGTGAAATTTTAGCTTTGAAAGATTTTAAGTTTAAATAAACTTTGCTTATCTAATATAGTAATACACCATGTACTCTTTATCCAGGTTCTTTCAAAGCAAGAATCTTGAACATCCATGATATAATGTCTGAAAAGAATATAATAATGTTATGTGTTATACACAATAAAATAAATAACTTAATGATGTATATTAATATTCAGATAATATTATCAAACGGATTGAAGATTTTATTGTATTTTACCAGCTGACAAAATCTTTTTTTTCCATGTTTTTTCTATAAAGTCTACCCATGCCTAGAATTTGCAGCCTTCTGAAAATAGGCGTATATTACCATTTCCAGGATCTTCTGCTCTTTTCCAATATCCAAGCTTGTAGTTTTCTCCTCATTTCAATCTGGGACACTTCCATGGCTTCCACTGTTGTTCATATTCTTAGAAACTTTTGAAGAATCCCACAGATTCTTGCTACAGAAGAGATTCTGATTGAGGTTTGTATGTTCCAGCCTCATGACAGGATAGATTCTGCACCCTTTAAGAGAGAGGAACATAGGAATGCGATGTCTTTTCAGTAGCCTATTGGGTAACAGGATGGTTATATGTCTCAGTATTGGTGATAATACATTAAACACTTAGGTATGGTGGTATTTGCTGGATTTTTTCCACTGTAAATGTCTTGTCTTGTGCTCTTGCAGTTACCAAGCATTGGATGGAGATATATATATATATATATATATATATATATATATATATATATATGAGAATAATGAATTTCTCATGAAATTTCATCCCCAAATGGTACCATCTAACATTTAATCCTGCCCTAGTAATTCTCAATAGAGAGTTTCTCTGATGTTACTTATGTACTCATCAATCTCTATTTATATCCATTCATGTGTTAATTTGATTGTTATCAAATTAAATGTAATACTCATATACACATAATAAGAATAAAATTCACCTCAACCATTCCAATTTGGTTTCTTAGTGATACTTCTGCTTAGCTCTAATCTTGTCTTCAAAGTATTTTCATATCTTTTGCTGACTTTAAAAATTTCAGCTGTTATAAATTATTCTATGATCTTTCCCTTTTTTATATGGAGCCATGATTCTGTATTAATACTGAATTTTAGTTTAACGTGTGATTTTTTGAACAAGTTTTACAAGATAGTTTTTTTTCTTCTGAAGTTATTGTACTAATTTCATTTCCTGTTGCTATATAAAATACTCCAGTGAAAGTGATTTAAAGAAAAAAAATAATTTAGCTGCTGTTCCAGGTTATAGTTTATTCTGGGATAAACTATAGGAGACTCAGGACATCCAGGAGCATTAAGCAGCTGGTCAGATTATGTCTGCACTCAGACAATAGAGCAATAAATGCTTGTGTGTTACCTCACCTTTTCTCCTTTTATACAGTCCAGGATGCCCTGTCTAGGGAATGGTGACACCTACAGTGGGAGAGTCTTTCCACCTTCATTAATATAATCAAGAGAGTTTCCCATAGGCATGCCAAAAGCCCATGTTCCTGTTCTGTTCCCATTCTTCCCACTGAGTGTATCCTAGGAAGAGACACTTCCATTGTCTTTTACAACTCTGACACTTATGAAGAATATCAAACAGCTATTTCATAGACTATCCTTTAGTTGAGGTCTACCTAAATGTTTTCTCATAGATAAATGGAGATGGCATCCATTTAAAGAGAAGGCAACATAGAAAGGATACATCTCAGAGCATGTGGCCATCACAAAGACATTCACTTGGTTTCATCACATGGAATTCTCACAACATTTATAACTTGAACATGCTACAGGAGGAAACACCTGAGACCAGACTTACCTGATCCAAGTTCACACACCAAGTGTCTAGCAAAAGTGAGACTCACACTCAAATTTATCCTTTACTTTTTAGAAAATATATAGTTACTTATCCATTTGTGTGTGTGTGTGTGTGTGTGTGTGTGTGTGTGTGTACAACATGTAGAAGTCAGAAAACAATCTTTGTGGATCAGTTCTCTCCCCTCCACAATGTGGGTCCTGGATATTGAACTCAGCTCTTCAGGCTTGATGGTAGTCCCCCTATGTTTTAGATATTTCTTATTCTGCTAATAACATATTCAAGAACTCTTATTAGAGAAGACAGTAGCTACTGAGTACCAGGAATTTCAGTGTGTTAACTCAAAGGCTTCAAGGAAACATGAAAAATGTAGCCTCCATGCCAACTGTGAATAAAGAGTAAACCTGCATATTAACTTCCTAACTTCAAGTTAAAAATAATAGAAATGGACTATTGTTCATGGCTAACCAGTCATGTCTATAGAGATGTAGATAGTTGTATGCTATGTTAATTTCATATATATATATATATATATATATATATATATATATATATATATGACATTTAATGGTTATTTTCTGACCCTATAACAGTTCAAATGTCAATACAAATGTGACTTTTTTGTAGTTAGTTATAAAGATCATCTAATACTACAGATACCAGACTTGCTTTGTTCAAGGTCACGTGTCTAATGTCTGTTAAAAATGAGACTCACCCTCAGACTTACCTTGCTTCAGATGCTGCCCCACACTGCCACCATAATACAGGGCCATCTGCTATCATGAAGCTTAGCCCTATGGCACATGGACCTGACATAGATGAACTGCTCTGTGAATGGCTAAGAGCCAGGGCTGAGCTGACCAGCACTGCTGTGAATAACACTATCATTAATCATATTGGGGTAAATCAGCTTCCTGTGTTTGCACATCTTGCTTTTTCATCATTTTGCTCCTTCCTTGTCAAACTGGTTTGCCTGCCATGGTGCAAGGCTACACAGAGACCCCAACACTTGCTTCAGTAAAACTTGGATTTTGTGTCTGGGATGCTGTCAACAACTGAGACAAGGAGAAGAACCACTTCACTGAACCCTGCTTTATACAGTCTCCAGGAGAACAATTTCCTCCTTCGTAGCAGTTTCATTTTGGGTGCTTATTTCAACAGACAGAATAAAGACAGTCTTCATCAGAAGACTTCCAGACAGGCTCACAAATAGTGCTCTTACTTCTCACATTGGCCCATTTTTGGAAATGTAATATTGACCTGTTTGTTTTGTGTCTTGGAACAGCAGCTAGAATAATTTGTTGTGGAGCCATTAATTATCTGTTATGCTCTATTCATATAAGTCAGCCATTCTCTTTTCCCGCTCTCTCGCTTATTCTTGTTATAGGACAAGAATGGAGGATACAAAAAAAGAGTTTTTGGGATAAGCTACAATTCATTTGCAGATAAGATTAGAAAACATACTGAGGTCTACTTTAAGATATTCATGTTCAAAATATTTAACATAAACTTTTAGAAGGAAAATTCTAAGCTAAAACTAGTATTAAAAGAAAAAGTGTAAAAAGATCGTTTGTATCACAAACTAAACTGTTAACATCCTCATTTCCAGTTTCATGATACGTGCCCAGTGTTAGAGTTAAAGATTTTAGGACTGTGTACTGCTGGTAGAGTGTTATTTCTAAGCTCTGGCTTCATTCTCTGCCTTCTTATCTATCAACAGAGTTGGTCAAATTATGGAACTTCTCTGTTCATTGTATAGGTTTTTACTGAATCTCAACTAGGAGATGGGCACCAATCTGATTTTTGCACACAAAGTACAGAGATAAGACTCTATGCGCAAGTGATGTGTGTTTATTACTGGAAAGGCCAACAGATTACAAATATATGTGTACTAGATTATATATAATATAGTTCTGAGAATATTTGTGTATGCATGCATGTGTGCATGTATATGCATGCACACATGTGTTTACATATATGTGTGTGTGAGGTGTGTGTGTGTATGCGTGTGTGTGTGTGTGTGTGTGAGGTGTGTGTGTGTGTGTGTGTGTGTGTATGTATGTCAGTGAGGAAGAAAAAGTTTTAGTGTAAACTGAAAGTCTGGAGACTCCAAGGCGAGTATACACTGAAGCTTAAGTCCAAAGCTTCCCTGGAGCTCACATTCTCATGAAGCATCTGGATGAGCATCCTGGGAGATGGTGCAATAATGTGATCTTAGTCTTGTATTCTGATGTTGAATGGGAGTCACTCCCCAGTGAGTATAGCAAGGCAGAATTGTTGAGTCAATGTCCATGCTGCTGGACTCATGAACCCTAATGTCAACACAAGCTACAGAATTGAGTTGTGTAAAACAAATAACTGCTATACCTTCAATAATCATAACTGGATCTTAGGATCATACTTGAACTCTGTCTTCCCTCCCTGTAGATAATGATTATTGCAACAAATAGGTGTCAAGTTGTCCTCATTCTGGAGTTTTCTATATGGAGCTGAACCCCACTTCCTTTGTCACATTTCTGTCAGCCAACTCAAGTCCAACTACCATCTGAGATTACAGCATTATCTTTAGCTGATACCAAAAGGGCTGAATGGGGTGGAGAGAATAACCAATAAAAATTAAGTGCTTTAGAATAATTTGGTGATTCCCTATGGTGCATATCCTCTGTCTTTCAAGTACTAATGAGCATATTCAATGCCATATTCAATGGCAGCAGTGTTCCTGATGATCTTTGCTGGAAAGAACCAACAGTGTTGAATAAACACACACATTTCGTGGCTTGAATATGACCATAAGTTACCAAAAGAAACAGTGTGTGATTTATAAACTGTACATGGGGTTGAAAATAATGCAATAAGGGCATAAAGTAAGGTAAATGCAGAGAGTAAGTGGGTATTCCATACCATGAGATATACATATCAACCTAGGGTAATGAGGACAAGATTTGAATGTTACTAAGTAACTGAATCATAGATTTGGAGAGATAGCCAAGTCAAGAAAGTTTGGAATGATTGCCACTCTGACTGAGGGCCCATTTTTTTTTCTTTTTTTACTTTTTTGTATTGTAGTTATCAATCCAGGCATGGTTATTGGAGAGCCAGCATGGGAGTTGTGAGTGCATTGTTTACAGATAACAGCTGAGTTCAGAATGCCTGTGCCTAGGAACATCCGCAGGCCTGGATCTGAGGCCAGACAGATTGGAAGCCAATTGCAGGACCTCATATCCTCTTCCAAAGAGCAAATGGCAGGAGAATTTTTTTTAATAGCATTCAAAAAGCATTTTTGTGTATCCTATTATGTCCAAATACCAAGTGGCTAGAGGGAAAACGTCATTAGAAGAGATGATCATATTTTAAACAAAACAAAACAGAACAAAACAAAAGTGTCCTAAAATTAAGAGTGTGTGTTTTCAGGTAGCATTTTTACAATCTCTTTTCAAATTCTATCCCCCACCTCCCCTTGATCTCTTCATTCTCTGCAAATGGCCTTGCCATTTTGTCCAATTCTCTCTTTCCTTACAATTGAGAGAGATTGTTTCTCACTCTACCCCTGCTGTGTCAGAGATTAAGAGTTCTCAATCTGCCCTTGACTTCACTGTCCTGCTCTTTCTTTTTTTAACTTTGAAAAATAATTTATCCCCAAACCCCTTTTCTTGAATTTTTGACACATTCATGTCTGAAGAGATAAACCAACCATGCCATCAATAAAGAACACTACTCTTCTGAAGTGATTTTTATGATTAAAAGAAAGACCTGAAATTTGAAGGGTAATTTTGGAAGTCATGCATAACAACTTGAATTTGCAAACACACCAATAGTTTCTTTAACTGCATTCCTTTGAGTACCTCAAAATTGTCTCTCTCAATACATCAGTGAAAATTACAAGTTTATTTTACTTTAAAGATTTATTTATTTTTATTTTGTGTGTATGAATGTTTGCCTGCATTCATGTATGTACACTATGTGCATACAGATGTCTGTAGAGGCAAGAATAGGGTGATGGATCTCCTGGAACTGGAGTTGTGAGCTACTATGTAGGTGCTAGGAACCAAACTGCAGTACTCTACAAGAGCAGCCAGTATAATTAACTGCAGAGCCACCCCACCAGCCCTAATTTTATTTTATGACTTGGTACTAAACAGTTTGTATCCTTGGTATTGAAACACCAAACATCGGTTATGACTTATGTAAACTTTAAACAAGATCCAAATCTAGCTCAATTCTCTTCTACAAATACTAGGAGAGTATCAAAGACTTGGTAATCCAGTGTCCATGAATGCACAGAATCATCACAAGATTACTGAGGTATGTTGAAGAGTTATTGACAGGAATTGAATGCATTGGGGAGGATAAGCAATAAAAAAAATTAAGTGCTTTGGGAGTGCAGAGTGATAGGGCAATAAACCTTGTGGGTCATAGAATTTAATCATGGACTTCTGATTGCCTTTTATTTCACAGGGAACTGGCTTAAGAGATGAAAGATTATCCAGTTTACAAGATTTATTGTTGAAAATCTGGGCGTGGGAGGTGGTCACAGGCAAATCAGGTAAAATTCCAGAGACTGAGTTGCATCATTGAGAGAACAGGAAATTGATAGTGACATCCCTAGGAAGTCATTGTCACATATTTCAAATAGAAAATGTTGACTCAAAAGCTCAAGCTACACGGTGCTACTTTCTTTCGTTCTCCCTTGCTCTCTTTCTCTCTACATATCTCTGTCTCTATGTAGTGTACATTGCATATACATGAACATGTTTGCAAATAAGGTCATGTGCTTGCATGTAGAGACCTGAGAGGATGTCAGGTATCTTAGTCTCTTGCTCTTTGCCTTATTTCTATGAGGAGAATTATTGAACTGAAGTCGTTGTTTTGGCTGTGATGATAGGCTAGCAAGCTCTCTGGATCTACCATCTCTGGACTTCAATGTTAGTCTTAAGCATGCTCAGCAACGTCAAGCTTCTTCTATAATGCTGTGGATTCAAAATACAAAGCACTCCTTCTGTTGTCTCCCTGGCCCAATACTGATTCCTTTTATATTGATGCAGTTAAGTGGGTATTGTTAAAAAATTCACAAAGGTATTGAGGCTCAATTGTGAAATATATGTATAGAATACAGGTGCATTTAATTAAAAAGACCCAATCTGTGTTGTGCTACTGATAAATCAATACAATATTTTTTTCCAGTCTGTGCATATGATTCTAGAATGCAGGATGTGGAGACAGGAACACCTTTGTCTAGTTTAATGTCAGCCTAGGCTGCATGATGTTATTATCCCTCCAAAACTCAAGAATTCTGGATTTTGTTCAGTGGTCAAATGCTTGCCTAGAATAGAATGTTTGAAGGGTCTGTGCTTGATTCCCAGCCCAATCAAAGAGAATGAAAAAGCCTGATACAGCTGTCTCCTGAGAGGCTATGCCAGAGCCTAACCAATACAGTTGCAGATGCTCGCAGCCAACCATCGGACTGAGCACAGGGTCCCCAGTGGAGGAGTTAGGGGAAGGACTGAAGGAGCTGAAGGGACTTTATATGGCATCAATGGGAGGGAAGGACCTTGGTCCTGTGAAGACTTGATACCCCAGGAATGCTAGGGTGGTGAGGTAGGAGTGGGTAGGTGGGTAGGGGAGCAACCTTATAGAAGCAGGGTAAAGGGGGATGGAATAGAGGATTTGCAGAGGGGAAACCAGGAAAGACAATAACATTTGAAATGTAAATAAATAAAATATCCAATTAAAAAATATGTATATTTAAATAAAATGAAAGAGAAAGAACTCTAAAAGTAGTAACTTCCCATTGAAACAATTGAGTAATGCCCGTGTATATATCATCGAAAAGCTATACCAACAAAACAGGAAAAGGCCATGATCAGTGATTAGGAAAAAAATTTGTGACTAAACTTTCAGAAAAAATATGAAGCATAGATTAAAAAACATGTAATATTTTATGAAAAGATTGCTTGATATGAATTCAAATAAGAAATGAAAGTGTATTAAGGCCAGTTACAGTAGGAGCAAGATGTCATATTAGATATATTACATTGGATTAGTTCCATAATGAAATGATACTTTATCAATAATAAATAATCTACTAAAATATACCCAGTCATCTTCCCTAATTAAAAGTAAAGTTCTTATGAATGAATTATCAGATACAGGTCATAGTCTGTCAAATGTAACTTAGGTTTTTGGTCTTAGCTATCTTCACAAACTATGAAAATGCTAAAATATTTCACTGTTATTCTTCCTTACAATTATTTACAATGAAAAATAGAAAGAATAAGTGATAATTCTAATTACCTTATCAATGTTGCACTAGAGACTAGAGAATATGCAAAAGCACATGGCAGATGTATTTTAACCATCAGATGCCATCAATTGTGTTGAAATTAACATCAATATATAACATATTCAGATGAACTATTCAAATTATAATTGATTTTATGGCTTTTCAGTTATACAGCTAAGCACATACAAAATAGAAATCGAAGGTTAGAAAGAAAAATAAAAAGGGATTGATACATTCAGTTAAGACTGTATAATATGTTTTCACATGGCATTATTTTACATGTGTGCTGGAGAGTGAACCCAATGTCTTATGCATGTTAGACAAGAGCTCAAAAATTCATTGCTACTCACAGCCTCTGGATTTAAGTCTCACTATGTTGTCCAGATCACAATCTCTTATTTTACCTCTTTCAGACTCCCACAATTATAATCATGGGCCATCATGACACAACACACAGACATATACATACACACACAAGTGTGTGTGTATGTATGTACATATGCACATATGTATCTGTATGTATAAATAACCTTATAGAAAACAGTATTGAGATATAATGAGACAGAGAAGACACACAGATACATAGAGATCTGTGCTACTGTATGGTGATTCGATGTCCTAAAGATGGTGATTTAGTTCAAATGAGCCCACAAACTGTCATTTTCATCACAATCCTACAATTACACTTGAAACTAGATATAATATTTGGAGATGAATTGCCCAGTAACAGTTCTATAACCAGGCTCAATTCATTCAAGTGTATAAATGAAAGTATAACCAAGTTCTAAATTAATATACAAAACTCTCCTGAGGGGTAGGAAGAAGGCTAGGTGTGCAAAGCTCTTGCCATAAGGTTGACAAGATTTGAGTATATTTCCTCAGAAACAATGTGAATCTGGAGCACAGTAGCTTGCATCTTGAATACCAGAATGGAAGTCTAGGCAGACAATCCCCCAAAGCTCATGAGCCAGCTGGCCTGGAATATGGCACAGCAAACAAAAGACTTTGTCTCAAGCAAAATGGGCAGCAAAGACTGACACCTGAGGTTGCTTTCTGAGCTTCACATACAAGCTGTGCTGTGCCGTGTTCACATGTCCACATACAAATATGTACATACATGTGTGCTTGCTTACATGAGCTCACACACACATTAGAGAGAGGTGACAAGGGAAGGGGAGAGAGATGGAGAGAGAACAAAGAAACACATAGAAGAATTACAGCCCTCCTGAGATGATATGAAAATATTTGCTGGTGAGTCTACTGTTCAGAGCTCCCCTAAACATCTGAGATTTCCTTTGCTAAACAAGCGTGTAGTTTTCACTGACCGGTGTAAGCTCTGCTGTATCTGATAATGATGTAGAACTAGTTCATGATTCCACAGCATATTGGTGGCCTCACATTTTCACTTGTGCTCAGAGTTACTTCACTTCACTGATGTTGAAGAGGGAATGTGAGCACCATCAGTTTGGCTACAATCTCTGTTGGAACTGTTAATAAGGTTTTCTTCTGGGTAAGAGTCCTGTCCCAAATCTGAATGTGGAAACGTGAAAGACCAAAAATAAAAGGCCCATGAATACTTCGATAAGAATCCAGTTTTTCATGGCTGTGCCACACAGCAATACTTATTCCAAGTGTTATATAATGGAATTGGCTCATATTGGGTGAAATAGCCACAACACAGATAGTAAGGATAATTTTGAACTCCATCAAAATTGGTAGCTTGGTCTTAATGTGCTATGACGCAATGAGGAACTAACCCAGAGAATGGTGAAAGAAGACCTGGAATGCAGAATGTGGGGTGCACCAGCTGCCTTGTGTGTGTGTGTGTGTGTGTGTGTGTGTGTGTGTGTGTGTGAGCCTAAGTTTGGTCTCTTTCTTTTCCCAAATAAAAATAAATAAAAGTGGATCGAGGATGTGTAGAACAGTATGCTCATGCATTTGTCTCTTCCTGAGAAAGGTAATCACTTCAGGTTTACTAACTACTTCTTTTGTAGCTAGCACAAGAGCTTCAATGTTTTTATATCACTCATTTATAGAATACCTCCCTCCTCTTCTGGCAGATTAGACAGTCATATTCAATTTATTAAGAATGTTCCAAAAAAAACCCATTGGATGAACTGTTAAATAATGTACGATATTTAATTTAAAATATTCATTGGAAGTTATCCATCATCACAAAACAACTCATTCCTGTGTTAGAATATTTAGATTCCATTCTCACAACTATGCATGTATACATGTGCTTTCAGGTATGATTGGTTTAATGTATCTATCATAGGCCATATTTAGATGGTTTCCATGGAAACAATGTCTGCTGAACTTTATGTGTGAATATAAGTTAATTTTAAATGAGTGGAAAGAGTAGATATCTCATAAAACCAATGATAAGTCTATTCATCCAATAATCTGATTTTCTTTCTCCCTTTTGCTGTGATGTGCCTCCTGGCCCCTTCTCAGTCTCCTTCCTTCCTGTATTCTTCCTCTTTCTATCTCCTTCTCCATTATGCTCCTAACTTTACTGCCCCTTTGCAAATTTAGAGATAATACCAATTTTAACATGGCGGAAATTGTTATACCTTTCTAAATCTAAGTTATTCTTTTCATGTTTTTTTTTTGTGGTTTATTATCTTGACAATGATTTTTCAAACACAGATAATTGATACTTGTTAGAATAAATCCTTGTAGGGTGGAGGCAACTTCATCCTCACATCAGCTTTAAAACAAGAGTTCCAAGATCTACCCAGCAGCAGAGTTTGTTGAAGTCAATTGGTTTCAGGTGAGTCAGATTCTCATCTAAGTTAGAAGGAGGACTCCTACACCAGGATTTGTCAGGAGACCTGAGTCAGCCATTTGGGACATCATGGTACCTAAATTAAAATGCAAATTGCTTATAGAGCTGAATTGGTCAAAAAACAAAAACAAGAACAAGAACAAGGAAGAGGAAAATTAGGCTATGATTCAGGTTCAGAGTTCCCAAGAGAAGTGTGTGCAGAAGTTGTATACATGGCTTAAAATGTGAGTCTCAGGTGAAAATTCAGAGAATTCAGGAGTCTTCAGAAATGAGGCCTCTCCTAGAGTCTACAAAGTTGCCCCAGACAAAACATAGTCCACTTCAGTCATGTGCTTTACAGGATGCCAGAGACAAACATCAAGGCTGACTATCATCTTCTTTATTCTCCTATAAAAGTGGAAGGATGAAGAACTGAAGCTGAATTAGTCTGGTAGAGAGATGATTGGAAATGATGCTGACCTGAGCTAGTTGTAAGGACCTTAACTTCAATTGTCACCAAGCCTGGGTATCTGCTGTCTTTGGGCATGGAGTGTTTCCCAAGTACTGAAGTCTTGGTTTCCAGCTGGTGGTGTGGCTGGAGTGTGATTAGACCTAGTAGATACTCTCTTAGCCAAGGACCAGTCCACTGGTGTGTTCATATCAAATGGGCTATTTAGTTTTGCCCATTTACTCTAACTCCAGTTCACTGGGAGATGAGAAGATCTCCTCAACATGAGTTCTGTCTTGCTGTTGGTAATTAGTCTATCATGAACAAAAACTTCTGAACTCATGGACTGAAATCAACCTTTTCCCATTATCTCAGTGATTTAGCCTTTTTTTTAAATTGATGTTTTCTTTCTTTATATTTCAAATATTATCCCCTTTCCCAGTTCTCCCCCCTTGGAAATCCCATAACCCTCCTCCACTGCTTCTAGAAGGGTGTTCCCCCACCCACCCACCACTCCTGCCTCCCTGCCCTTGGATTTCCCTATTCTAGGGCATCGAGCCTTCACAGAAACAAGGGCCTCTCCTCCCATTGATCCCTGACCAGGCCACCCTCTACTGCATAGGCCACTGGAGCCATGGGTTCCTCTATGTGTACTCCTTGGTTGGTGGTTTAGTCCTTGGGAGCTTTGGCATATATGGTTGGTTGATATTATTGTTCTTCCTATGGGGTTGCAAACACCTTCAGCTCCTTTAGTCCTTTCTCTAACTCCTCTTTTGGGGACCCCATTGGGGACCTTGTGCTCAGTCAATGGTTGGCTACAAGAATCTGCCTCTGTATTTGTCAGGCTCTGGCAGAGCCTCTCAGAAGACAGCTAAAGACAGCATTTTCAAAAAATGGTGCTGGTTTACCTGGAGGTCAGCATGTAGAAGAATGCAAACTCTACCCATTCTTATCTCCTCGTACAAATCTCAAGTCCAAGTGGATCAAGGACCTCTACATAAATCCAGATACACTGAAACTAATAGAAGAGAAAGTGGGGAAGAGCCTAGAATACATGGGCACAAGGGAAATTTTCCTGAACAGAACATCAATGGCTTATGCTCTGAGATCAAGAATTGACAAATGGGACCTCATAAAATTGCAAAGCTTTTGTAAAGCAAAGGACACTGTCAATAGGACAAAATGGCAACCAACAGATTGGGAAAAGATCTTTACCAATCCTACATCTGATAGAGGGCTAATATCCAATATATACAAAGAACTCAAGATGTTAGATTCCAGAGAACCAAATAACCCTATTAAAAAATGAGGTACAGAGCTAAACAAAAAATTCTCAACTGAAGAATACTGAATGGCCAAGAAACACCTAAAAAAACAAAAAAATGTTCAGCATCCTTAGTCATCAGGGAAATGCAAATCAAAACAACCCTGAGATTCCACCTCACACCAGTTAGAATGGCTAAGATAAAAAATTCAGGTGACAGCAGATGCTGATGAGGATGTGGAGAAAGAGGAACATTCATTCCTCCATTGTTGGTGGGATTGCAAGCTGGTACAACCACTCTGGAAGTTAGTCTGTGGTTCCTTAGAAAATTGGACATAGTATTACCTGAGGACCCGGCTATACCACTACTGGGCATATACCAAAATATTTTCCAACAAATAACAAGGACACATGATCCACTATGTTCATAGCAGCCTTATATATAATAGCCAGAAGCTGGAAAGAACTCAGATATCCTTCAACAGAGGAATAGATACAGAAAATGTGGTACATTTGCACAATGAAGTACTACTCACAATGGATTCATGAAATTCTTAGGCAAATGAATGGAACTAGAATATATTATCCTGAGTGAGGTAACCCAATCACAAAAGAACACACATGATATGCACTCACTGATAAGTGGATATTAGCCCAAAAGCTCGGAATACCCAAGATACAATTCACAGATCACATGAATCTCAAGAACAAGGAAGACCAAAGTGTGAGTGCTTCGGTCTTTCTTAGAAAGGGGAACAAAATACTCATGGGAGCAAATATAGAGACAAAGTGTGGAACAGAGACTGAAGGAAAGGCCATCCAGAGACTGTCCCACCTGGGGATCCATCCCCTATACAGTCACCAAACCCAGACACTATTGAGGATGCCAAGGAGTGCATGCTGACAGGAGCCTGATTTAGCTGTCTTCTTAGAGGCTCTGCCAGAGCCTGACAAATACAGAGGCAGGTACTTGCAGCTAACCAGTGGTTTAGCCCTAGTAGTCAAAAAGGGAGCCAGTACATCTTATCTATAATCTGAGATATCAGGAAATCTTTACTGATGAAATCAACTAACATCTACAACTTTTTAAAAAATCATTGTAGTCTTTTCATTGTAACTACATAAGCACAACTTGAGCATCACTGTGTCTTGAGTAATTGGTAGCTTAAAGACAGAGAAAGAATTAAACCTAACAGGAAGTCAGAAGGAACTGAGGCTGTCAAAGGCTCCTGAACTGTGATGATAATATCTCTCTCATTCTGTTCTTTGAATGGGCAGGCTTGCTAAAATATTCCATTTCCAGTCATCAAGCATTTAGCAATCTCCAGCAAAAATGTTTATGTGATATTTTAGAATTCAATATTTTATTTCTCTAACCCATAAGGTGGGGGTTCCAGTGATTGCCCAGCTATTTTTTAGCATCTTTTAAAAATTATTTATGGTAAAAGCTGTATTGCCTTTGCAGATACTGAAGTATCAAGTACTGCTAAGAGGATAATTATCTTAATCTACTATTTCCATAAATACAGGCTTCAGGATAATATTTCTTTTAAGTGTTAATTTTCTAACACAGCAGTGATATAGTATAATCAATATTATAGCCTGGTACTGCTTTACTGACAAAATGGAATGCAATTATTTGCAAGAATTCTCAGTAAAACCTAGTAATGCCAAATGGAAGACTATATTTTCAGGCCTACATTAGAAAGTTTGATTTTGCAAAATAAATGAACCATTGTTCTTCATAAACAGATGGTAAAACTTTCAGAAAGTTTTTAATATATATTGCACTCCTGGAACATGTCCAGTAAATCAACAGAGGTTTAGATTTTAGTACATTAGCTAATTTAACAAATTGTATTTTTCTTATCTTTCAGATTTGTCTTTATTTATGTGACAGTATGTATGACTCTCTGTGCATATGATCATATATGTAAAGATGCATGAAGAGGCCAGATGAGGGCATCTGATCCCTGGAGCTGGAGTTATAGGTAGTTGTGAGACACCTTACACGATGCTGGGAACTCATATCCTCTGCAAGATCAGTACACATCCTTAATCACTGAGCTATCTCTCCAGTCCCAACAAACTACAGTTTATGAAGATTTCATTTGCATGACAATTTTTCAGTTACTTAGGGAAAAATTAACTAAATTCCCTGTGCATTTGATGCAGAAGTCTTCATCTCTTCTCTTTTTCTTATCTTTTCAAATCATTCCCCTTGAGGCATTAAAGTCCCTTTACATGGATAAATGAGAATAATTAATCACAAGAAGACTGTCAGAATTTATTCTGCTTGATATCTCTGTTGTTCAGGCTTCCCAGACCTCCAGCTCCCCAGAATGGCCTCCTTGGTTTATAGACCTCTTGCTACTGGTATTTGACCACTTGAGGTTTATGCTCTCAGTCAGGATCCTGCCAAGTGTATTGCTGACAGTTTTTACTGGCAGATTGAGAACAAGATTGTTGTATCTATTGTCACTGCTTCTACCATCACTCTGGCGCGTGTCCTAGGTACTGATCCACATCAAAAAAGTGCAAAATGCAGGTCAGAGTAGATGACTCTGCTTTCGACCACAAGTGTGAGGACTACAGTTCAAATCTGCGGAACTCAGGTAAAACCTGGCCGGGTAGCATGCACCCACAACACCAGTGTTTCTGTAAAGCCTAGGAGGGTAGCATGTACCTCAAATACCTGTATTCCTGTGGCAAGATGAAAATAGAATAGAGAAACGCCGGAAGCTCGAGGCCCAGTTTGCCTGGCAGATGCAGTAGCAAGTACCATGCTGAGACATGCTGTACTACTGAGTCACACTCCCAGCCTCAAATTTCCTCTCCTTCTTTCTCTTGATGGTTACCTATTTGTCTTTAAAACAGTGTTTTTATGTCATATCCTTCTAGTTTAACAGTAAAACTTCTAGAGGCTGAGGACATGGCTATGTAAAAAACCCAAGTGTGGCCATGCATAGCAATATCCTAGGTGCAGCGTGTGGGGTAGATCCAGAGGGATAAATGGCTCTCATTGATCACCAGCCTAGCTCCAAGCTCAGCATGAGTAGGAGTAAGGCAGGGAGTGAATGAACAGGACACACAACTCTGTCCTCCATGGATGTATAGATACATGTGCCTGAAGAGACACTGCATTCACCACACACACACACACACACACACACACACGCACGCACACACATACCTTATCTTCCCAATGATATGGGAAGATAGTTCTCTTATAGTTCCCATTTTTCTGTCATATTTTTATGCCATTTTGAGCACTGCAGACAGCTAATGATGCTTCTGTATGTCAGAAAGGGTCAAACCTTGAGTTTAAAGCCTTTGGCTGAAGCTACTTACAAAAGTCATGCACACCCTGACAATCATTAAGTCACGTTTCTTTTCCCCTCTGTCCTTCAAATACAACAAGATATTATATTAACACTCCTGCTGTTCTTTAAAAGGATTTACTTCTTGGATCACTCTCATCTGGCTGTCCTGAGTTTTACACCTCTCCAATCCCAGCATCACTGGTTTCACTTCTGGTATCTGTTCCACTTCCTCCTGGTGAAGTGGGCATTCTCTGAGGCCTTGGCTTTAGTTTTCATTCTTTCTCCTGCAGTGTCTCCACATACTGGTCCCTTGTGTACCCCTGTTTCCCATCATTCCTGCTCTCTAGGTCACACCTCCATCCCTTAATATGAATATGTACTTCTGTCCAGTGACTGGGTAGGCTGTTAATCTGGTCCACATTCCTCTTGCTCCAGAACAGAAACTGACACAGCGCTAAAATCTGTGTGGGAATTATTTCCAACCTGAATCCCAATCTTGAGCTCTCATTTTATATTCCCTGGACATTAACCAAGGTGTCTTTTGGAGAGACCAAGTTAAACATAGCCTACACAAGAGCAAATAAAATGTTCTTCCCTGGATCTTTCCATAAATTTTCTTCTTTTTATTTTAAAGATTTAATTTTATGAAGTGTGTGTGCCTGTATATGTGCACATGTGTGCAAACCCTTCTGAACTGTGTGTGTGTGTGTGTGTGTGTGTGTGTTCCCATGGAGGATTTAAGAAGGCATCAAAGCCCCTGGTATTAGAGGCAGTTATGAACCATCAGACATAGATCATGAAAACCAAACTCAAATCCTCTGGAAGACAATCAGGGATGCTTATCCATCTCCAGCCTCCAAACTCAACTTTCCTCTTCTACTGTTCTTGTTAGGACAGTGGCAATCTCACATTTTCAGATGTGAAACCTCAGGTTGTCCTTCTGATTTTTTTCTCCCTGAATTTTCCTCCTTTTCTTCCCACATGTGTCTAGATACCTCAGTGTGTGTTGTCTCATCTACGTAAGATACCCTGGGATGTAATTGTGAGAGCAGAAGCCAGGATTGGCCATTGGTCTTGTGTCTCAGTTCTGCAGCTCACTAGACATGGAAGCATTCTAAACCATCAAGATGAGAGTAGATGGTTGTGAGGCCAATGAGATCACCTGCAGACAACACCCAGCAAGACTCCATAAATACCAGCTTTTATCCTTTTACACATTTTTCACTAGTTTTCAGTTGAGTTTCCCTAAAGGAAATTCTAGCATCTATACTCATCCTTGCCCAGATTTCCCTTAAGTGTTTAGAGGGAGATAATTATTTGGGAGATAATTATTTTCTATCCTTAAATACCTTCCAACAAGCCTGAAGCCTTTCTTTACTCCATCTCCCATGGTATCAGGTATACAAGACTGGTATGATGGATGATGTCTTAGTTAGGGTTTTACTGATGTGAACAGACACCATGACCAAGGCAACTCTTATAAGGACAATATTTAATTGGGGCTGGCTTATAGGTTTAGAGGTTCAGTCCATTATCATCAAGGTGGGAGTATGGCAGCATCTAGGCAGACATGGTACAGGCAGTGCTGAGAGTACTACATCTTATTCTGAAGGCTGCTAGTGGAGACTGGCTTCCAGGCAGCTAGGATGAAAGTCATAAAGCCCACACCCACAGTGATACACCTACTCTAACAGGGCCACAACTTTTAATAGTGCCACTCCCTGGGCTGACAATATGCAAACCATCACAGATGATAAGTCCATGCTACTGCACTTCCAGGGGCCACAGTAACTGAGAAAAGCTGAACACTAGCCTACCCAGATCCAGTGTTTGCAGATTAACTGGACATATTGGCTTTGCTCTGAAGTCCAATTAGCAGACCCATTAGGCACACAGACTGAGCCCTAACCCAGTTGTCATCAGTAGTAATGAGCATACTGAGTCAATGTTTTTCACTACAGTATCCTGTTTCTTAAAAGCTGATAAGAGGGACCTTGTGCCCTTTCTAAACCACATAGACAAATCCATGAATACTGCCACCAAATCTTACCCTCATTCTGCCATGCTACAGGAAAGTGATGTCTACATTCAGCCATTCATTGAGCAAGCTTGGTCTGAGGAAAAGGCCTGGTATCTGTATAGGTAATGCTGTGTGTCCAACTGCCAGAAGGAGAAGCTCTCTGGCATGACCTTGAACTCATCTTCACTCTGTAGTCTCAGCCAAAAGCTCTGTGGGTTTTGTGATGTTAAACTTTGTCATGCCATCAGATAGAAATGCAGCCTGAACATATGTAATTACCTTACACCATTGAACTGCTCAGACACATCCCTGTATTCTAACTTCATGAATTTTCAGTGCATCTGCCCAACAAGAGAACACACATCTTAGTGAGAGGCACTGTGTCTCAACCAGCTATAACAAAAGCTGCTGCACCAATGGGAATGCTGGTCAATAAATTTGATGAATGAACTAATACATGTCAGTAGACATGGTGTCATCATTTAAATCAAATACATACAAGCTTGATATCAGTGTATTCCTCACTTAACAGTTTTCTTCACCATCTATAAGATTTTTATGATAATGCAGAGCTGTTGTGAGGATTTAATAAAATAATGTACATTGAACACAGAGACTGCCATACCTGGGAGACAGTAGATGACTATTTTATGCTAATGTATACAATACACACACACACACACACACACACACACACACACTGCATAAATATAGGGTGATGATGCTTAGGTTGTGAGAATTTTTCCTTCTGCGAAAGATAAAAGAGTCTATTGATTTTCCTTATGAATCTAAATTGCCCAGAGTAAACGCCGGGAGTACTGTGATTTCATTCTAGTGCCTATTTTGTATCAGTTCATTTCTGAGCTACACAGTTTGCACTCTTGAAACTGCTGCTTTATCAGAGAATCCATGATTGCTGATAAATGCCTACATTATTGCAATGAAGATTATACCTCTAGAAGATATGTCATTGGAAAGCATCAGTGACCTTTAGCAAGACAGTAGGGCCTGTGTGAAGTATTCCCAGATCTCACTAACAAGATGACATTATTTAGATTTTTGTTTTGGTTGCCTAGTTACCATTCCTGTAAATCTTTCTGTGTTGCTTGTAAAGGTTACAAAAAAAAGAAGCAGGAAGTAACACAGTTTTAAATTTTTCTTAAAAATGACTGCCTTGTGCACAGATGAAGACTTCTCTAAGAAATGTCACTGTTAGCTTCAGCTGTCAACTTGAAAAAGCCAGAGTCAGTCACCTGGGAAGAGGCAACCTCCACTGAGGAACTGCCGTCATCGGATTGGCCTGTGGGCAGTCTGTGTGGCATTTTCTTGATCATTAATTGATGTGGAAAGTCTCAGCCCACTGTGCGAATTGCTGTCCCTATGCAGGTGGTCTTGAGTGTCATAGGGAGGAGAGGGGGAAATAGGGGAAAGAATTGTTGGAAGGTGTGACTGTGAGAGGGCAGTGAGAGAGATGTGAAGTGAGTTAGTAAAATAATAAAAAATAAAAAAATAAATAAAAGAAAAGAATCACCTAGTCATGTGATGGCTTCTTTTCTCTAATCTGTCCATCGGCCCCATCTTTATATAATACTGAATTATAGACTACTAAGGAGAAGTAGAAAGTTTCAAATCAAGAAGTGCACTTTCGAACTATGTTTTGTTTGTTCTAGCTACTGTGAGCCCCATGAAACTTGAGGTAAATTTTAGAATAGATTTTTCTACTATGAACAAAAGCACCAGGGGAGTTTTAATAGAACTTGCATCAAATGTTCATGTCACTATGAGTGACAATGACATACATGTTGCTATCGATTCTCACAAGATGTAAATATGGTTTTTCCCCATAGATTATGTCTTCACTAGTGTCTCTAGGAAATGTTTTAAAGGTATACAAATGGTTTTGCTATTTTGATTTCTAAGTATCTTATCACTCTTAGTAACTCTATAAAATAAGTTTTAAAATTTATTTTCTAATTCTCTCTATATAGTTATTTTTATATTGAATATGCTATTTTATTGAATTCATTATTAGCATGTGGTGTGTGAGTGTGTGGTTGAGTATGTGTGTGTTCTTTACATATGAACTGGTGTTATCAAAACAATTTTACTTCTTCCCTTTTCATGCCTAATTGTCTTGGTTCAAACACTCATTAGAATATTCAATGTGGAATAGAAGCATTTATGGTAGATATTATGGTTTCATTCCTGACATATGGTATATGGTATACATGATGGGCTGGTTTTTTTTTTTTTTTAATTTTCTGTTGCTATTTTACTGGTTAATTTTTATTATGAGACAGTATAAAATTTTAAAATGTTTTTCTATAATTGTTCAGACAATCATGCTTTGGAATAGATATTTTGTTATAATCATAAAAGACAGTCCCTTGGCATCAATATTCTTATTATTGCCTACCTAGCTGTTGTCTCTGGTAATATGATCAATAAACATGCTTTTCGTAAACCTTTCATGCCATTATTCCAAATGGTAATATCAGAACCCTGAACATAAAATCTAAAATGATCAGTATCTTGAAAATATAGTCTAGGAAAAAATAATATCTATCTCTATCTCTATCTCTATCTCTATCTCTATCTCTATCTCATCTCTATCTCTATCTCTATCATCTCTATCTCTATCTCTATCTCTATCTCTATCTCTATCTCTATCTCTATCTCTATCTCTATCTATAATATGTACACACATTTAAAAGGTCATTTGGGAAGCAAAACCATATGATAAATATTTTATAAACCATCTTACACTATAAAATGGACAATAATAGGACAATAATAATAACTTACTTTTAAAAATAAATTCATGGTGTAAACAAATAATAAAATACCAGCACAGTAATTATTATGATAAAATGAGAAGTATCAGGAGAAAGACATACCCCAAATAAAAGTGCATAGTCTCGTTGCTGTTCATTGCTTGCAACAACTTCTATTGCAGCTGTCTGAGACACTGCATAAAAATCTGTCATCACTCACAATGAGTGGCTATAGAAATTTACCTTTTGCCTAAAAGCACATTTCTTTATTTATTGAAAAATGTTCTACATTTAAAATATATACTCAAGATTTATATACAAACTAAACTCAAGATCACAATGTGCCTAACAGTCAAATTTGCAACAAACAGAAAACAACAAATACATACAAAAATATGCTATAGTACTGGAAATTTTGCAAATATGAACCATGACATTGAATAATGAGAATTATGATTAGTATAGAAACACAAATAAGGCTAAAAGAAACAAAAGACAATTTAATGTATAAAAACCTAGTTAGATTATGGAGACACTGCACAGAAGTACTTCTGTGGCCTGGCTGGGTTTCAGCATTGCTTATGGTACTTTGTGTCTTGCATCATGATGAGAAGCTGCTTTGTTTCTTTTAGGGCATGGCTCTTTGCTATGCAAATGTTCAATCTGGACTTGATGCTAATTCCTCTTAAGGCTCTTCAAGGATGTAGTAGCACAGAATAAGTATTCCATCTTCAAATGTCCCATCTTTGTGCCATGGTTTTTGCTATTTTGGGTGATTACAAACCAGTTTAGCATTTGGTCTTCTACAGAGCATAAACTTGATGGGCACAATGTTGATGACCTGATGATAACACAAGGACACTGGTATCTTCTTATCCTACAGTGTGTGCACAGTACTCCAAACAAGTTCAACAACAACAACTTCCTCTCCTTCCTTCCTTCCTTCCTTCCTTCCTTCTTCCTTCCTTCCTTCCTTCCTTCCTTCCTTCCTTCCTTCTTTCCTTGTAAAATTTATATTATTTATTGTTTTGGATAGGGCCTTGTTATGTAGCCCAAGCTGGCCTTGATTTCACCATTAACTATTTGTTTATACCACATGTATTCAGGTACCAGAATAGGACACAAAAAACTGTGCGGTGGAGCTGCAAACAATTGTGATCCACTTGATGTGTGTGTTGAGAGCCAAACTTGAGTCTTCTGGAAGAGCAGAAAATGCTTTCAACCACTGAATCGTGCGTGTCTCCAGTCACAACTATAGGGATTTTCATCTAGTGACTAATTTTCAGTTGAGATATCTGAGGGTAAGGGGGGAAAACTGTCACTGAGTTGCTGCTCTCCATTCTATTACTGAGAGGCATCAATTGGTAGATTTTCAAGTATTGAACCATCCCTGCATTTCATTTGTCCATGGTGTGTGATACTTTCAAGGCATTCCTGAATTAAATTTGCTAGAATTTTGTTGAGTATTTTTGCTTCAATAGTCACAAGGATTTGAGGTTATCAACTAATTTTCTGCAAGTGTACTTATGTCTTTTTTTTTACATCTTGGATGTAACACCAGTTGTATAATTGTATAATGTGAGGTTAAAATTATTTTATCTTCATTCTTTCAGAAAAATTTAAGGGTTGATGTCAGTTCTCCTGTAGGTATTTGATAAATTTGAGTAACCTCTGACCTCAAGCTCTTCTCCATTGAAGGAATTTGATTGTTGCTGCAGATTTCTTGCTAAATTTTATAGTTAAACTTAGGCACTCTAGTATAGGTGATGTGGCCTGGTAGGTTCTCAGTATCTAGGACTTTGTCCATTTTACTAAGGCTATCTATCTAGTTGTAGCAATGTTACTTACATTTTTGTCTTTGGCCACTTTTATTTATGTACAATATTAGTAATGTATCCATTTCTTATTGCAATTATTTCTGTGCTCATGGATAGAGACAGTGAGCCAATCTTTGCACAGAAAAAAACCTGGAAGCAATGTAGGTTCAGTAAAAGATAGAAGGGAGGGATCCCAACATGGGGCCACAGAAACTCCAATACATGCTTCCCCTGGGGGAATTGTAGCCTCTGGGGTCTGTAACACTTGCCAGTAAACTTGATTTCACTTTGCTTTCAACTATTTTCTGTCTTTTAATTAATTAATGAAGAGAAAGAACCTACTTGCTATTGCACACACAAAATTTCTAAGGGCTGAGTCTTTAGTGTGAAGCAAACTTGCAACTCAGTTTCCAGTATTCATTATAAGTTAAGTGTCCATCTATGTATGTTTTAGATATATTGATATCCTGAGAATGTAGCCATGAACAAGGTAAAGGAAGTTCTTGTTTTAGGGAACCCCACTCTCGAAGAGGTATAAAACATCTGCATCAGTTATTTAAACCCACAAATCCCACCAGGTGTTGGAGTATGGTTTTATGAGAGAATCACTTTGTATGATCTTGTTTCCTTTAGAATTGCTCTGGGAAGTGGAGGTAAAGAACAAGTTGAAATGATGCTGCTTTACTTCTTCATTGCCCTTTCAAGTTTTGTTGCCTTATGCTTTTAAAAAAATAATGATCTGGCCAAATGAAAAAAGTGAGCCAACTGATTCTCACCACTTCTGAGTCAAGAGTTTTTCTTTTCCAATGCAGAGGGTTGCTCCCTTTTCCAAGCCCAGTGCTTTACACTGAGATTACATTACTAATTCTTGGGCTTTTGGGGGACTGTTAAAATTTTGGTGAAGGACCGTCTCAGGCTTTGGTTCAAGTGGGATAGCCTATTTTGATGCCAGTGGGACTACCCCTTTTAAATAGAGGGAAAAACCCAAAAAAAAATGAACCCAAAAAAAATTTGGAAATAAGGAAATCCTTCCCGGGGGAAATTTTGTTTTCTTAATGATGGAGAAGAGGAGAGCTTTTTACCTTTTTAAAGTGAGTGGTTGTGTTTATATCGGGAGCCAAAAATTTTTGGAGTGCCCCTTTCCCAGTTCTTTCAATTGAATTATAAACAAGGGCACCCACCTGAGCATGGCCCCGGAGAAAGGGGGGGACTAGCCCCTTTTGGCTATTTTTTTTTTTTTTTTGTCTTTTTTTTATAATTGACATTGAAAAATTTTGAATCTTGGAAAAAGAGAGAGTATATCCCCTTTTGGGTTTTGATGGGGGGGATTGTGGGGAAAAACTTTGTTTGGGGGAACCCCCCATCAAAATCAGATCTGAGAAAGCCCCCCCCCCCTGAAATGGGGGAAAAAAAAGGGGTAGAAGGCAGGAAACAGGTAAAAAAACCAGGGGAAACAATATATTTACAAACCCCCTAAAAAAAAGGAAAAAGAGAGAAAAGAACAGAGATAGGCCCCCTTTTTTTAAAAATCAAGAAAAAAGAACAACTGAGAACTCCCCTTTCCAAAAAACTCAGCTTTTTTCAATGTTTGAGGAACTACCACGCATCTACCCAGAAATATTTCTAAGGAAAAGGAAAATTAGTTTAAAAAATTTTAAATCCAAAATTCTCTTTTTAGTAAAAACCCCACACTTGCTAAGAAAATTTGAAAAAATCAGATGCAACAACAAAAAAGGGGTCAGCACCCAGCATCCCCATTAGGCAGGATTCAAAAAACCCCTCTATCACGCGAACCATAAAATGCCATTTACCGCATTATTTTTAAATTAACCTTTCCCAACCCCTTAAAATTCCCCTTTAACAAAAAATTTCTTTAAATAGCCCAGAAAAAGGGGGAATTTTTTCCCATCTATTTATTTAATGGAGAAGCTAGATAAAATCTGAAGTCACAGGAATTTGGAAAAAAAACTATTTTTTCTGAAAGATAGCTATTTTAAAAACCGTACCCCCATCAAAATTCTTTACATTTTTCCCCCGTTCCCAACATAATGTTCCTTGGGGCCCTTTTTAGGATGAAGAA